>JARHVA010001054.1:1297500-1822500 GCA_037957365.1 Torreya grandis
ACATATTGAATTGTGATATTTATACTACATATATCTATATAATACTATGATATATAGCCACTATTTTGTTTCATATAGATAATATTACTCACCAATTCATAGTTTGCTAAAACTATATGCCAAGATTATAAACTTATACTAAATCACTAAAACTTTAAACTATATAGGTATAACATATCATTGAAATTGTATACTAGATCACTATAATTCATAGATCACTAAATGTGATGTGCCTTATATTATATTGTTGAGTATAAATAATAGATGCACCTAATTTTTAACACATAATCTTAATAACACCACCTACCTATCAAAAATGTCAGAATGACATGATCTGGACAAAGATCCTTCCTTTGACCCTACTCTCTCTCTCTCCCCTCTTCTCTTCTTACTTCCTTCTTCTCCTCCTTCCATATATATGTTGTGCTTTCTTTTAAATCTTGTTTTTTCTTTTCTTCATGATTTTTTCTTTTATTCTTTTCCTTAAACCTCTAATTCTTCAACTTTTCTCCAATTTGCCTTAGCACAAAAGTAAAATCCTTGATTTATTATATTTATATCACCACCCATTATTTTATTTATTTTTATTTACTTTTCATATTTTTTTTATAATTACTATTTTATTTTAATTATACAAACACTTTATTGGTTTTATTTCCCATATGATACTTTTCTATTTATATATTCTTCTTAATGACTTAATAAGAATATGGCTTCTTAATAATACTATTAATATAAATTAATTTAACTTATATTATCAAATTATATTAAGATATTAAAGCCAAATAATGATATTCTTGAATATCATAAAGGTAATTAGTTAACATTTTTGAGACATGACGTTAGTCTACATATGGTAGTAACCTACTACTAACTATGCAAATTTACATTTACAAAAAACATTAACAATTATGAATTTAATAACATAACATAATCATACAAGGTTAATTCCACATAAGCATTAAATGACACAAACACACAACTAACCATGCATAAATAATTATCTAAATGTAAACAACATAAAAAATACATTAACGCTAACCATTCAACTATGCATATAATGAGTGTTATTTAGTGTTGTGTGTGTAGGGTTCTAATCATTCCTCTGTCATCCCCTATTACCCCCATCTACATCACCCTTTTTGATGATGCTCTCCCTTCATCATACTTTGAGGGATGAATCTCTCCTACATCCAACTCATGACAAGCATGTAGTTAGTCCATACCACCATGACATGTATATCATAAAAATTTGTTAAATAACAAGTCAACATGATCACATTATAAATAATATACAATACAACTAACTCATAACAATGTCATCATAAAATCAAAGCAACATACAACTGGCCCATAAAAACATATGGATTATAGCTTAATCAAATAGTAATCAAACCAAATCACAAAATATAAATATCCATGGATAATCTAATAAGTTTTATTAATGAAAAAAAAACAGATGTAAAATCCATCCCCCTAAAGTTGGTCATCATCCTGATGACACTTATTTAACATCAGTTTTGAATTAAAAATATTATTTAGTAGAAAAATAACATAGTATGAATAATCATATCAAGCAAATATATATGGATACTGCCTAAATAACTCATTGTAGTGATCCCAATTAGCACTATCCTTAGAGTATTGGTTCCAAAATAGCTTGCACTATGACATCTCTCTCTATTATGAAAACTAAATTTATGGGTGCTAATTACTTTGATTAGTTCTACCATGACCACCCCAGGGTCCATAACCTACATAGCATTCCAATCCATCACATGTGATGGATCAAATATATAACTTTTAAGATAAGAAACATGGAATTCATTATGTAATGGATCTAGGGATGGTGGCAATGCACGTCTATATGATATAATATTGACCACTTCTAACACCTCAAAGGGTCCCACATACCTTAGCGATAATATTACTGACTTTATGAATTTAATCATCAACCATAATCACGTGAAATTATCATAAAAGTCGAAACAAATGGCCAGGAAGAGTTTCATAAAGCCTCCCAACCCCTCTACACATCACTTTAACCTAGAGAGTGTTTTTCTCATTCTGGATAAAAGTGTTTAGGTAACCTAGTATGAATGATGTGTATGATTCAATACCATCACTAATCCACATAGCTCCTAATATACAAAATTAATGAATAAACATTCTTCAATATACATGTGTATGACCATACAACTGAATTTCACAAGTCCCCCTTGCCAAATCCTAGATTAGATAAACTCCCTTTGTCATATCTAAAATAAATAACTACCAAGTCAATGTGAGTCTAACTATGATCCATTCCCATCCCTTAGTACTCATGTTCCTAATTCACCACTCATATCTCTAGTCTCCACATCTTAATGATCTCCAGAATGTGCACATGGTTCATTGAATCATAAATCAATACTAACAAATCTTAGAGTGCACTGCTAAATACTAAATACTACAAGATATATCAATATCCATCACAAATAAAATTATACAATCATTCCATAATTTCATTAAGTTCCCATTAGACAAATATAACTAGTATCACATTACACAACAAGTTATAAGCTTATTTCAACCTCCATAGACTTATAAGATGTTCTGCACATCCAATTCCATACTCACTTTAAGAAAAAATTACATAAATGTCTCATAAAAATAACATGTTTTAATCAAGATGAAAATAATATCAATCTAATCAAGGGTGAATCAATGATAATGATCATAATCAACTTATAAATCTTAATCTAGAACCAATATAAATTCAAGGTTCACCACCCCACATGGTCAAAGTTTACAAGTATAGAAAAAAGTAACACTGGAAAGTGTGACTCTAAAAATCCACAAGTGGAAAGTAGTGAACTATCATCTCAAAAATAAAACTCTTAAATACCCTCACATGGTATGAAGGAAACACCACAACACAAGTTGCCAAAATCCCTACATACTTACCAAACCTATAAGTGTAGTATCAGAACCTATTTCCACAACTGGAAGGAAAATATTAACCATGTAGATGCATGAATTCATTCCATTTCTATAACTTCTCTATCAACAAGAAGTAGAAAACACTATTACCATGAAAAACTTTTCATAAACAAGTTTTATATTAAGGGAGCACTTAATCAACATAATGACAATATGAATCCACTCAGTGAGCTTATAATGACGTCAAAGGAAAGTGAGGGGTAAAAACTCATCTCTATGATAGCTATATGAGATGACACTTTTTTAAAATCTACATAAACATATGGGGTACCAATCCATGAGAAAATCCCTAACACATATGAATCCTCATCAAAGATAACTACACTCCAATATAAGGAAAATTCCCATTGCACTAGGTGGCACCAATCCATAAACAATCTTTTAGGATTCCATTCCCTAGGATTAATATACATAAGAAACATAATTTTATCTAAAATGTATACACTCTTTAAGTGTGAAGCTTCTCATGCTTTATGAACACTCATAATACAAATCACAAGTGGTGAAGGTGACTTGATTACCATGTAAATGTGCAATCATTCTCGAGGTGTTCGATCTAAGTGATTTTAAAAATATTATAGGAATTTATTGTTCATGATTCATGAACTATGCCATTCACCCACCTACCCAAACATTGTATACAACCTTCACCATCAATACACTTGATAAACCAACCCTTTAAAAAATCTATGAGGGTACGAGTGATCCTAAAGGTACACACTCAATATACCACACATCATTTCATGTAATCAACTATAATACTCATCATTTCATAAAATAGGTCACCTATAATTGTGCCTTATCATTTCCAAAATTCCCTTTTGTTATCTTGTTATTTCACACATCAGATGATTTGGTTAAATAGGTTCTTAGGCAAAGTAGACCAAGAATCATGGATGTATATACCTACAATAGTCATCAAGGCATGCATGAGGATATACTATCACAACTCCAATCATGGTGTAACATGATTTTGCATTGAGGCACTACAACTCCAAAATACACTTTACTTAACTAGTATGATTATACATGTCACTAGGTTCTCCATATGTGGGTACAACATGTGCTCTCACATCCTAAAATTCTTTCTGCTCAACAAGATACTCTTTAAGTACATCCTGGTTTACTTCCTCTTTATGGCCATAGCTTCCTATTCTAGGGCTGAAATTTGGTCCCTAATTTCATTTATTACTATGAGAATCTGATCTAACTTTGCTACTTGCTCAGTGGCAAATTGGTTAGAATCAAATGGAGGGTTAATATCATTGACATTTGAAGGACCCACTTCAAATAGTCTACCTTTCACCATTATCATTTTTGGTAACTAGAAGGATATGAAAATGTTAGTGGACTCATTAGGTCCTAGATTTCAAGCCACAACTATGATACTACATGTAACATCCCCATTGGGATTGACTTAGAAATATGTGATTTTTTAAAAATTTAAACAATATATTCTTTTATTAGAATTCACCATGAGAATCTAATTAGTGCTCTAGATAAAATATTCTAAATAAGCCAACTGTAAAATAAGTATGTGACATCTATCCATCACATATCACTATAATCATATGAAACACATCATAACTAAATATAGAAAGTAATTATATATGTCCAACCACGGCTGCTATAATAAATAATAATTACATCTTATCATAATAATATCTCAATAATAATAAATACAATATAATGTACAAGATACAAGATACAAATCTCCATGGAGCATGAGTCATCCAAACTCCAGTATTTATGGCAATCTTAAGTGTCATGTCCAAATAAGTATTATTATGGGGAGGGAGAGCATCATTCAAGCACTTTTTCACACCAACTAAGGACCATCAATCCCCCACACATTACCCCATCAGGGAATGGCCCTCCCTTCATGGATGAGTATATAGTGATGGTGCGGGAATCCAGAGAGATAAGCTAGTATGTATGTGTTATATGATTTATAATAACATGCAGTGTACCATAAATAAATCCATTCTAAAATGATATCGCACAAATATTTAAATCATACACATGAAATGATAATGTATAACTAACATTACTTTGGCCAAATATTTTAATAGTTATTGATGTCTAGGATCAATCAAATTCATACACACCACTTGATCAAATTACTTCATCTGACATTAGTGATAATAATAAGCTAGCGAAGTCTATCTCACTACTTACTTAGTACTCACAATGTAAGACTTGGTTAATATAAATATAATCAATAGATCCATAAAGATTACTTCCTACTAGCATTCATAAAACATGCTAAACATATAAATAATCAAATGCATACATTTAATCCATCAAACGTATGAATGAATTTTACAATATTATTTATCACATAAATAATAAGTAAATAAGTACAATTTATACCAACTGGGTATAATCTATGCTCAGAATACATACTACTAATTTATGTAAGTAGGCTCAAATATAGTACATTTTATGACAACACCAATATCATAGTCCATCCTTTCATGTACACACTACTTAATTACAACCAACCAATCATGATAAGAAGGTCATGATTCTCATGAAAACATAATCTTTCATTTAAAAAATCTATTATATTTTAGGAGGTTGTATGCATAAATAGTTTTTCCTTATTTAGGAATTTATAACCTAGTCTTTACCAATCAAAATAACTATAACTTATAGATACACATCATGATGCATTAATATATGCCATATATGCATAATCACTTTTACATACTAATATACTCATAATATGTACCACACACAAGTATTCAATACTTTATGTATAAATACTAACAATAATTTATAATTCTAATCAAGGTCTTTATAATATTTCCACAATAATTACAATCATAAATCATCAAGATATAAATTGAGTGATACAGTCAATAGACCTTTCTATATTAATATTTCACCCTCATTATTTACTGTTAGTTCTCAAAATAAAACAAATCAATCTCTAATTCAAATTCACCATATAAGGCATTTTTAGAGTTCCTTTATGTGTTTGTACTCTACAATAGTCTATGTATTTTATTTATGTTGCTACATGTTTGAATCCATCGACTCATTTTATATAAAACTACCATGCTTTAGATATATCACTTAGTCTTTACATAGAGTTTGAAACATAACCAAATCATAGATTTAGCCTCCTCACAACTTACACATATATATTTATTCATAGTTTTGAATGTCAATATATACTTAGTTTATATATTTATATCAATAACCAATATAACATTAGTCAATCAGTAGTATAGTGATAATGTAACACTACAACCGAAATATTTATTATCACTACTGTTTATACAAATATTAGTGATACTATTCATCTCACTATATCCATGTACATCCATACTCAAGCACAATCATCATATGACTATAATTCAAAAGATATTTAAAAGATATGTAATCGCATCTCAATCTACTGATTGATTATATTCATAACTCATCAATTTATTTGACACAAATTATAATATATTTTTACTCATCAAATATCTAATGTGGACATATTCAAATATAAATATACATAATATCAAGATCTAGGAATATATATCACAAAGCTTTGATCTACATCCAAGCTTTGATCAAGATTGCTTAACACTTCCTAATACTATATATAACGTATAATATGTTATATAACTATTAACATATTTTATATCACACATAACATCCTATAAATACTATATATGTTATTTATGTCACATGATGATCTATTTTGTATATGAGATATATCGAATAATGATCTATTCCTAGAATAATCATGTATATTATATATGGCATGCCCCTTTCACCATGCCATTTCTCATATATCATATATAGTATAATATAATATTCAATAATTTAATTATTCTCGATGACACTTACACCATGCCTCTTCTTTTTTATTATATCTATGTATCATATACATAATTGTAACATCAAGAACTCTTTTTAAAGATAAAAAATATAAGAGCCTTATCACGTTAATGCTCTATGAATAAGGTAGGATTTATTATTCCTTAGTAAAGGCAAATTATTATATTAAGCTTCATAATTATCCATATAAATCAAGCTTCATATATTCATATAAATCTGCTTATTTGTGCAATTATTAAGTAATAATAAATCATATTTAACTTAAACATGGATAAATATTAATATAACACCCTGTAATAGTAATCCATTTCACTGTATATGTAAACATTACATTAATAAAGCCATTTAATAATAAAGAAATCAATATAAAGGGTTATACCCTATAATATCAATATAAAGGAATCAATATCTATAAATATTAAGGGGTCAAATATATATATATATATATATATATATATATATATATATATATATAGAGAGAGAGAGAGAGAGAGAGAGAGAGACTAGGTTCAAATGCGAGTAAATTATCACCAATGATAGGTTCACTTGGAAATGCATGACTATTTTTTCTATTTGATTTATTGTGCATAGGAGAATGGGGTGAAAGTACCTTTCCCATTTATCAAAATTATTTTCTTTAGAAGAGGGAAGAAAAGATATAGGTTTGAGAGAAGAAGATGCATCTAATTTTTATTCACTATCATTTTCATATGCATCATCATATTCCTCATTACAACAATAGTAATTGTGTCCATTGTAAATGAAATCATTTTCCTCATTTTTGGCTAATGTGCAATTTTTCAAATTTGTTTATTCATTGTCATAATTATGAGAAAAATTTAGAAATTTATCTATAGGATGAGAGGGAATAAGTGCCTTAGTGGAAATTGTATTGATTTTACCTAAGAGAATCTGTAAAATTACTATTAAGAAAATAAATGCAAAAATTCCAAAATTGTTATCTAAAAATTACAAGGAAGACTTGGGGTTTGAGGACTTAGTTTGGAAATCTAGGGTTTTGGGTTGAAATTTTAGAATTTTGAAATTATTAGAATAATTTGAATTCTAAAATAAAATAAAACTAATTTTAAAGACAATAAATGTACAAAAAATTATACAAAAATCTAAATTTTAAAATTGAATTTTCACACAAAAATGTGAAGGAAAAACCCTAAGGGTACCTAGGGTTTGAGATTTGTTTGAATTAAGTTAGGTTCACCAAAATGTTTTATTATTTTTGGGAAACTAGGGTTTAGTTCCTAAATAATAAAGAGGCTAGATTAAGGGGTAAAATATAATTAAGTGCAGTAAAACATAAATTTATATCAATTTGATTGAATTAATTACATGAGAAAAAGAGATGACTTATCTAGAAAAATAGGGTGAGACGACTGATATAGACGCTGAAAACTATTGTGTAGGATAGGGAAGATGTCAAAAACTTAAATCTAGATTTATTTTGGTGAAAGGATAAGAGCATAAAAAACATGACACTTTGGTGTCCGACATTGTAGTCTAGTTCTAACATTATTGTCCAATTCAATTTCTAGTTCAGGATTCATGTATAGTTTGGTTTTTGGGTCTTGTAGATGTCTTTATTTATCTATGATCACCTATATGTACTAACATATCACCTATTTTATTCTCAAAACCCTAGGTCTATCTATACACATGAAATAACAAACATATCAAAAAAAAGAGAGGGATAAAACTGGGTTAGGGGAAGTATGATCATACGATCTAGAACCCCTGTTGTCTTGATCACTACCTACATTAACCCTCAAATTAGGGTCTAAGATAAAATTTAGTTCTTTCTTAGGGAACGTGCATAATCAATGCACACGGTAGATGCAAGAATGACTTTTACTTAGGCCCTTCCTTAATCAAGCATGTAAATCTATGTGTGATGTAGAATTATGAGCTATATTATTGATTAATTTTTAATTACTTAGTGTGTCAAAGTAGTAAGTGCTAGCTATAAAATTCCTTATGAATTCCTTTATATAAGATACTCTTTATTTTGAATTTGGGAGCCTTATTCACATTAGTTGACATCATAAAAGGTAGATAAAACTTTAGGGAAGGGCTAAAAAGGGTTTGGAACCCATTAAGCAAGAAAAAAATACCATTAGATAATAACAATGATAAGGATAGGAGCGTAAAGTTTTGTAATCCTCCAAAATTATGTTGTTCGAGGCTAAAAAAAATAGGCTAAGACTGACACAAGCCAAGTCTGGGGGTCTCTAGGGGTATAGGTCAGTTGATTGAGATAACAGGGAGGTGATAAAATAAGAAATAAGACCAAGATAAGTAAAACAAAGACATGGATAATGTGAACAAGGCTCATATTCTCTAATCAGAGTCTCCTATGAAGAAGACTATGAAAAGACATGATATGTGTGGTTGCTTGACTAATTTAGGGTGTATACAATATGTTATATAGATTGATAGGTTGTATATGTTATACAATATGTTATATCAATAATGCTACATTAGTAACGCTACATATTCATATATAGAGTTGTTGTATATTCATATTTACCAAGTTGTTGCATAAGTTTTTTGCATACTTATACTTCAAGGATTGATTATCTAAATTTGAATTCCATTATACTTCACTTCTGGGGTAGCTTATGAATCAATGTGAATGATAAACCAATACATCATATATCCTTGATATATTTAGGTCATTCAATTCATTGTATATAAATATAAATTATTGTATACTTTATATTGTAGATATAGACTATGATCTACATATTGAATTGTGATATGTATACTATAGATATCTATATAATAGTATGATATATAGCCACTATTTTGTTTCATATAGATAATACTACTCACCAATTCATAGTTTGCTAAAACTATATGCCAAGACTATATATACTATATACTAAATCACCACAACTATAAACTATATAAGTATACCAGATTATTGAAACTATATACTAGATCACTATAATTCATAGATCACTAAAAGTGATGTGTTTTATATTCTACTATTGAGTATGAATAATATATGTGCCTAATTTTTAACACAAAATCTTAATGCCACCACCTACCTGTTAAAATCATTGAAATGGCACGATATGGATAAAGTTCCTCTCTCTCTCTCTCTCTCTCTCTCTCTCTCTCTCTCTCTCTCTCTCTCTCTCTCTCTCTCTCTCTCTCTCTCTCTCTCTCTCTCTTCTTACTTCTCCTCCTCCCATCTCTATGCTACACTGTCTTTTAAAGAGCGTATTTTCTTTTCTTCATGATTTTTCCTTTTATTTTTCTTTGTTTTATTCTTTTCCTTAAACCTCTAATTATTCAAATTTTCTCCAATTTGCCTTAACATAAAAGTAAAATCATTTATTTATTCTATTTATATCACCACCCATTATTTTATTTATTTTTATTTACTTTTCCTTTTTTTTCCTAATTACTATTTTATTTTAATTATACAAATGCTTTATTGGTTTTATTTCCCATATGAGACTTTTCTAGTTATATATTGTTCATAATGACTTGATAAGAATATGGATTAATAATAAAAATACTAATATAAAGCCATTTATCTTCTGTTACAAAATTATATTAAGGCATTAAAGCCAAATAATGATATTGTCAAATATCATAAAGATAACTGATTAACATTTCAGAGACATGAGGTTAGTCTACATATGGTAGTAACCTGATACTAACTATGCAAATTTACATTAAAAAAAAAACATTAACAATTATGACTTTAATAGCATAACATAATCATACAAGATTAATTCCACATAAGCATTAAACTATGCTAACACACAATTAACCATGCGTAAATAATTATCTAAATGCAAACAAAATAAAAAATGCACTAATACTAACCATTCATATATGCATATAATGAGTTTTATTTAATGTTGTGTGTGTAGGTTTCTAGCCATTCCTTTGTCATTCCCCATCACTTCCATCTATGTCACCCTCTTCGATGATGTTCTCCCTCCTTCATGATCTGAGGGATGAATCTCCTACGTCCAACTCATGACAAGTAGGTAGTTAATCCATAACACCATGACATGTATATCATAAAATACTACTAAATAATAAGTCAACATGATCACATTATAAATAATATACAATACAACTCATAGCAATGTCATTATGATATCAAAGCAACATATAACTGCCAGATAATAATATATGACTGATAGCTTAATCAAATAGTAATCAAACTAAATCACAAACTATAAATATCCATGGATAATCTAGTAAGTTTGTTTAACGATAAATCAAGATGTAACAAACTTGGAAAGTATTCATGCTAAGGGACAAACATATGGAAGGAAAATTTATTCCACACTCACAGAGGTGGGAGATAAGGCCCATTCCCTTCACATGGCCTCTTCATTTTTCTCCATTTATATTTTTAATGAGATCTATGGATGACAAACCTTTCATCCTCATCCATTGATCTCCCAAATTAGATCAATGGTTCTAAATGATTCAACTTTACTATAAATAGAGGGGTCACCCTCTATGTTTAACAATCTCTCTCAACATGAACTTATATTACCAATTTATCTCTAAAGCTTTAATTTCCTTCTATTTTCTAAGCTATAACAAAGCCACAAAACATTAGTAACAAGGGGAGATACCACCCATCTAAAGGAATCAACATCATCAAATATCTCTTGCTGACATGCTAAGCTTAACACATTTACAACTGACTTTACAAGGTCACTCAAAGGGAAGGTAAAATTGGTAGTTTTTTCTTGTTTATTTCCTTCATTGCATATATATTTCTCCTTCTTCATAGAGGGACTAAGGTGTTTTAGAAGCATTAGATTTTTTAAATGTACATTTCATTAATGATTGCTCTAACACCTTTTTTCAAATTACCTATATAAATAATGACACACATGGTGGGACCAATTTCCGTACCCTACATCTTCTTCTTATCTTAATCCTTTTCTTTTCTTCTCTTTTATAAAAAAGCTAAAAAAATGGAAAAAACATAAATGATTGGTAAAATAGATTTAAATGTTTCTTTATTATATTTATTACTCTAATTTTTTTAGGTTTGTACATATTTTTGTTTACAAAAAAATCTCTAAATTTCATGTGAAATTGATTTGCAATTTATAAGTTATGCTTAAATTAGTGATTGTCTATTTTTTATGGAAAAAAATTGTCAAAAAAACTATAATTTTTAATATTCCCAATTTTGTTTTCTATTTTTTTATAGGTGGTGTGTATTGGTCTTAAAATAAATGTTGACCTATTTTGCCCACAAGCAAAATTTCGATCACCTTCCTCCCCTGCTGTTTAGTGCCAGTCATTTTCAGGTTCATCAAGTTCAATATGTTTGGTTCATGGCCTGGTTCAAGTGTTTCGGCAGCTTCTGGTTCAAAGGGGTTCAATGCTTTGGTTCAAGCGGGCTTGGTTTAAGGGTCTACCCTTGGTAGAAGGGTAGTTCAAGCAGTCGAAGTGCCCTTTTGGAGGGCAGGCAGACACTAAAGAATTCTCAAAGTTTTTGAGCGCAGTCAAACAGTCAACGACATCATTGGATAGAATTTTCATGGATATTTTGTTCATGAAAATACAAACACAAAGGGACAAGTGCCAGGAAAATTCAAGGATGGAGAAGCACCTGAGAGGATGCCACGTGGACCCGACTAATGTTGCGATGGACCCGACGACGTCCTGGTGGACGTCAAAATTAATGAAGTGAAATAGCCGTTCCCTTTCAAACTGGTAGAGAGCTAATCGTGAAAAAGAAGGAGCTCAAAATGTAGCGACCTACCAGAATGTTCGCCCAAGGGGCCAAATGAACCAGATGAGACAAAATTGATAAAAGACAAGAAGACATACACGAAATGAGTAAGCAGTTAAGTCTAAGTGGTGCCAATTTGAAGAAGTGACTCCAGTAGGTAAAATAGTTCCTTCGAATTGATCATGAGAAGATGCAATAGCTAAGTAATGTAATCAGTTTCTTCATTTTACATTTAATGGGTGGATAAACCGTGTTTTGACATTAAAAATGTGGACTTCGAGCAGACAAAGCACACGACTCATTAATGTTTTGAGCAACTTGCTGAAGGGACACGTATGCCACTTGTAAAAGAAGGAGTGCCAAATGGGCCTCTTTGCTTCTCATATATATTGTAGACTTGTTCATCTGTAATGATCTTTTCACAGTTTTAGCCAGGCGCAACCTTGCTAAAATTTCACCTGAATCAAATAAAATGCAATTTTTTACCTTCATTTGGATAGATGTTTCAAAGAATGCCTTGAGTGTTTGTTTGTGTCCAGTCATTGTTTCTTGATGCTCTCATAGGTTCAACACCAACAGACCTATTATCTACAAGGCACCATCTCTGCAGCTGAAAGGAGAAGAGCA
Organism: Torreya grandis; assembly: GCA_037957365.1. Taxonomy (NCBI): domain Eukaryota; kingdom Viridiplantae; phylum Streptophyta; class Pinopsida; order Cupressales; family Taxaceae; genus Torreya; species Torreya grandis. The sequence continues at coordinate 1,310,690 of JARHVA010001054.1, forward strand.
GTATTTGAGAAGTGCAAAATAGAGGAAGTTGCTACATAAGTGTGCATCTCACAACACCTTTGGTGATCTCTTTCTTTTTTTGTATCTTCCATTAAGGCCTCCTTGCCAATTTCCAACAGTCTGGTCCCTCTACCAAATGTGTAGTGTATGTATGTGTTTGTTTGGTTTCAGTGTGAGTGTGTGAAGGTCGCCTTATTTTGGTGCATCACCTCTTTAGAGTAGGTTTGTTTTTCCTGCAATCTCTCTCTCTTTTCATCCCACTCCCTTTATATCTATATATATGTGTTTTGCACTTGCTGGAAACAACACGATGCATCGAAGGGAGCTAGCCCTTATCTAGATACTCTCTCCTCTAGCTTCGCCGATCCCATAGGTGAGAGGAGAGTTTCCATGTTGCGAGGAGAAGGTAGGAGCTAGGCCTCCTTGCCCTGGGTGCATTTTCCTGCGTCAACAATAAACTTGCCCAAATTTTGTTAATATCTAATTTATAGCTTAGAATTTATTTTATTTTTACTAACTGTCTTTTTTTTTTTAAATATTTGATTCTTTTTGTTTGTTTTGTTGATGTTTTCTAAATTTTTGTGTTTGCAGGATTTTTTTATGCATATTATAACTTGTTGGGTTTTAATGCATTTAAATGTCCTTATTTTTTAAGTTTCACTAATCGAAGACCACTTCAAAAATCTTTCTAACTTGTTTGATTGTAGAACAATGGCCAATGAACTGGTGGTATAAACTCAAACATTCAAACATTTAATTTTGATATTTAAAAAGAGTCCATAGTTAGATTTGGGTCTAAAAAAAAATTTAATTTTTAGTCATTTCCTTTCAAGGATGCTTGTCTATTTTTATTTTGCCTTCATGTCTATGCTCTCCCCTATTTGGGTAACCCTAAAACATATAGGTGTATGTTTGTTTTCACTTGAAAGATTCACACAATATGCTGTCCCCTCTTTTCGATGACCCAAAACTAGTGATACATTTCCTTTTTATTTTGGATGTGTAGGATGGATGTCACTACCTTTTTGTGAGTCTTTAAGGGTGCTTAGACTTGGGATTTCATCACGCAAATTGTACTAAACCTCATTTATACAATGGGGTATATAAATTGAGGAACATTATCACTAATATTCTAACTTGAAATTTGTGCTTGCACTCAATCTCATGAGATTGAAACCCATAAGAGTTTATTTCAATACTTAAGGTCACCACATGGTACCCTCAAAGAATCAAAAATCTATTAGCACTGCTACTTATAAGGTCAGGTTGGCAAAATCATGGTGGGGACAAGTCCCCTCATATGAATTTATCAATTTTATATCCCTTTATTGATAGACTGTATGCCCACATACCAAAATGTATATCAAGACCACTAGATGAGCATGTATAAAATTTGAGCCTAGGAAATCAATTCTTACTATCTAAATTGTAGTGCATCGATTAGTTTAGCATCGAGAAGATACTTTATACACACCCTTAAAACTAATCTTCGTGGGCTATGGGCATGGTGAAATCCTCCATAGTTGGTGCCTTGAGATATTAAATGATGACTAATGCAACATACAAGTTAGTGACATGAAAAGCCTATGAGTTATTCAGAGTCTTCAACTGAGATTTATCCTTTTTTTCACTTGGCATGACATGTCTAAATTAGGTGTGTATTTTTGTGTTCTTACCTCCTTGTGCATACCATGTGATGTTTGTGTTTGAAACCAAGATATTTAAAAAAAAAAATAAACCAAACACAATACAAAACAAGTTGTGTCAAAAACTTAGAGTCCGAAAATTAGTTTATAGAGATTTTGACACTAAGGCAAAACTCTACCTATTTATCAAGTCAAATCTCATTCTTTCCCAAGCATTATGCTACCCAATTTTATCCATAAAGTCTCTCCTTGAGAGTGTTATGTTATTCAACCAAACAATCTCTTTATCCTAAAACACTACCATTATTATACCCATTTTTTAAGTTAACCCAAATAGTCTCTTTATCCTAAAACACTGCCATTATTATACCCATTTTTTTGGTTAACCCAAACTCTTAACCCAATTTCTAATTCTAGATTGAAACCAATTCAAAATTGATTGTCCAAAAAATATCAAATTTTGTACTTGGGCCTATTTTTTCGAGTTAACCTCCTTCTAGGACAAACATTCTACTTGGGTTTACCTTTCTGTGTTAACCCTTCTAATCAACCTAAGTTCCCTCATCTTCCAAAATCCTAAAGTAGATTAAAACTCTCCCAACCTTTTGAATCGAAGTTCAAATTTCATTTACACTTCCTTCAAAATTAGTCAATTTTATTTAAACATGACCAACTTGAATTCAAATTAATCAAGTTTTTCAAGTATTCACATTAGGTCCAACATTCCAAATCATACATGTAGTGGGGATATTTATAACCCCTCATTTGATATGGAATCGATGTGTAAACCTTTTAGATATGATTACATATAAAACCCACATAAGAGGTTTACCATCCTGAGTATGAGGTGGTGACACCCAGTTTATAATTGAGATGAGATAAATTCACACAACACCTCTTTGACAACAAGGATGAAAATCTAATTCAATTCTTATAAAGTGGTTCTAAATTTCCACCTAGATAACCAATAAAAAAATATGAAATATTTGGTGAGAGCTCTTGAAAAGGAGACTAATACACCACAAGACAATTTAGCTTTGGCATATCAAGCCACATCTTGTCAAAACTTCTCTTATCTAACTTCAAATCTACATTTCATCAAAAGTCAACTCTTGGCTATGTCTAACAAAGGGAAATTCCAACTTATTGAACCACCTCCACAAGCCCAAGACATGACCACTCAACTCTATCAAGCAATCTAGGTATTGGTTAATATTTCTAATTTCATAGCCCCCATGACTATTCATAATCATTGAGGAAACCATTACCACAACCATTATCTATTGAACAATCTTTACCACTTATAGATCAAATTCAATAGGAGCCACCACTTCTAATCCAATTGGAGAATACTGAAATGGGGAATCTAACTTCTAGTGATGATTCAACAACCAATCCTCCTAATACCCAATAAACCCCACCATCTTCTTTAGGCATCCCCTTCACTTTCCAAAAAATACCTTCAATTTCTTAAAACTCTCCACCTATTTATCAAATCATTTCCTCTATCACTCAAACTATTCCACTTAAGAGCCAACCCACAACAACAATTTGCTAATCCACCACCTCAAAATGTCATCACTAATCCCAAAAAATAGTTAGTGGGTCAATAATGTGTTACTCCCACCCAAAAAATGGTTGTTTTCAATCAACAATATATTCAACATCTTTCTTATAATAAATAACCTACTTCCTCAATTCAACATGTTTCTTTTTCATATCAACATGTCACCTCTTCTAACCAAAAATAGCTCCCTCTTAATTTAGAAAGGATTTCTATGAATTAAGAGCATGTACCTTTTCATACCAAATAGGTTCCCTACCTTACTCAATAGAACCTTCCACCACCTAGATGATAGTTTCTTCCAATCCAAGACCCAATTCATAGAGTCTATATCCTAAATCAAAATGTAAATAGGGTGTCTATCCCTACTTATCTCATCCGCAATCAACATAATTCTCCCAACCAAATTCATCCCTCATCTAGTTCTCAATCTCCTAATATGCCCACTTCCTAAGAGTGCTAAGAACTGAAATATGTCATTTTGTGGATACAAGTAGGGAAACAAGGTCATAAGTTCAAACTAGAAAAAATTTGTTATTATCCTTTTGATATGAGCTACTTCCAAATACCTTACCCACATCACTTTGAGATGCCTATTTTTGATAAGTATAAGGGTTATAGACACTATTTTATGATTATATAACACCTCAGTATTATACACTTGGAAAAATCAGACTTTGGATGTTCTTCTTAGTTCTATACCTTTCCCACTTATGTGAGTCTCACATATACTCTATCTTATTCCCCTTGGCCTATCTCTTAGTCTAACAAATCTTATGATGATGACACAGGCCATCTATCTTCCCAGAATGCTTAAAATATACTTATCTTCCACCTCTACAAGTTTTGAGCCTGCACCTACTTTCCTGCTTCCTGGACACTAATGTCTGAGATAAACACTAGTGTTAACATTAGTGTCCTACCCTGATGTCAGTGTATAGTACCCTAAAGTCATCCAATTTTAAAATGAAATGTATCCTAATGGTTGGCCTAAGTGCTTTAATGCAAGTTATTACTCCAAAGTGATTCATATAAATACAAGATCAACCCTCATTCATTCCTCACCTAGAAAAATACCAAAGAGACCAAGGCAACTTATCAAAAGCACTCTATCAAGCATTTAATTGAACAAATATTCCCTATTTCCATACTAGTCATAGGTAAAACACATATACAAGTCTAAAGTAATAAAAGAGCATCCAAGAGCCCGATTTTAAAGTCATAAGCTAGGTCATTATTGTACTTGACTTCCACATATTGCTTGATTCACACACAAGACAACATGTATGGGATAACTACATGAGTTTAAGGCCATCTTCTATATTATTGACCATGTAGGTAGTGCCTAATGATAGTGGGGTCTTTGGGGTCAGCTCAACAATCATCCTACCTAGGATATTTTATTTACCAATCTAAGCATAGTAATGCCAAAACCTCGCTACTATACTTATTACACAACTCATCCCATTACAAGGATGTTATTTTAGATGCATTAAGTATGACCCTACTCCCTTGTGATGTTGAATAACCATATGTGGCCTCTGTCTTAAATTACATAAAATGTAGCATTATATATCCTTTGAAAAAGAGGATTTTCCACCTCAACACCTTATAAACAATTATTTACTTCTTTATATCCAAGTTTGTGTTTGCAAAATAATGGTAAAATAATTTCTCGTGGCCAATGGTTGAAGACATATCATTTCTCTCAATAATAGGCATAGGACCATCAAATTTGGAACCATTTAATATGATTATGAATTTATTTGATAATATGTCAAAACAAGTATTGGGATAAATAACATTGAATATTATTGTAGGTCCCTGTACATTACCCACTTTTTTCCAAGCTATGCTAAATGATTTAAACTATAACATTATTTTGGGATGGCCTTGGATACTTGAAATGTATGTGGTTCCCTTCATGTTACATTCATGCTTAAAATTTAGTCATCAAGGAATTGTTTACACATGTCCAATGGATATTAATCCCTTCAAACATTTTGCAATGGTCCAACCACCCATTAATACTACACTGCAATCCTATAATCCTGATTTTAGTTCTCAATATTTACTCAAATATGGGTACAACAGACAAGGGTTAGGTAAAATTGAGAAAGAATATCTCAACCCATTTATCCTATAATTAATACAAATTGGTAAGGTTTGGGTTTTTTAGACAAAGCTACCAAACTTAAACATATCCCTCAAAGTATAATTTATTTCTAAAGGGCTAAAATAAAATGTATGAATATATCTACAACCAAGCTTCAAATGGTCAACCATAATTTACTTGATGAGGCTACTTCCCAAAAAAACCTAACAATGGATGAGTTTTCTAATGATGAATCATTACTAGAGTACTTGGGGGCATATAAAGATCTCCCTCCTTTGTATAATTAGAATAGGTTTCCTCATGTTACCTCTGCTCATGCTTACTTTGGTTAGAGAAATAATCCAAATATCCAACATGATGCATCAAATGTTATTCCTACTACACCATTTATCATAGAGAAATCTAATTTGTCAAAATAATAAATAGTCAAATATAAATTTGGAACAGATAAGGACCCTAGACCAGTTTCACTTGTTACAATGATATAGGAGGTTGAGGGAAAAAACTATCGATAGTTCCTTCATGATTTTTTGGAAATATCTACTTGGGATTATTTGGATATGCCTAGAATCGATCTATCGGTGGCAATACATAACGTATTATTAGACCCAGAAACAAAATTGATAAAATAAAAAATATGAAAAATGCATCCCAAAGTGGCATTGTTGGTAAAAGAAAACATTCAAAATCTTTTAGATGCTAGATTTATAAGATCTATTGCACATTTTGATTGGGTCTCCAACATTTTCTTTGTTAAAAAACTAAATGGTTACATTTGTTATTTCACTTATTACTATGATTTAAACAAGGCTTGCCCTAAATATGACTTCTTTTTACCTAATATCGACATGATTATGGATTTTACTAGTGGATATGAGACATTTTTATTTATGAATGGTTTCGAAGGACATAACCAAATCAAAATTAACCATGCAAATCAAGGAAATACCACATTTACCATCCCTTGGGGGACATTTTGTTACATAGTCATGTTTTTGGATTAAAAATGTAGGAGCCAAATATCAAAGGAACATGACTCATATATTTCATGATTTCATACAAAAACTATTGAAGATTATGTTGATGATTTATTTGAAAAATACAAACATCACCAAGACCATGCTATTGATTTACAAAAAATATTTGAGCACTAATGCAATTTCATTATTTGATTAAATCCAAAAAAGTGTTCTTTTGGGGTATCTTAGAGGAAACTCCTAGGATGCATTATTTCTAAGCTAAGCATTAAGGTTTATCTAAAAAAGGTAAAATCTATCATAGAAATGTTACTGCCAACCAATCTAAATTAATTATGATGTTTGTAGGGTCAAATTTAGGCTATTTGATGTTTCATTATTGAGTTAGATAATAAAAAAATCCATTTCACCCATTTATTAAAAAAAGATACAAAATTCATATGGGATGATGTATGTCAACAAAGTTTTGATACAATCAAAGCATTATATTTATTAAATCCACTAGTAGTTATGACTCCTATCCCAAATAGACCGTTATTGCTTTACATATCAGCCACCCATGAGGCCCTAAGGACCCTATAAGCACAATTTAATGATAATCATAAAGAATGTGCAATCTATTATATCAGTCACCAATTATTTGATTATGATTGCAAATACACAATAATGAAAAAAACTATGTCTAGCCTTGGTTTTTAATACTCATAAACTATGAGACTATTTGCTAAATAAGGAGGTTTGCATCATAATTAAAGAATATATGTTAAGGTTATTTATGAATAAAACACACCTAATCAATCACATAGAAAAATGGGTGATGTAAATTATAGAGTTTGGTCTAAAATTTGTAGACCAAGAGTCAATAAAAGGAAAAGTCATAGCTGACCAATTAACAATAACTCATTTACCAAATTCTTTTCCACTCACTGTAGATTTTTGGGATGAGTTTGAAACATATAATATATCTTCAAATCTATGGATAATGTTCTTTGATGGATCAAAATGTAGAAAAGGGGTAGGTGTTGGTATTGTATTTTTTAACACCAAAGGTGAATTTATGCCTTTCTCTAACAAATTAGATTTTTCTTGCACCAATAATATAGCCAAATATGAGGCCTTGATCATCAAATTATCCATAGCACATAAGCTTGATATAAGAGACATCCAAGTTTTTAATGATTCATAGTTGGTTGTTAATAATGTTACTAATCATTATCAAACTAAAGAAGATCATATCCTGCCATATAAAGAAATGGTAAATAAACTCACATAGACATTTGACACATTTCTATTAATAATATTCCACGTAAATATAATCGCCATGCAAATGTTATGGAGAGAGAAACATCCTTGATGAATTTTAATGATGATCATATAAATTTTACAATATGATAGCTACAAAATCCTTTCATTTCTTTCGATCAAATGAATACCTTAGCCATTTTTTTATTACTCATAGAACTATAAACATAAAATGGTTCACTGATATTTATAATTTTATTTATCAAATTTATATACTAGACCATTTTTCACGAAATGATATTGGAAATTACAATGTGAAGCATTTCATTATGTTATTATTAGAAATGATTGTTTTAATGAGGTTTTGATGGACAATTACTTTAATGCTTAAGCAAAAATGAGACCCATACTACACTCTTGGAAATGCATAATAGAGAGTGCATTGGGCATTTCAACAGATGTGCATGTCTCAAAACTATTACACCAAGGTTATTATTGGACTACAATGGAACAATAATATATCAAACATGAAAAAATATGTTCACAATGTCAAAAATATAGTAATTTGAATCATGCATCATCACATGAGTTACAATCAATCATTTTACCATGGATTTTTCCTTATGGGGATTTGACTTAGTAGGAAAGGTAAATCAACTATCCGCTAATGGACACAAATTTATAATTACATCTACAAAATATTTTACAAAATGGGTGGAGATAATTTCACTTGAGTTTACCACATGGGATGACATATACAAGTTTTTGATGACTAATATTATTTTCCTTTTTGGCATACCTTCAGTTATTATTTATGATAATGGAACATCATTTAAAATAAGATGGTAATACTATTTTTCAATAAATACAAGATTAATTATACCTTTTATAACCTTATTACCCACTGGGCAATTGCTCGGCAGAGGCAACCAATAAGATAATTATCAAAATACTTAGTAAAATAATTATGATACATCACTGATTGAAACCAATAGATGGTATATGCTCTATGGACATACTGAACTAGTGTACGCATAGCTAATCAGGCCACACCTTACTCTTTGGTCTATGGTATATAGGCAGTCTTACAGATTGAACTTGAGATACCTCTTTTGCATGTTTCTCTAAAAGAAATTATCAAATATTATGAATACCATGAAAAGAGATTGCATCAATTAAAGAAGTTGAGTGCCAAAAACACACAGGCTACTGAGCACTTACATGTTTATCAAGATCATGAAAAATCTACATATAACAAAAATGTATGACCATGGAAATTTTATGTAGGTGACCTAGTACTAAAAGAAAATAAAAATAATACCAATGCATAAAAATACAAAAAGGGAAAGTTCAAACCAAATTTTTAGGGACCATTTACAGTTATGGAAACACTGGGAAAATGTGTATACCACCTTGATACACTTGAAGGAAAGCCTTTAAAAATACCAATTATGTCATGTCCCCTTTTCAGTTGACATGTTCAGAGTGATGGTTAGCCTATTATGCGACCCTCGTAGGCTGATAGGATGGATAGAGGGTCACGGTGGAGCTTGGCTTGGCTTCGATTAGCAAAATTTCTACAGTTGGTTTTCATTCAAGCTCTTTCAGACAAGTTTTCCTGAGATCCTATTATTTAGGGACTTCTAACATGTAGCAGAGCACCCTTATTTTGGTATGGTCATGTGCAGAATCACTCCCTGATTCACCAGCTTCAGTCGGTTCGAGGATCAGACATATATTGAGGGAGATATTAATATTTGATTGATTTAATCAAATATTAATTATTTGGCCTATTTTTTAATTAAGAAACCCTAATTCTAATTTAGGAAACCCTAATTATAATTTAAGAAACCCTAATTAGGGCAAGCACATCTTTTTGAGGGTATAAGGGTTTCTCATGAGAGGGAGTTGATATTATTATGAGATTATGATTATTGATTTTTGCTAAGAATTCTTCTGAGAAGACTGAGCCAAGGGTTCTAGGATTCCTTTTGCATTGGAGAACGTCCACTCTTCAGTGTGTGTGATTTAGAGGCTGTGAGATATCAGTTGATTTATTGCTAGGTTGAGAGATAACTTCATACAAAAGTTGTCATAGAGCTTTCCAGGTATTTATTTTATTAGGGTTTGATTTAGTAATTGCTCAGAATAAAGATCTTTCGTATTAGGCTATATTTCTTCAGATTTGGAGTACAGCATATAGGCCACACTATTTTCCATTAGCTTTTGTATGAAATCCATATAGATCTGTACAAATCTGTACCATTTTACATCAAGCCGAAAAGCACTGCGAGAAGCACAGAGACCGACATCGACAGTTTGGTGACCGACTTCAGTCGACTCAGAAATCGACATCGAGAGGATATCGACTGACATCGGCCAACCCAAGTCGTCAGAGACCGACATCAAAAATTTTTAGAGTGTTATACCACCGATAGCTGTAATATAACTGACGATGGTGACTGTGTTTTTAACACAACAACCCGAGACGGACCAGATCCAGGGTTTATTTTTAGTTTGCATAAAATTTAGGTTTTTAAGATAGTATTTTAATATTCTTTTATATGTATGATAGAGGACTTCTATTTTAATCATCTGGATGAATAATATGATCATTGATTTTCCAGTTAAGATATTATATTGTGGTTTATTTATTTATTTGGAAATTATTTTGCAAAAATCACAATTTGTTCTTATATCATACTAAAAATTAGAATACACAAAAAAGTAGTTCAGAGCTTTGTCTTTCTACAGTCCCTATTGGTTGGGAATATTACAAATTAACATTATGCACTTATGTAAATATATTAGGTAATAAATATTCCAAAAATACCAAAGAAATAAAAAACTATTCAAAAATCCAAAAACATTTTTGACACCTACATTTTTTACTATCTACTTGACATCTATATGTTAGTTCTATGTTGATGGATGGCATATTTAGTTAATCCTACATACACATGTGTCAAAATTATATTTGAGTGTGATATATGCACATATAGATACATGATCTATTCCTATTTAGGATGTTTGGCCTTCCCTCTACTCATTTCATGTAGACATTGGGGGAATCCACTTATTTGATCTTGATACACGTAATTTTTATGGTTAGATGATCAAATTTTATTATCATATTTGAGCTTACATATGTACTTACACATGACTTTATTCATGATTATATATTACATAGTGTACTTGATATGTTATACACTTGACATTTTTTCCTAACACTTTTGGTCCATGGGTTATTATGACATGTTTATGTTGGTTGTTTATGCTTTCCTTTATGCACTTCTTTGAGTGTCTTGTTTTGATATTATCTTTCATTTTCAAGCATTGGAATAGGTTCATTTTATTTCATTTCCCTTGCTTATATATGCTTTCATTGACATTAACATATGTCATGATTTATTGTATGGACATTTGAATATGTCATTTTTTCTTTTTATGGACATTTGAGTAAGTCATGTCCCTTCGATTATGTAACATTTGAACATGGCCCTTGTTTATGGTCTCCTTGGACCATTATCTTTTGACTTGTTTTTGAGTGCTCTTTTGTATGTGCTTTTTTGATTTTTAATCTTGTATTATTACTATCTAAATGTTTCCACGATCCTTATAATGCATCTTAGGCCTTCATGTGATCACATTGGTTCTATGTGATTCAATGCTATATCTACCTATACATGTTCCTTCTATATGTTAAATGGTTGAATTCATAGAATTCATAGTGGTCTTTGTTGGGGAGTGAACCAAGATCAAAGATGGAACACTAAATGCACTAATGCTTGAACAAAGAAAAATGGAAAAAGAGTAAGCAATTGTACAAGAGAAACCAAGAGTGTAAAAATGAAAATATTTCATGTATTTAAATTTACAAAAGGAGTAAAAATAGGAGAGATGACAAGTAATTTCCCTTAGAATAATGGTAAATATCCTAGAATAGGCATGTAACTCCCATACCTAGAATAGATAGTCAAGAAGTAACTCTTACCAACTAGCTAAAAATGATGGTTAAGTAACTCCCTATGAAAAATGACACATAAGAAAGTTAAACCACATGTATTAATAACTTGAATAAAATAAATAAACATAAAATTAAGTCCTACACTAACACACCCATTAATCATAACTTAGGTAGGTAGAGAAAATGGGTCCCAGTAACAAGGCCTAATGAGGCATCCATGTACAAAGAAATTCTCATAAAGTGGAGAAAAGGAGAAAACCTATAGGAAAAATATCCCCCCCCAAAAGAGAGAAAAAAAGAAGAGAGATATAGAAATAACCCCTGAAGATGATGCTAAAGTAGTCCACACTCTAAGCACAACTCAAAAGATGACCAATGTCGATAATGAGATCCTATGCCTAAAGACTAAAGAAGCTCCATCTACATCAAACAATGTTTCTTCCTTTTTCAAAATAAAAAACATAAGGTGTATTGAAAGTATACCCATTCCACAAAGGAGGATTAAGGTAACAATACGAAGATATATGAAAGAGGTTCAAAAATAAGGCATGGCATAGCTCTGGCAAGATCGTGCATAAGAACTAAATGTAATGCCACTGAAGCAAACCTATAAAAAGAATGACATGGAACATTCGATGGAAGAATCTCCATGTGAAGAGTATCTCTCATCTCGACAACCATCAAAATTGAAGAAGATATTGTAGATGAAGCACACAAATATGTAATATGAATATCCATAGGAACATATGAGTCATCAAAGATCTCAATGGGTGTACTCACATTAAAAATGGTAAAATCCTCTGAAGCACAAGATTTTGAAGGCTATAGAAGAGCAACATTCTAAATAGGTATGGAATTAGAATCTATAATAGGACAGCTAAGGTCAGGTAGAATCTCATCTTGTAGTGGTGTCTCAACAGAAAGAAGAGCATAATCCCCTATTAATGTGTCATCATAATAACTAGGAATTGGAGTAGGGAGTACAATAGTCTATGATGAGATGATATGAATAAGAAGAAGAGTGATAAATCTCAATAGGATCTTTGAAAAGAGACTGAATAATAATCTAAATATTGTAGGGACACTATGTATGCTCCACATGGCAACGAAGAACCATGAAAACATGTAACAATAAGGTACCAAGAACCTTATCACAAGTGTTATCCCACTTATTATACTGACCTGTGTCAAAAAGGGCAGGAATCTATCCATATAGGAATTGAGTATGATTCTTGCTTTTGAGCAAGTATTACATGTAAACACACTAATAATCATAGTTAGTCTTTCCAAGAATAATCACTAGTGTAGAGTCAACTCTCCTCATCAACTGGTATCTCTCAAGTGGAGTTGACATGAATGAGAGAAGATACCAAATAAGTGCAATGAAAAAAACACTGCACAAATGACAACGCATGATCAATGAATAGATATTAGGCTCAACTAACAATACATCTAAGAATGTAAGAATAATTAGTGCAATTGTCACCAAAGTGGCACACAAACCACTAAAACTAAGTGTGTACACAAGAGAGAAAGTAGGGCCCAAAACAACGCCGTAAAGACAATCAATAATGACCCCCCAAAAGTTTTCAAGTATAATGCATAATCAATATGAGGACATCAAACTTAGCCAACAATGCATCCAAATAGGTAAGAACAAATAGTATACAAGTGCTAATGTACATCTCAAAAAATGGATGTCAATTACAGCTGACATTGCATCTAAATATGAGCAATTAGTGAAAGTTGTTTCATACCAAGGAGGTCATTGGGCTTTGTCGATAATGCATATGTGTAAAAATCTCAACAAGACATATAAAATGTTGTTGTGAGGGGATCTAACTACCTGTTAGATCGAACATCACCCTTTGGTGGAATAAAGTACACTATAAGTACTAAACAAGGGGTTGTGATGGGAGGGTATGCAAACGGGTCAAGGATTAGAACCCCTTGCAGAGTTTAGGGGTAGAGCCTAAATGCAATTTAGAGCTTGTATGATCCTTGGAACTACCCAAAATTCACTAATTTTAGCAAAAAATGGCCCCATAGAGTGGACACAATTACCATCAAAAATGCATCTGAGAGGAGAGAACAAGTATAAAATAGTGAGTAAACAATGAGATAATGAGAAGATAGTGGTTTGATTCTAAGGGTGTTTGTCCAACCACCAAACTAGACCTCATTCTCCATCTTTGACATGCAAAATATGAAAGGAGTAAAAATGACCAAGAAAAATTATTACAATCTCCTTATATCTCCCAATACAATAATATTGTTTTTATTCAAAAAACAATAAAAAACATCACTACAATATTAAATTAACTACCATTTAAATTATATTTTCCCACTAATATGTCAACCTCACCTAAATACTCCACTTCAAAATCTTGCCTTCCAATTGTTAAAAACTTTTGGATAATGCCAATTAAAATCATGATAAGTAATTAAGTTCTTTTTGTTAAAAAAGATGCAAACATTTTCAAAAGACAAAAAAATAGTTTAACCAAAAAACACATGTTTAGGCAAGAGAGAGAGAGAGAGGAGTGTGGCAACAATGTGGATAACATCAAGAGGGAACAACAAGTAGGCATCTAGATGGTGAAGGCCTAATGGCCACATGGAGGAGATGTGGAAGGTGTTGTGGATACTAAGCTCAATATATATTAAAAAAATGTGTTCTCTTTAATGATGCAAACCTGAATTGATACATAGACACTTTAGGTGAGTCTCATCCCTAAGCAGTCAAAGAGAGAAGGCCATTGGATGGAAAATGATAACTATTAGAGGCATCAAAAAAGAAATCATAAAAAACCAAGAGCATACACAACTCAACGACCACGTTTGGAGAATACAATCCATTCACTACATTAAGAAAACATAGTTTCAATGCATGAGGTATAAAAACATTAGTATCCTTTGTTGTAACTCATCTTTTATTGATGATAAAGAGGAGACATGTGGACATTGAGTGAGAACCATGAGAACTAGATGGAAATTTAATGGCATATGGTTATAGCTCTAAATATCTTTAAATGTTCAGGGGTTGATCCATAATGAAACAATACCTATTAGTGCTTGCCTCTATATATTCATGTTTGGAAAAGCATTATACCCTCAAAAATCACAAAATCTACCAAACTATTTTCTCTGTTGTAACATAGAACAATCCCATAGCATCCTCTAGTTGAAAAGTGCAAAATAATAAGGCAACAATGTTTCCTCTTCATGAAAGAGAAAACATGAATGGTGAGCCAAGAAAAAGTAAAACTAGAGTGCTCCACCTATAGATAACTTTCATTAATCCAAACAAACACAACTGTAATGTCCAATGAACCAATAAAGCAAGTTAACAATTGATGGAAAAAAATCATTATTTAAAAAAAATAATAAACTCATGATATCATAATAAACTCAAATAGCATAAAAACTAGACATCTTTGATACCATGTCAGGAGTCCACCAAGATTGAAGATGGAACACTGAATGCACTGATGTTTGAACAAAGTAAAATGGTAAATGATCAAGCAACTATAAGAGATAAATGAAGAGTGTAATAATGCAAATCCTCCATGTACTTAGCTTTACAAAAGGAGTACAAATAAGAGAGATGAAAAGTAACTTCCCCTAGAATAGTGATAAATAACATAGAATAGGGATGTAACTCCCATACCAAAAATATCTAGTTATGTAGTAACTCCCACCAACTAGATAAAAATGATGGTTAAGTAACCCCTATGATAAATGACACCTAAGCAAGTTAAACAATGTGTAGGAATAACCCAAACAAAAAAAATAGACACAAAGTAAAGTCATACACTAACTGTACTATCTTTTTGAGGTAAGGCAACTACTAGTTTCTATCTTTACCTTGCCTCAAAGGGGGGGGGAATATTAGTGGGGGCATGTCATAAAGGCATCTTATTCACACTTGGCATAGATTATAGATGGGGACATGCTTTGGAAGCATGTTCTCCACACTCATTTAGTATAGGTTAATTATATAAGTTTTCAAATTTAGTGGGGGCATGTCATATAGGCATGGATTTCACATATTCACATTTTTTAGATTTATTAGGGACATGCTTTGGAAGCATGTTCTCCACACTTATTCACATTTGGCATAGTTATCAGATTTAGTGGGGGGTATGCTTTAGAAGCATGTTATCCACATCTATTTAATATTCAACATCTCCAGATTATAGTTTGGGCATGTTTTGGAAACATGTTCTCCATATTGGTACTTATATCACTTTTCAAATTTCTCCATATATAGTGGGGGCATGCTTTGGAAGCATGTCCTCCATGCACAATTTTTTGAATTGGCCAAAGCATATAGTTATAGGATTTAGATTCATAGTTGTGATAGAATTCTACATTGGTACCATTGTTATACATAGTTTTAACATGATACATATCTAAGGTGCATATGCTTTGCAATGTGCACCTAATATTGCAAAATACAAACTAGTTTTAGAATTCAAAACTCTTTTATGGATTGTTTCCACATCACAAATTTTTTTTTACTAATACCCCATGGAATTATATGGACTTTATTGAGCTAATATTTTATAGTAGTTGCTTCAATTTTTGGTATGGTTTAAGTGATAAAATCACTCAATATTTCAAAGTTTTAGGTTGGAGTTTATTATATCATCTAACCTCACTAGGTTATAAGTATCATTGGGTTGTACATTTGAGCTAATATTAACTACTAAATGGAAAATCACCTTTGCTCCAAGTTTTGGGGCATGTGCCTTAAAATATATCTCTCTCCCCGCTGCTCTCTCTCTCTCTCTATATATATATCCTTGGATATATGCACTTTTAAGATTTCTCTATATTTGTCTTAATCTCAATTTTAGAGCCTTAGAATGATACATATTTTTGAAAACAACTTTCCAATAGGCAAGGTGGCTACATCAACACACATGTGTACTCATAATTTTTTTCCCTTTTAATTTCAATTTATTTCAAGTAATTTAAATCTCAAATTACATGCACTAATTATATACTATAACATGATCTTGGTTGCAAGTTAGTTACCAATAAATCACTCAAGTTGGGCACACACAAAGATAAGGTGTGCATACACACCTAGGCATGCATTCCTTTCATTAAAAATAGTAAGTTCATTACTATATTAAATGGGGGGATGTAAACACCATTTTATGATTATAGAGTACCTTAGTCTTGTACACCTTGTAAACTCAGACCTTGGTTGTTCCTCTCAATTCTAGAACTTTACCACTTTCAAAGTCTTGCATCTACTATATCTTGTGCCCTTTGTTATAGGTACAATCACTAAGAGGGTGTGAATTAGTGATGCAATATATTTAATCCAATTCCAAACTCTTCAAACCCTTTATCATTCAATACATGCATTCATGAAGCATACACATCATTCATAACAATAAACAAGAAAGATAATGCAAGATTAAATACACAACATAAAGATTATGTGGAAAAACCTCATGAAAAATAAAATCCACTCTCAATCCTAAAAAAAAATGGACTACTTATCCTATAAGTTGATTACAAACATGAGACTTTAGTGAAGCACCCACTTCACAAGGAGCACCAGCCCCTAAGGATGGACAAACACCTCTTGCCCTAGATGTTGAGCACCCATAATAAAACCTATGAAATGAACATTTCCATAACTCTGATTTAATTTCAATCTGATGGAGAAATAATGTATAACACCTCTCTTCAACCCTTTACACTCTCTCAAACTTGCACACACTAGTAATGCATCCAAAACACCCTTTTGGATCACTCTACACTTCTTCTCATATACTCAATTATAAAACCTACAATAACTATATAACAACATCAAAAACATGACCAAATGGTCATACACACATACCTCATACTCCTCTGATCCTCAATCCATCCACCAAGCTCACACAATCTTCACCTTTTCTTCGCTCACTCTACACACTCTATTCTTCACTTATCAACTCTTCAAACTTGCATGATCACTGTTATGATATCAAAATTATGACCTATAGTTTATATACATTATTATTAACCTACTTTTCCCTTCAATCCATCCACTAGGGACACTCACACTTCTCTATCCTTCACATCTCAACTCTAGAAACCATCACCTTCGATTTCACTCTTTATAAAGCTTTCATGAATATCAACTTCTAGTTGGTCATTAGACATGACTTAACCCTTAAGGACACTATCACACTTTATAAATATCTCAAAACCACCCTCATAGGTTGACCATAGCATCCATGTGCCACCCTTAAGTAGCTACACCTTTTAGTTAGGCCTTAGTAGCCCTTATACATCTCATGGAGACCTATTCACCCCTTTAGCACTTTATTGAGAAAATTAGGAACATAAGACCAATTTTAAATGCATAGGTCCACTACAAATGATCCCTAAGAAACATTAAAGTGATTACATTCATCCCTACACTCATCTACGTATGCAAAACCTACTCAACCATTAGCCTTTACACAAGAATGTCATGAATGAATAAACAATCAACTTTTAAGCATTTTTTCATACTGAAGATGGATTGGTCAAACCTCCAAAATCCATAAAAATGGTCCTAAAGGAGTCTAAAACACTCTCCAATATTCAATTCACCTTGAAACATCCAAAAACCATCATTAAAAACTCAAACATCCTTTTTGGGTCACTTGTAGAAGATGGTCAAACCCTCAGTCAACTTTGGAGCTCAATAATTTCAACTGTACAAATACTCAAACCTTATAACCAAATTTTTTGGATATCCCTTGGAGTCCTTTACAACTTTCATTTTTACTCCATCAATATATCCCTCCATATATTCAATATATAAATCAAATAATACAGACTAGTTTCCTTTGTTAATTTGAATTTTCAAATTCCAACAATCACTATTTAATGTAAAATATTCAAACACATGTCTTCATCTCATGCCCCCTAGAAACTTGATAAAATTCACTATGTTTATCTCCTTGGGAGTCTCTTGGCCTTGAATTTCAATTCTAGTTGTTGATCTTTGATCCCAGCTTCTGATATTGTGACACTTGGTAGCCCTGCATGCCTTCATGTACCCTATTGTTAGTCTCAATTCAATTAACACTCTTATACCACTTAGTATCCATGCATGCCATATAATCTTATTAAATTATTAACTTAATTTTCACTATTGATATCCATCTACATAATTAAATGTATGTTATTGATCTTTGATCTGCATGATCAAATGTGCATCATTGATTTGCTAAACATATGACCAAATGCGGGCCATTGATCTATTGCCAATTCATCATGATTGTGACACATAGCACCAACACATTCAATCTTAGGATCCTTTGACCTATTAACTTCATTATATCTATTATATATCCATTTTTATCATTTAACACTCATCATTTTATCTCCATCTACATGATTGAACTCTCATCGTTAGATATTTTATCCTCTCGAGTGAGGTTTTGACACTTGGTAGCCTTGGATAATGGTCACCTGATATTACGAATTTGGCCTAAGTATGGAAACTGGTGAAATCTACTTGGGAGACCAAATTTTCACCCTTATATCTTTTGATTCACGTGACATTATGACCTAAAACTTGGACCATAAAAACTAGGCTCAAACTTGAACTTCACCATGTAACCATTTCCTTCTAACACTACCACACATACAAATGTTTATGTCATCAATTTGCTTACTCAACCTTATCTACCAAAATTACTAGGAGAACCTAAAAATTCATATGACTGCTATGAAGAATTCTTTTCACTTCCACAATCACTCCAAGCATTCATAACACCCCATAGGGTCTCTATAACATTATCACACCATTAATAACATCCATCAACTACCTTACTAAGTAAAATACTAAAGAACCATACAAGAACATTGAATCACACTTTATCATTGTCATTATAACATACATGACACCTCATCAAAATCCTTGGTCACCTTGGAGACATCATTTAAAACTCTCCAACACCCCTTGGCCTATCTCTTAGTCCAACTAGTCTTATGTTGATGACATAAGCCTTATATCTTGCCTAGAATGCTTAAAATGTACTTTTATTCTACCTTTACAAGTTTTGAGCTTGTACCTACTTTGTTGCTCCCTAGACACTAACATTTGGGAAAGACACTAGCATCGATGTTAGTTTCTGTAATCGACACAAGTTTCCAATTCCCTAAATTCATCCAATTTACAAATGAAATGTATCCTAATGGTTGACCCAAGTGATTTAATGTGAGTTATTACTCTAAAGGGATTGACATAAATACAATATCAACCCTCATTCATTCTTCACCTAGTAAAAGATCAAATAGACCAAGGTAACTTATCAAAATCACTCTATTAAATTGAACAAATCTTCCCTATTTCCATACCAATCATAGGTACATCTATAAGTCTGAAATACTAAAGGAGTAACCAAAGAGCCTAATTTTCCAAGTTACATCTAGGTCACTGTTATATCTATTTTTCACATATTGCATGATTCACATAAGTCAAAATGTAGGGGGAAAATATATGAAACTAAGGACATCTTTTAGATTATTGGCTATGTAGGTAGAACCCATTAATAGTAGGGTCTTTGGGGTCATCTCAAAACTATGTGCCCACTAACCCATTTTAACCCAAGGTCACTATAAAGATGGAGAACTAGGAATTTACCTTTTTATAAGGAGTGATAGTTTATGACCCAGATTTGAATACACTAGAGCAAAGGTGAAGCAAAACCCATAAGTATCTAGGTGGTCGCATCCTTTTCCAATAGGTATTCCATACAAAACACTTACATCAAATATAAATAGTAGCATCAATGTAACCATCCTAGATTAACATTATTATCTAGAGCTCTAGAAGTGTTAGATCTAGAATTTGACAACTATTCTAGAATTGTCTTCCAACATTGTGTGAGCATTAAAATCAACTAATTATATTAATTATTTGTTATTTCCATACATATCTTAGTTGTACTTTCCATATTCATACTATCTCAATTTTATGAATTTAACATATGCCTATATTTGAGTTTAGCATCTGATTGGCCTGCTATAGATCTGATTATCACCCTTATGCCATTTCATTTCTATAGACCCCTTTAATCAGATCTAGGGACAACAATAAGATCACATATATCATTTTAGGGTTAAACAAGGGTAAAGGAAATCCTTGGGAGAATTAAAAAGATTTATTCATTGTTTTCCAGGAAGTGGCTTATAGTGATATTTATTTGATGGACTTATTCCCCCAAAGTTTGACTAGGCAAGCACTAGAATGGTTCATGCACCTTCCTAAGGGATCATTGAAATAATTTAATGAGTCATCTAAGTAGTTTGTTAAATACTTATCCTACAACATGGAGCATGAATTAACTATGGTTGATTTGTGTAATACCAAACAACAGGGGATAAAGTTTCTACAAATATTTACAAATATGGCAAGATTTACCTAGTCAAATTCCTCATACACTTCCAAATAAGTAGTTTATAGGTATTTTTTATTAAAACTTACAAGGTGATTTGGCACACAATCTCATATTATAATATGCCAAAATTTTTAAGGAAATCATTGACAAAGGAGTACAAATAGATATATCTCATTAATAAGGGTATCATTAAGATATGCTCACAAAACCAAGCATGCCATTCAGTGCTAGTCTAATCTAGTATTCCTAAAAATCCAAAACCTTTAAATCAAAATAAAAATGTTGTGTGGAATGGAGTAATAGAATTGAGACACATAAAAATGGTGCAAATATTGCCTGTATAAAATAAATCTTCCTCACAAACACTCACTTTGAAAAGATAACTTCCCCCAAAGGAACTATAACATAAGAAGACATCTATAGGACCTTGGAGAACCCTTGAAGTGGTATTTTGTAAATTTATTTCTACAAACATGGTGATTTAGTCAACTACTCAATATTTTCCACAAGGCCAAACAAAACCCTCTTAGTATAGAGATGATGAATATTGTGAATAACATAGGGTCAAAGCCCATATTATTCACAGTTGTGTGCAGATCTAGCATTACATTCAGGATATAATAGACCATGGAGATATTGAGCTAAAAAATGGTGCTTCAACCTCCAATTAGAATTTAGGTATCTATTAAAATCCATTTCCTCAACACCATTCTATCAATCCATGATAGCCTCCTACATAACATCAGAACCAGACCAATAGTTAGAATCAAGGCTAGAACCAGAACTAGTTGAATCATAACCAAAATTAGAATAACCAATCCAATCAAGTCAGTTACTATAGTGTTCCCTTTGACTATAACAACATTTTTGGTTGTATTAAAAGTAGTCAAGTAGCAATTATTTAGGTTAACCCTCGATCCTTTTCTAATACCAACTACCATTCTATTTCTATTTTTAGACCTCTTCCTTCATTTGAAGATACCCCACATTTGAATCAAATTAGAAACACTACTAATTGACTTCCATAGGTTGTCATTCTAGGATCTAATCCTAATTATGCTAATTATAGTATCCCTCCTCTACCTTGATATTTCAAAATCATAACTTGATGGTCAAATGTTACTCTTCTAGTTCCAACATCTCATCCTTCCAATGCTCCTATTAATGATATGTTACCTTTAAAACCTAAACCAATTCCTTGTACCAAATAAAAGTTGTATAATCTTAGAGAACAACTGAACAAAAATCCTATGCATATTTCCATTCTAAAACTCTTATGTACATCTAATGTTCACAAAGATATATTATTCAACCTTTTATACTAATCCAAGGTCCCAAATGATATTGGTCATGATAAATTTCAATCACTTATAGGCCATTTATCCTAAAAATAATAGTTAATCTTCAATGCAAGTGATACATTTCCCCTTGGATCACATCACAATAGTCATTTTTACATTGAAACCATCATTTCCCAACATAAGATAAAGTGGGTCATTATAGACAATGGTTTAGGCTTGAATATAGTATCTTAGAATATTGCTAAGCATTTGGGTTACACATAAAAAAACCTTTGACTAAAACCATTACAATTAGGGCATACGACAATGTGGAGAGAGTCTTCTAAGATAATTTGTTTATTGACCATTATTGGGCCTATCATCCATGACACCTTGTGCCATGTCATATAAATTGAACAATCATACAGCCTACTCCTTGGGTGACCTTGGATACATGAAGTACATACATTTCTTTATACCCTTCAATATTGTTTGAAATTATCACACTCGGGGATGGATGTCACTATTCATGGTGATCTATAGCCATATGATTATTGTATGCACCTTAAAGCTAAATTTAAGGGATCATAATTATTATCTTTTCATGGGTTAGGTCCTCAAAATGGATAATCAGGTGGTTTCAGATTCACCTAAATCCAACTATATTGATCTCACTACTCTTGCATATACTTTTTTGGTTCCCCCTCTAATATATTCCCACTTTACCACTAGGGATAAAGGTATGGATGAATATTAGATAAGCAATTCCTTTCACATAGCCAAGTTGATCCTATCCCCCAAATCCCACCGTATGTCCCATATGTAGTGGTGTAAGAAGGTTGATTAATGACCAAATGACCTTATTATATTTGTCAAGGAACAACACCCTCAACCGATCAAACCTTCATAGGATCAATGGATATATATTGATGGTTTTTCTAATTGTTTTCAACACCCAAAATATATAAAAGTCAATAAGGTCATGAATAATTAAGGATACAAAGGCAAAGGTTTAGGGCCACAAGAAAAAGGCCTCATTAAACCACCTTCAATAATAAAATGAAAAGGGATTTGGATATATACCACTTAGAGTTGACCCCTTAGATATTAAGAGTGACTCATCCTTATTGAATAAAATAAATGATGTTGATGATAACATAGATTCCTATCACATTGTTTATGATGAATTATCTATTACCAATCTCTTTAATGAACATGCCATTTGCACTATTACTACCATTCCTTGTTCTTCCCTTTTATCCTCCATTACCCCCATTTGATTGACTGAGACAAACAAGATTCTAACATACCAATGGACAAATTTGAGAATGAATAAACACTTGTATAATTATTTGGCCTTTGGGAAGGTTTTCCCATTGATGATAAAAACCAAGGCTTCACCTTCACACTTGATCTTGCTGCCTATTTTGGGGAACATGTGAACTCTTTTTGTTAAAAAATGTCAAATAAAACATCAAGGTCCCTAATTGAAAACCTCTCTGAGGCACTTATGGACCAAGAAATAGAAAATAAAAAGACCATTCCATGGGTGAAAACCTATCCCAGGCTCCCTTGGATGGGGGAGTTCACCTTTATCTAAGAAAGTTTTAGAATCCATCTAGCCTAGCTATTTCATGTGGATCTAACATTAGCTTTTTATAATAACAACAGTCTTTGAAAATTTAATTCAAAATAACCCTGAGGCTTTTGCTAAGTGACCTTTTCTAGAAATGAATGAATCTGAGTCTTCCTATATGGGTGAGTTGCATAACTCACAATCAGATGTAGAAGATCAATTTGATTCCATTCCTACCATTCTAGATGATGGTTCCATATTCCTTGTAGAAAACACAACATAAATTAACCTTGGGACCAAATAACACCCAAATATGATTCAATTGGGGGATCCCTCACAACACAGGAGTACAAGTTCATTCTTTTAATTATTTTAGAATTTATTGACATATTTACGTGGTCCTATTCAGACATGATAGGTTTAGATCCATCCTTGGTGGTACATCATCTTGTCAGTTACCTAGATGTTAAACATATTAAACAAATATTGAGGAAGATACAACCTCATATATTAGTTTAGGTCTAAAAATAATTGGAGATATTTTTAGTAGTATGTTTTATCTGAACCGTAGATTACTCATAGTGGATTTACAACATAGTTCCAGTGAGAAAAAAACTAGCCAGGATCATAATTTGCATGAATTTATATGACATCAATAAATCAGGTATAAAGGATGATTTTCCTTTACCAAAAATTGATATGATCATGGATTCAATAGTAGGGTATGAGATGTTATCCCTCATGGATGGATTTTTAGGTTACAACTAAACTAAAATAGCACTAAAAGATCAACACAAGACTACATTCACCACTCCTTGGGAAAAATTTTACTACCAAGTCATGCCTTTTGGACTAAAAAATGCTAGTGCTCCCTACCAATGTGTCATGATAATTATTTTTCATGGCATGATGCATAATATTATAGAATATTATGTGGATGACATTTTAGGCAAATCTAGAACCAAAGCACAACATCCTACAGTTTTGTGGAGGATATTTGACCAACTAAGAGAATATCAGGTCCATATTAGTACCAAGAAGTGCATATTTTGCAAGTTAATCATATTCATCATCTCTAATAGAGGCATTAAAGTGCATCCAGATAAGGTTAACACCATTATAAACAACCTCATCTATTCAACCTGAATCAAATCCACATTTTGCAAGGTAAAATTAAATTGATCAGACACTTCATCTCTAAATTGGTAGACAATTGTCAACCCTTCCCTCACCTTCTCAAGAAAGGCACCACCTTTTTTTTAATGTTGATTTTCAAAAGTATTTTGAGTAGTTAAATAATTATTTAGCTAATCCTCCTGTTTTAGCTCCACCCACACTGGGAAAATTGCTCCTTTTTTACATTTTAGTTATAGAACATGTGTTGGGGTTATTTCTTACTCAACATGATGATCACAACAATGAAAAGGTCATTTATTACATGAGAAGAGCACCGGTGGCCTATGAACACAATTATATACCTATTGAGAAGTGTGAGATTTGGTTAATATAGCCTACACAAGATTCTAAGACCTAGAGGAAGCACTCTTATGCTAGAGAATGAACTTTAAGAATAAACTATATTCTATCAAGGAATGTAAAAATCATGCAACATAAATATGGAATTAATTCAATTGGAATCAATGGTTCCACATTAATCCATATTATATAGTTTATATTACATTTTTTCCCATTATAAATGCACTACTAGAGTGCATAATATATAGGAAGGAGAGAGTGGGGTAGGTAACCCATAGTGGGTATGTCAACACTATGTGCACACATCAAAGTGGGGAAAAAAGTGGTAGACAACACATAGTGGGGTGTGGTCCACTCATAATGGAGTGACTAGATTGTGCATTAAACACATGTTAACATAATTATCCATCTAATTATGCAATAAACATATGTGCACACTATTAATTCATAAGTAAGCTTAAAGTGAAAAAGTGTGAAGGGAACCCAAAGTTAAAACTAGTTTGGGTGAGAATCCTTTTCACAATAAGACAACCCCCCTTAAGTAAAATTTAGGAGGAAATAAACTAAAAAAATGAAAAAAATATGGGTCCCGACAACAAGGCCTGATATGTTACCCATGTACAAAATGATCCCTTCAAGCATAAAAGAGAAATAGAAAAACTGTAGGAACAAAACTCCCCCTGTGAGAGGATAAAATAAGAATATCATAAGACTCTCCCTGAAGTAGTGTTAAATTCAAGTGTCTTTATGAATGCCAATCCATCTTACCAGAATGCATGGATGTCGAGTCAATTCAAATGCCAAGTGATGTAGTAAATGGTTCTGGATACACAAATCATTCAAAGTAAACACTAGATGCCAAGGTAATGGGTACTAAAATGAACTTTAAGAAAATTTTCCTAAACACCCCACTCAATATTAAACTGGGAGAAGGTAGTAATACATGTCTTTATTGATGGGGCTGGTGGAAGTGGTGACAAGTAAACCCAAAGATGGTGTCATTTAACAAAGGTCACCAAGCTATGAAGAAGGACTTTAAGGTGCAATGGATCAATAACATGGATAGAGAAATTATCCTAAAAACCTAATCAAAAACCAAAAGAATAAAAAGAAGTATACAATCCAAGATATGTAAGATTGGATGAATCCACTACTCCAACATCATCCTACAGGTGTTCTAATTGCTCTACAACTGGTAGAGTTTGGTAGCAAGTGTGATAGATGTTGAAGATATAATCAAGGGAAATATAGATGAAATATACACCAATGAGACATGAAATGGTCCCCATATGGGTTTTAGCATACAAGTGCCTAATAAGATGTCCATTTACAATGGAAGAGTAATTTTTTTGTCATGAGAAAAATTACAAAAAAATTCAAGGCACCAACAAAGGGACCTTAAGATGTCTCCACTGAAGAATGCAAAGTGCTAAGAAAGGGACCTTGAGGAGACTTAAACTATATAGACATATATTGAATGAAGTATGGTATGGCAGAATGTGAATGCTAGATGAATTTGAGATAATACCAACTGGGCATATAGACAAAATAAGAACACTGAGGTGGAAAAAGAGTTTTCCATGAGAGGGTCTGACCACCTGTCAAATCGGGCCTCACCCTACAAACTTCGTCAATGAAAGAATGTGTCACAGAGGGCAAAAATACTTGCCACCATGAGTAACCGAATGAGGTGGCCACTTATAAAAAGTCAAAGTGTAACTTTAATTTTGTCATAATAAAAAATCACGTAAAAAACTCAAGGCACAATTTTATTTTTGTGTGATAAAAAACTATGAAAAAAACTCATTGTGCAATTTTATTTTTGTGTGAGAAAAAACTATGAAAAATAAATATATTTTTTGATATATGTGAGAAAAAATAATAAAAAACTCTCATTTTTTTAATTTAAAAAAAATGTATGTGAGAAAAATAAATAAAAAACTCACATTTTTTAGGGGTGAGAAAAAATAATAAAAAACTCGCATTTTTTTTTTAAACTTAAAAAAAATTAATTTTTTTCTAAATAGGAATTAGTAAAACTATGATAACTTTTAAGTTAATGAAATTCAAAATTTTAAATTATTTTGAAAAGATGAAAAAAAGTGAACAAAACCCAAAAATGGTTAAGATGGTTTATAATTAGAGAGCTATGTGAAGAAGAATAGATGTATTTTTTTATTATAAAAAACTTAAATCTACATTTATAAATGGTAGATCTGACTTCAAATATAATACTGTGACAAAATAAGAGCTAGAAATGACTTTCTTAGACACCTTAAATGCAATGAATAACTTAGATTTAATCCATGAATCTCTAAAAATGTGTCTGTAATTAAAAACACACATAATAAACCCTCTCAAAAACTAGAATTTCTTACACACCTTTCTGATTCTCAAGACCAGCCAAAGAAGATGGAAGATAAGAGCATACTTAGTATGGAAAGCAAATCTCCTAAAAGGATACCCAAAGGCTCTTCACCAACTCTAATACTATTTAAGATTTGGCTAATATAGCCTACATAATACTCTAAGATCTAGAGGAAGCACTCTTATGCTATAGAATGAACTTGAAGAATAAATTGTATTCTATCAAAGAATGTAAAAATCATGCAACATAAATACAATGGAATGAAATTGATTCAATTAAAATCGATGGTTCCACATTATTCCATATTATATGTTTTAATTTACATTATTTTCCATTACAAATGCACTACTAGATTGAATAATATATAGGAAAGAAAGAGTGGGGTAGGCAACCCATAGTGGGTATGTCAACACTATGTGCACACACCAAAGTGGGAGATAAAGTGGTAGAAAAACCAAACATATTTTCATAGTGGAGTGAAAATATTATGCATTAAATACATGTGCACATAATTAACTATCTAATTATGCACTAAACATATGTACACACTTTTAAATTATAAGTAAAGTGAAGAAGTGTGAAAGGAAACCAAAGGTAAAACTAGTTTAGGTGAGAACCCTTTTCACACCAACAAAAAGGCATGCCTGGAAATGGTGTTTGTAACTCAGAAGTTGTAGCATTACATGTTAAAAAATAAAATCATTGTCATTGCCAAGGTTGATCCCCTCAAGTGCTTTCTTTCTAAGGCAACTATTACATGCTGCATGGCAAAATGGGCAATGTTATTAAGTGAGTTTTGAATTGAGTATACACATAAAAAATCTGTTAAGGACCAATTACTTGCAAATCAACTTGTAGAGGCTCCTATATTATATTATTAGTCACTCACATTTGATTTTCTAGATGAGTCCATTTTTAATCTAGATCCCTCAACTCCTAAACAACCTTCTTCATCAAAAATTTTATTCACACAATGGACCCTCTACTTTGATGGCTCCTTCACTACTCATTTATTAGGGGCCAAAATTTTATTGGTTATTATTTTAACATTAAATTTGCACCCTTGGAGAGGGTTCTTCAAGCTCTCTCCAACTAAGCTACAAAATGGGAATAACCCTAGGTTATGGGTGTCTTATTATGGGGTTGAACCTCTGGGTTATGGGCTAGCTCCCTAAGTGTACCAGTTAAGATCTTAATAAGATGATTATATGACTTGAGAAAGGGTTTTAGAGGGGGAAAGAAATAAATAAAAACATAAATAAAGGTGATACACCATATAATGATACTCCAACTACACTAAAACACACACAACTGAAACCAAAAGACCTACCACTCACACAACCATAAAATTAGTTGAGTTTGCATAAGTAATTCTTTAGAAAGCTTGTAGAGATGGGATAGCATATGAAGGAATGGACTTGTTATCCATTTATCACTAGCAGGTTTTGCATATTTCATTTTGGCTAAGTGTAGCATTCCTTATTGGTTTATCCCCACATCAAAAAAGACCAAGTGTTATTTCCTTCAGAAGCCTTTGTTTGGTCTTTTGCAAGTGTTATTTTGGTCTTTTTTTTCAAGTGTTATTTCTGTTGGCAAGGCTTTACTTCGGGGTTTTTTCCAAGTCTCAAAGGAATTATTTTAAACTTTTTTCCAAAACAAAAAGGTACAAAGGAATTGGTCCTTTTAAGGTTTTCTAAAGGGTACATTTCAGGTTTTCCAAAGGATCTTTTCTAAAGCAAAGGGACATTTTCATTTTTTTGAAGGGTCTTCTTCTCTGGAAAGTGTCCTAAACAGGTTTTCTAAAGGGTACTTTGTGATATTTTTGAAAGAAATGTCCCTTACATTTTTTTTGAAAGAATTATCTCTTGCAACTTTTTTGAAGGAATTGTTTCAGACTTTTTGTCTAAAATAATCTTTTTGAAGGGTCTTTTTCTCTGGTGAAGTGTCCTTTGAAAAAAGTCTAAAAGGTGCATTTCCATTCTATTGAAGAGTCTTTTTATCTTACGAAGGGACATTTTCAACTTTTTTGAAGGGCATATTTCAAGTTTTCAAAAGGCACCTATAGGATTTTTGACAAATTTGTTTCAGACTTTTTGTCTGAAATAATATTTTCGAAGGGTTGTTCTTTCAAGGAATTGGCTTAAACATTTTTTTCGAAGGAATTGTTTCAGACATTTTTTCTAAAATAATCTTTTTGAATGGTCATTTCTCAAGTGAAGGGACACTTGTAAAAATTCCAAAGGGTCTTTTTCTATGCAAAGTGCCCTACACACTTTCCCCAAAGGGTCTTTTTATATGCAAAGTTCCCTACACACTTTCCCCAAAGGGCCTTTTATAAGGAAAGTGTCCTTTTCAAGTTTTCCAAAGGGGCATTTCAAGAATGTCAAAGGGCATGTTCAGGCTTTTGAAGAGGAAAAATGAGAATGCCGAAGGGTTATTATTAGAAAAAGTGTCCTTTAAAAAGTTTCCAAAGGGACACTTGAAAAAATCCTAAAATAATTATTTCAAACATTTTATCTGAAATAATCTTTCCAAAGAGACTCTCCAAAAGCCCTAAAAGGACATGGATCAATCAAAATGGACCAATCAAAAGGGGCTCGAAAGGTTATTTATTTTGGATAAAATTTCTATGGGAAATTGTTTGAAAATAATGCTTGAAGGAAAGACCTGAAGGAAATGCCTCCAAATAAATGATCCTAGTAGAGTGACAGATATATGGACATCAACTTTAGGATGAGGGACTAGCCATTGACATTCAAACAAGATCCCAAGTATCCAAGGACTCACATTCTGCATCCACCAGAGAAGATCATAGGGCTCATCTCACCATTGATCAAATTAGGATCCAGTTCATTTTTGATGACCAATCGAAGAAGGAAGATAAGGCCAATAAAGTGAAAATGACTCTCCCATATGTCATTGCACACCTCAACAAATTAGTGGAAATTTGTTAGCATCAAGACAAATCTACAATAGGTGAAATCTCTTTTAATAACTACATTGATTCCATTACTCAAAATATTTTAATTCTATTGGGTAAATATTGGAGAAGCATCTTTGAGAGAGTAGGCCAAGAGTGTTCAAGGGAGGTGACATGGATCAATCAGATGACCTGAATGAGCATCATTGGCGAAGATAGTTATAGCTGAAGATGGAGACTTCTAAAAAATTGATTCCTCTCTTTGGTGCTCAAAGGTCTCCCCCTCTTACTTTCTCTCTACTATATATACAACCCTTTTTCCAGTGTAAGACCACCCACTTAGTGTATGGTAAAGCCCTGCTAAATTGGTGTCATGTTTTGCCTTTAAGAATTGGTACAACTTTTTTTTCTTTGAAGTTCTATTTGAGTGTGTAAGTGATATATAGTGACAACAAGTTATGGTTTTCATCCTTCTATCCTTTGTCCTTCATGCCTGAGCAAGATTTATAGGTCTAACAAGTCATATGGAGTGAGTCCAAGTGTATTAAATTTTTGCATGTGTATAACTATTCTTAGAATGTACAGGTTGTCTTTCAATTCATTTTCCTTGTGTCATTTAATACATCTCACCTCTATACTAAAATAGTATGTGTATTTTTTTGTATCATGCACTAGGGTATGACATTCATGTTAAAGATAATCTTGGTGTATCACCATTCTTAGAACAAGTTTTATTTATGTAATTTATAACTCTTTTCCCTTCAATCAAACTGGTTTAGATAGAGGTTATTTTTTAGAGATACATTAAGGGAGCTAGCCCTTTAAATGTAGAGGTTCATTTCCTTTATAAGTATACCCACATGCCTGGAAATGTCCCAACATTGCCCAATTCTGGAAGAGGATTGAACACTCTCTTTTAGGGCACAAGATTTGGAGACAATAATTTTGGCACAGTCGATGGGACAAAATATTTACATGTCAAGGTGAATGTTGGTCTTGATAAGCCTAAGGTTGTATAAATATTCTTAATCTAGCATTTGGCGACTCCAAAAGGTGAGAATATTTGGTTTTAGATCAAGTCTCCCACATTATACTTCATGGTCCTCACTAGGCAATCTAAGACTTCTAATCAAGCCCTTCTAGATGAAGCTCTTCTTGAATAACAACACCCTCAACCATTCCCAGCACTTAGATATCCTTGGCAAGGAGTTTTGGAGAAGAAGAAGAAGTTGAGGAAGTTGGATAAATAGGAGATCAAGAGAAAAGAAGAGAATGGATAGGCAGAAACCTTTATTGGCCTTTAACACCCAAACTCCAATTGACCTTCTTGCATACGACCCTATTCCTCCCAATGCTACCAAGAGTCTCCTTGGTTTCAATGGAGAGGGTCCTATTACCCCATCTGAGCATATTATGGACATTTCAAATTTTTATAACTTATATAATGTCACCCAAGCTAACATAGCCATTAGATTGCTTGTTATGTCTCTAAAAGGCAAGGCACTTTACTTATAGGACTTTGGAAGGTGGTTCCATTAAAATTTGGGATGGCTTTGGGGAATCATTGGTGACTAGATTTGAGAATAAGAGTGACCATACTTCATTGATCCATCAGCTGAACATGATAAAGAGAGGTCCTAATGAATTTATGGGAGATTTTAATGAAAGATTTCAAAGGACATGGCATAGGTTACCACCTATCATGATACCTCCTTCAAGCTTTGCATTCCCCACTTATCTCAAGGGTATTGGTAATGATGTGGTAGTGATGTTACAGTCAATGGGAGGCTTCACTCTACTAGATACATATGAGATAGATATTGAAGCTGAAAATAGCTTAATATAGACTGGAAAGATACCTCCAAGAGTTTCCATCCCTTTATTGTCTCATTCTTCAATTTAATATCCAAGCATAGCACAAGTTCATAACACCAATGTCAAGCCAAGAACCTTTCTCAAGAAGATGGATAATGTTGTGGATAAAGATGAAGAGATCTTGTCATTATGAGCTCAGCTCAAGCAAGGTCAATTCTAAGCAAGTGCTCCACCTAACCCTCAATACTACCCTCAACAAGGCTATAGAGTTCCACCCCAATAAAACTACCAATGAAGAGGATAAGGTCAACAAGGTATCAATAGGCAACCCAATTCCTATAATCTGAGTTCCACTCCTTTCATGAAGGCTATTATTCCAGTACATACCAACCTGGTCCAAGGGGAGAATCATTTAGACCAATGGGGACAACCTCAAGGTTAGTTTATGCATGATGGTGGATAAAAAAACTAATATTTGGTGGCACAAGAGGAAACTAATCCTTACATGACATCAGAAGAAGTGAATCCTAGCCAAAGGGATATTCATGGAAAAGGTAGCAGCCAGAGTGTAGGTATGATGAACTTTCAAGCTAAGGATGATTATGTGTTAAATTAGAGCACATCAATTACATATAGCATAAGAGATAAGAAGATATCTCTAAAAAATATTCCAGGAGTACATGTGACTCCAAGTGATGCCTCTCCAAGGCCACAAAGTGTGAATCCTAGTGTAATACCTACTACCAGTCATGCCCCTCAATAAAGTCAAAATAAAAGTAGGGTTATCAACCCTACAATTTAATAGGTTTAGACTCCCTCACTACCTTCAAGAATGAAAAAAAAGGTGAATACTTCCCCTTTAAACATTGTTGATTCTTTAAATAATGCCAAGACAAGCATATCTTTTTGAGAAATCTTGCATATGCCTAGTCAAAAGGAGCTCTTACAAGAACAGCTTGCAAACATTCATGTAGCCCCTCAAAATTTAAAAAAAAATAGTGTGGCCCTTAACAATTCTCCAAATCATGTCTTAGAGCCCTCCACCAAATCTAAAAATCCTTCACCCTTCTACCTCACACTCATTATGGGAGACAAGTTGGTTCACAATTCTATTGTAGATAGTGGAGCTAGTACCACTATCATGTCTAAGGTGGTGGTTGATAAGTTGCAATTCAAGTATGAACCACATAGTAAAGGTGTGTTTTATCTTAATGGGACTCCAAAAAAGATAGTGGGATTTTTCAGAGGTCTGAAAGTATTTCTAAATGATTGCCCAAGTTTCCCCATTTTACAAGACATTGTGGTGGTAGACCTTTCAGCTCATTTTGCTATCTTCTTGTCAAGATACTTCATGGCTAAGATAGGAGGGTACCTTTCTACTGACTAGTCTTTTCTACCTTTTAAAACAAGATATGGAACCAAGGTGACTATAAGGACTCAGTCATTAGCAAGGTTTCATATTGATCCATACATGGAGACAATTTCAAATCAGAATTGTCTAATTAGTAAAAAAGAAGGTGTCATGGATGGTAAAACATCCTCCCCCCTTGAAGGTATTTATGATATTTTCCTTGATAATTACAGAACTAAAACACATGTAATTGATCCATATAATTTCATAGAAGAGACTAATTTGGGAGTTTATTGTATGCATGCAAAGGATGTTTCAATCCCTTCACTCACTAATGAAGATCATGAACTTGAAGGAATATGAGAGATGTTTTTTGATGGATCAAGAAGCAAAGTAAGTGCAAGAGCTGGAATTATTTTAGTTTCTCCATCAAATAATCAATAATACTCCTCATATAGATTCCACTTTAGCTACACTTGCAATGTGGTATAATATGAAGGCCTAGTTCATGACCTCTAATGGGCAAAGAAGAGAGGGATCAAGAATTTTAAAGTTTATGGGGATAGTGAATTGGTCATCCATCAAGTGAGAAATAGAGATAAAAACAATAATCCCTTGATTAAATCCTACAAATATAGGGTATGGGACCTACTTGAAGACTTTGATGCCTTCAACATACAACCCATACCAAGGGATTCAAATAAACATGCTGATAGATTGGCTGCCATAGGAGCATAGTTTGACGTAGTTGTTGATGTAGGGAAAGAGAAGGATCAGTCCCATATCAAGGTCATTATGAAGCCTTCTATTCCAGATAATGAAGTTTCATGGCAAGTGTTTGAAAGTGATGAACACATTGCACACTTCTTATAAAATGAGGCAAGATTATCCTCAAAAAACCAAAAGAGACTACATGATCAATATGAACAACAAGTTATTTAGCTAAATACAAAAAAGATACATAAAGGGATAATTAATTTGGAGAGTGTTTTCAATGATGATGATCATAAAAAAAGAAAATAATGAGCATATCCACAAAAGAAGAGAATTATGAGAGAGTCAGGGTTTACAAGGACAAGCTTTTGAAAATTGGTAAGGTATGTTCTCTGTCTCAGAGGTAGGCCTTTATTGAATTATGCAAAAGTTCCATGAATTATTTGCTTGGGAATATAAATATTTTAAAGGGATGGGTCTAAGTCTAGCTCATCACACTATTGAGTTAGAACCTGGAGCTAAACTAGTTAGGTAGAAACAAAGGCCTATCAATCCCAAGATAGAGGAACTCATGAAGAAAGAGTTGACCAATTTGATTGAGTCTAGGATTATCTTTCTTATCAAACACTCAACTTGGGTGGCTAATCTTGTACCTATTTGAAAGAAGAATTGAGAGATCAGAATTTGTGTAGATTTTTGAGATCTTAATAGAGTGTCTCTCAAGGATCATTATCCACTACCTTCTATGAAATAAATTCTACAAGTTGTTTCAGGTTCTGAACACTTCTCACTTCTTGATGGTTATTCAGGTTACAATCAAATAGTAGTGAATGGAGAGGATAAATTTAAGATAGCCTTCACTAAAAAATGGGGGACTTTTACCTATAAGAAGATGCCTTTTGGTTTATCCAATACTGGAGCTACATTTCAAAGGGCAATGGGTATGGCTTTAAAGTTTCTATTTGTGTACCTTGATGATATAACTATTTTTTCAAAAGCGTGCTATTGATCATATGAAACATTTAAGGCAGGTGTTTGAGAAGTGTAGGGAGTATGGAATATCCCTCAATTCAAAAAAGTCCATCTTTGCCATCTATGAAGGTAAGCTATTGGGTCATATTATTTCAAAATAAGGCTTGTCTATTGACCCCAAGAGGATTGAAGCTATTCTAGGCTTATCTTTGCCTCAACACAAGAAAGGAATTCAAAACTTCTTGGAAAAAATAAACTTTGTAGAAGGTTTATTCTAGGCTTTGCAACTATGGTAAATTCTATCACAGCCATGCTCAAGAAGAACAAAGCTTTTTTTTGGACAAAGGAAGGCAAAAGTAGCTTTGAGGAAATCAAGCAAGAAATTGCAAAATCTCATACTCTCTTGAACCCAAACTTTGCCAAAGATTTCATACTCTATACATTTTCTAACCTTGATATAATATCAGCTACACTTATGCAAAATAATGATGAAGAGGTAGAGCAACCAATTGCATTATTCAACAAAATATTGGAAGATTATGAGGTCAAATATGCATTTGTTGAGAAGTAATCTCTAACAGTGATAAGAGGATTGAAAAAAATTAGACATATGGTTTCAAACAACAAGATACATGTCATGGTTTCTCATCCTAGCACCAAGGAGTTTCTCCTAAGCAAAGACATTAATGAAAAAAGAGTTGGGTGGATTACAAAGGTGATGGAGTATGATGTGGATATTAAGGTTAAAAAACTTAGTAGGAGGAAAAGGATTATGTGAGCATTTAGCTTCAAATTTCCAAGAGCCAAAGGAGGAAGTCTTGATTAACCAAGTTTAACCCCAACTAGCTAATCACATACAAGTTCAAAGTTAGACACAAGACATCATTAGTTTTTTTCAAAATGGTGAGTGCTTCAATGCCTTGAACAAGTCTCAAAGGAGGTACTTTAGATTACAGACCATTCCTTACTATCTTTTAGATGGTGTTCTCTTTAGAAAAGATGTGAATGGTGTGTTATTGAGGTGTGTTAACAATGATCAGTTTGATATGCTGCTGGAAAAGTTTCACAATGGTGCAGATGGAGGTCATTTCTCTCCTAGCATGATAGCTATAAAGATAATGAGGGCTAGTTACTATTAGCCTAGTCTTTTCAAAGACTATTACCACTGGGCTAAAAAGTGTCCTCAATGTGACTTCTTTGTAGGTAAATAGAAACTTTCAGCCCTTCCATTAAATCATATCCAAGTAGACTAGCCTTTCATGCAATGGAGCCTTGATCTTATTGGTATGATCGACCCTCCATCAAGTGCTAGACACAAATGGATATTGATTGCTACTGACTATTTCACAAGGTGGGTAGAGGCTATTGCATTAAAGGAGGTAAGTGAAAATGCTATCTTGAAGTTCTATGAGAGCATTATAACAAGGTTTGGATTTCCCCATGTTATCATTTTTAATAATACACTTGCTTTCATAAGTGCTAAAACTTTTGATTGGGCAAATAGAATGGAGTTTTCTTGAGTACCTCATCTAATTATTACCCTTAAGGTAATGGATTAGTTGAGTCTACTAACAAGAATCTCATCAAGATCATCAAGAGGACATTGGATAATAATCAAAGGGCATGGCATAATAAGTTGAAGATAACCTTATGGGCTGATAGGATTACTCTTACAAACTCAATTGGTAATTCTCCCTTTGTGCTTGTTTATGGGAGAGAGGATAGGTTGTCCATATCTCAAGAAATCCCTACTCTAGAACTTGTACAATAGCTGGAACTACTTCAAAATACTCCAATGGAAGTCATATTGATAAAACTAATACAGATATAAGAAGTAAGAGACAATGCACACAAGACCATGGAACACCACCAAGTACTCACGAAGAAGTTCTTTGAGAAAAGATAAAGTGCAAGAGTGTTCAAGGAGGATGACTTGGTTCTGAAATGGGATGAAGATAGAGAAAAACTAGATAGACATGTAAAGTTTGACACTTTGTGGAGAGGCCCTTACATCATTAGAAAGAGCAAGCAAAGCAACTCCTTTTAACTGACCAAGATGAATAGAGAAGAATTTCCTATCCCTATGAATGGGATACATATGAAGTTATACTATTAGTCCTTACAAGTCTATTGTAAATAGTAGTTTAGGTGTGTTTCCTTTGGTTTATTGTTGTGTTCCCTAAGTGCCTTGTAGCACAGGTGTGTTTCCTTCCTTTTATTTGGTGTGTGTCTTTGCCTTTGCACATGTGATCAATCTAGCTTTTATTTTTTGAGCCAAAGTTTTTTCAAGTTATTTTTGGGTGCCTATATGTGTGACTCCATGCCTAATGGAAGGATTTAGGAAACTAGTCTTAGGCATAGTAGGCATACCTCCCCTTGGAATCGCCAAGAATGTTAGCCATTTTTCACTCCTAGGTTTTGCATCTTTCATTTTGGCCAAGTGTAGCGTTCCTTATTATTTTATCCCCATGGCAAAAAAGACCAAGTGTTTTTTCCTTCACAAGCCTTTATTTGGTCTTTTGCAAGTGTTATTTTGGTCTTTTTGCTCAAGTGTTATTTCTTTTGGCAAGGCTTTGCTTCGGGTTTTTTGTCCAAGTCTCAAAGGAATTGTTTCAAAAAAAAATTTGAAACAAAAAGGTCTAAAGGAATTGGTCCTTTTCAAGTTTTTTGAAGGGACATTTTCATTCTAACAAAGGGTCTTTTTCTCATGAAAGTGTCCTAAACAAGTTTTTCGAAGGGTACTTTGTGAGATTTCTGAAAGATGTTAGGACCCCATGGAAGCACCATTGATTACCATGTACAAGCAATTTAATATGCGGAATTAAACCAGAAGTAACAAGTAACTAGAATTCAGAAACAACACAGAATATGAGAGACAATACCCAATTGTATTAATACTCATCCAGAAAAGAATACAATAAAGAAGATGCAACTTCTTCTTCACACCTCTCAGAGGCTTCCCACACCTCAAGTGTACAGTAATTCTTTCCTCAAAGCTCTCTCTCTTACGGTCCCAACACACAACTCAAACACAGAGTTGGTGTTCACTTCCACCAGCCAGTAACAACACTGCCAGTCAACCAGTCAATAACAATACTGCTAGTACCCAAATGCTCCATGCACTCCACAAGTACTCCACGCACTCCAAGTACTCAACGTACTCCAAGTAGATCTCCCATGAACTTGCAACAACCTACAACTCAAATGATTTTACTTTGGAAGGAACTACCTTGCCTTCCTCTTTGCTCTCCAATCGAGTACACACCGTACTCCAAGTAGATCCCACTTGATCTTGCTCCCTGTTGTGTTGTTGTCACCTTGATTTTGCTGCCACCTGTAGATCAACCTAGTTCTGCACACCTGTAAACCTAGACCATGCACACACATACACCTGTAGATCAATGATCTTACTTACCATGCAGATCTCCAAACGTGGCCTTGCACACCTGCTGACCAAGATCCTACATACATGAAGAATCCTTCTGATTCTCCAAACCAGCACCCACACTTGGCACTACGGCACTAGGAGGAACACACCATGCTCTCTTCACACACATAAGGAGCTAATATTTTCTCTCTTACTCTCTAACACAAATTACAATACAGCCCATGAGTCTATTATATAGATCTCATGCAAACAATAATTAGACACCTAATTACAATAATTAGACCTGCAGCTCAAGACTAAAATTAGCCTTTCAACATGAAAACAACCAGTTCATTAAAAAAATGTCTGTAACACTCGCAGTTCCGATCCGCACAGGTGACCGACGTCGGTCCTTGTCTGCCTGGAGATGACCGATGTCAGCCGATACTGCCGATGTCGGTTGCCTTCCTGTCTACCCCTGACCGACGTTAGTTATCCTAATCGATGCCAACGACTGTGACACTCAGCACCCTCCTTCCCTGTTTGCATCAGTGAAGCTTTTAGCTCCACAACTTAACAATCTCCCACTTGGAGATAAATAGTTGCATTGTACCTGTACTTGTACCCCATCTAATCTATTTCCTAGCTTGTATCTCTCTTCAAGATCAACCCTGAAGACCAACCACCACAACTTGTGGTGCACCTCCTATCATCTGAGTAACCTGCCACATCTAAACTTACAAACCCATGTAGTGAAGTCCTGACCCTGCATAGCATGAATCCTTGCTGCTGGTCCCTCTCAGATACCTGAGAACCCACTTCCCTGAATTGGCTCCTAACTCTCTGATAGCTCCCACTGCTGGGGAAAACTCAGGTCTATACCAAACCTCATGTGATTTTGGACACTGAACTGTTTAGCCCTTGGTGTGCTTCAATTTTTCATCCTACGTATTGAACCTCACCAACACCTGATTCACATCAGCTCCCACTGGAGACAAAATCAACCTGTGATCTTCCATGTCTCTCATGCCAAAGAATTTCGTTGCTCCAAATTCCTCATGACATGCCACTGAACTAACCTTACCCTTAGCTCAACAAAACCCTGTATGTACAAACCTGCTAGTTAGCATACCATCCACATATAGTAACAGGATAATGTCACGACCATCATCCACCTGGTAAGACAAACACAATGGTTACACTGACATTGACTAAAGCCCTGCTTTGTCATCCACCTGTCAAACCTGTACCACTGTCCTGCAGCTTCCTCAAGACCATATGACCTGGCCTTCCATCTCATGTGTCCATTATCTCTATTCTTTAACCAAGGTATCCATTCATCTCAGTGCTTTCATACCGGCTGGCAACCCTACCAAATCTCCCATTTAGTCCTACATCCTGTTCATGCCATGCTCCCACTATTTCCTGGATCTTTCCTGCTCTGTAGTCAGAAACTAGTATAAAGAAGAGGAACAATGAATTTGAGGCTTACTTGCACTTTCAGTCCTCTCCATGGGTGTTTGAGACTCCTTGACAGCTTGCTGTCCGCCAAAAATCCATCTCAGTGACCGACCTTGGTCACCACACAGTCTGCATTCGACCGACGTCGGTTCCATGCGACTGTCTAGGTCACCGATGCTGGTTATACTGTTGACATCGGTCTCCACCTGCCTGACACCACCAACTTCTCTGGTCTACACATGACCAACATCGACACCTGTCTGTTCGACGTTGGTTCCCCTTGACCGATGTCGGTACCTGTGTATGCCTTTGAGTGATGACTTTTTACCCGCGAGCTCATTTGAATCAATCCCATGTCCAAATTGCCCTACTCAGAAGTATCCAACACCATCCACTGGTCTCTATCCGTCATCTCCTCTAAGAACACCAAGGCTTTTCAATTCTTAAGTTTATCAAATACATCAGTCTTCCTTTTCCTACAATAAACACAATCCTTTCTTATAGCATCCCACTGCTCACAGAAATCTTAGTCTATGCTCTTCAAAGCTGAACTCTTACCATCTGACTTAAGAACATCCATTCCCTTCTCACTTATGTGACCAAGCCTACAAAGCCACATCTGTGCAATAGAAGTGGAATCAGTAATACAAGCAAGTAGATAAAGAGTACCTGCTTTCTTACCACATGCTAATTCAAGTGCATCCTTGGTAACATTCCAAGAATCTACTATGAGAGTTACTGTGCATCTCTCATCACCCAACTTTCCTGAAGAAATTAGCTGCATCTCCAAGACTGGGACCTGTATGACCTCCTTCAACACCCATGTGTTGGTCGCCTACAATTTCAGTCGCACTTCCCCTTTGCCAACAATCTGATAAGGCTCACCAACCCCTCTACTTGGGGCTGCATGGAAAGAGGCAACAGAATCTATTAACCAAGATTCAACTTTATCCATAGCATCCTGTGCAACAACACCTGCAACATCTGTTTCTTCATGCTGATCTGCTACCAACCAACAATCTTTATTTACCTATTCTTTCTTTCCATGACACCGTAATTGACCATTCGTGCTATTCAGTTTCTCCATTCATAGCTTACTTTCTTCTGTCATTGCTATACTCCCACTCAATCAGAAACTCCTGAGAGTGACCTGTAATCAAACACAAAACCTACTCCCTGTAACCTTAGCTCTGATACCAACTGTTAGGACCCCACGGAAGCACCATTGATTACCATGTACAAGCAACTTAATATGTGGAATTAAACCAGAAGTAATAAGTAACTAGAATTCATAAACAACACAGAATATGAGAGACAATACCCAATTGTATTAATACTCATCCAGAAAAGAATACAATAAAGAAGATGCCACTTCTTCTTCACACCTCTCAGAGGCTTCT
Organism: Torreya grandis; assembly: GCA_037957365.1. Lineage (NCBI taxonomy): Eukaryota > Viridiplantae > Streptophyta > Pinopsida > Cupressales > Taxaceae > Torreya > Torreya grandis. The sequence goes on from JARHVA010001054.1 coordinate 1,352,309, forward strand.
CACACCTCAAGTGTACAGTAATTCTTTCCTCAAAGCTCTCTCTCTTACGGTCCCAACACACAACTCAAACATAGAGTTGGTGTTCACCTCCACTAGCCAGTAACAACACCACCATTCAATCAGTCAGTAACAATAATGCCAGTAACCAAATGCTCCACGCACTCCACAAGTGATCCACGCACTCCAAGTACTCAACGTACTCCAAGTAGATCTCCCATGAACTTGCAACAACCTGCAACTCAAATGATCCTACTTTGGAAGGAACTACCTTGCCTTCCTCTTTGCTCTCCAACCGAGTACACACCGTACTCCAAGTAGATCCCACCTGATCCTGCTCCTTGTTGTGTTGCTGTCACCTTGATTCTACTGCCACCTATAGATCAACCTAGTTCTGCACTCCTGCAAACCTAGACCATGCACACACATACACCTGTAGATCAATGATCTTACTTACCATGCAGATCTCCAAACGTGGCCTTGCACACCTACTGACCAAGATCCTACATACATGAAGAATCCTTTTGATTCTCCAAACCATCACCCACACTTGGCACTGTGGCACTAGGAGGAACACACCATGCTCTCTTCACACACAGAAGGAGCTAATATTTGCTCTCTTACTCTCTAGCACAAATTACAATATAGCCCATGAGTCTATTATATAGATCTCATGCAAACAATAATTAGACACCTAATTACAATAATTAGACCTGCAGCTCAAGACTAAAATTAGCCTTTCAACATGTAAACAACCAGTTCATTAACAAACTGTCTGTAACACTCGTAGTTTTGATCCACACAGGTGATCAACGTCGATCCCTGTCTGCCTAGAGATGACCGACGTCGGCCGAATACTGCCGATGTCAGTTGCCTTCCTGTCTACCCCTGACTGATGTCTATTGGCCTGACCGATTCCAACGACTGTGACACTCAGCACCCTCCTTCCCTGTTTGCATCAGTGAAGCTTTTAGCTCCACAACCTAACAAAATAAATGTCCCTTACATTTTTTTGAAAGTATTGTCTCTTGTAACTTTTTTGAAGGAATTTTTTTAGACTTTTTGTCTGAAACAATCTTTCTGAAGGGTCTTTTTCTCTGGCAAAGTGTCCTTTGCAAGAAGTTTGAAAGGTACATTTCAATTCTACCAAAGGGTATTTTTCTCTTGTGAAGGGACATTTTCAACTTTTCCAAAGGGAAAATTTTAAGTTTCCAAAAGGCACCTACAATATTTTTGAAGGATTTGTTTTGGAATTTTTGTCTGAAATAATCTTTTCGAAGGGTTTGTTTCAAGGAATTGGCTTAAACATATTTTTTAAATGAATTGTTTCAGAATTTTTGTTCAAAATAATTTTTATAAAGGGTCATTTCTCAAGTGAAGGGACACTAGTAAAAATTTTGAAGGGTCTTTTTTGATGCAAAGTGCCATACACACTTTCCCCAAAGGGCCTTTTCTCAGGAAAGTGTCTTTTTTGAGATTTACAAAGGGAAATTTCAAGAATGTTGAAGGGCATGTTTAGGCTTTTGTAGAGGTGAAATGAGAATGCTGAAGGGTTATTCTCACCAAAAGTGTCCTTCAAAAATTTCCTGAAGGGACACTCGTAGAAAGCCCAAAAGAATTATTTCAAACATTTTGTTTGAAACAATATTTCTGAAGAGACACTCCAAAAGGCCTAAAAGGACATGGATCATTCAAAATGGACCAATCAAAAGGGGCCTAAAAGGTTATTTCTCTCAGATAAAATGCCCACAAGAAATTGTTTGAAAATAATGCCTGAAGGAAAGGCCTGAAAGAAACACCTCCAAATAAATGGTCCTAGTAGAGTGATGACTATATAGATGTCAACTTTAGGATGAGGGACTAGACATTGGCATTCAAATAAGAGGATCCCAAGCATCCAAGGGCTCACATTCTACATCCACCAAATCATATTGGAGGGCTCATCTCAACATTAATTAGATCAAGATCTGAGTCATTTTTTTATGACTCTCCCCTATGCCATTGCACACCTCAGCAAACTGGTGAAAATTTGTTAGCATCAACACAAATTTTCAATAGGTGGAATCTCTTATAATAACCTCATTGATGCCATTACTCAAAATATCTTAATTCCATTGGACAATCGTTGGAGAAGCATCTTTGAGAGAGCAGGTTAAGAGTGTTCAAGGAAGGTGACATGGATCAATTAGATAGCCTAAATGAGCATCATTGGAAAAGATGGTTTTGAATAGAGATGGATACTTATAAAAAATTGATTCCTCTCTTTGGCACCCAAAGGCCTCCCCCTCTCACTTCCTCTCTACTATATATACAACCCTTGTGCTAGTGTAAGACCACCCACATAGTGTATGCTGAAGCCTTGCTAAATTGGTGTCATGTTTTACCTTTAAGCATTGGTACAAGTATTTTTATTTGAAGTTCTGAGTGATTATTTGAGTGTGTAAGTGACATATAGTGCCAACAAGTGATGATTTTCATCCTCTTGTCCTTTGTCCTTCACACCTGAGTAAGAGTTATGGCTCTAATAGGTCATATGGAGTGCCTCCAAGTGTATTAAATTTTTGCATATGTATAATTGTTCTTAGAATGTACAGGTTGTCTTTTAGTTCATTTTCCTTGTGTCATTTCATACATCTTTCATTTATACTAAAATACTTGTGTTAGAATCTTTCGAGCTTCAAAGTATTATGTGTATTTTGTTATATCATGTATTAGGGTATGGCATTCATGTGGAGGATAATATTGGTACATAACCATTCTTAGAATAGGTTTTTTTTATGCAAGTTCTAACTCTTTTCCCTTCAATCAAACTAGTTTAGATAGAGGTTATTTTGTAGAGATACATTCAGGGAACTAGCCCTTTAAATCTTGTTGGTTGAATATTTTTTCGATCAGCGTACTAATAAACAAAATAGGTCTGATCAGCCAAAGTAGGAAGATTAGTCATCCAAATGTGTAGTTTTACCACATCAAAAAGACACTGATCTCTCCTCTCATCAAGGGGAGATTCCCTGTAGGTATGCTATATATATATATATATATATATATATAGCAAATAATACTCATGGGTAGGACAAACCATCCATCTCTCTTTCTTCAAATATGATGTGCGTGAATCAAAGAAAAAACTCAATGGAAATGACAGACAGGACTCCTCTTCTTTTAGAAGTACTATTTAGCAAACCACAAGAATACTCTTGGTAGTAACAGCAAAATGTAACAAAGGATGTAATAACCAGCAAATCGAGATGCAGCACACAGTCTTCACCTGAATTTCTCAAGATTAAAATACGAAGGATAATGAGGGCACAAAGTTGCTCTAAGGTCCTTTACACAAAAATGAAAAAAAAACACACTAAAGGCAATTATGGGGGCACAAAGTCTCTCCATAGTTAACTCTTTAGGACATCTTGACTGTTGTCACTAATTCTACTTATTGAATTAAAGGACCAAAAGATATATTGAAGAAAAAGACATAAGAACAGTTTCCTCAACAGCAAATATATTACAACACAAAGTTTGAAAAACCACTTGCTTTCTTATTCCAGTAACAAAATATGATCGGCAATCTGAGCTCAAAGTCTCAGTAATGCCTTACAATTTAGGTAGAGTTTCGTTCTAATTGTCAAAAAAGAGATCCGCTTTACAATAAAAGAGAGTTCTTTATATAGCCTCTTCAAGAAGGACTCGAGAATAGTAATACATCATGTTGCATTGGAATCTGTTAAGAAGATAGGTTGGAACTTAGGGGCGTTTTACCCATTTGATTTTATCAATGCGGGGAAACAAGTCACGCTTATTAAAAGTTTGCAACTTTCAATGTCCACCTGGCGATCTGATCTTATCTTCATCATTCCTCCTTTTTTGGCTAATAAAATTGGGTCCTGGATTTAGTTTTCTATTCTATTCCTTCCCTGCTTTTTGTTGGTCTTGGCCTTGAAATTTGTGAATGTATTATAGTCTGTATGTTCAAAGGATCAATAGCTAGTTCACTTTGTTGAATTTGACATTTTCGGGCGCGTCATTCCTTTGTCCTCTTTTGGCTTTTTTGTTTGGCACTTTTTTAGAACTTGCCCTTTTGGGCCTTAAGAAATGACCTGTTTTGAGGGAAGAGCCTCCCACAAGGATATCTACCCTTCGAGCAGTCTTTGAATGGCCTTTGGGCTTCTTCGGGAAACTCTTTGAACTTTGGTGATGAACCAACTGTTGAATCGTTCCATTGAACCATGGCTTTGAACCATTTTGTTGAACCAATGCTTTGAACCTCTTGTTGAACTTGGCTTTGAACCATGTGTTTGAACTAACCGTTGAACCAAGTTTTGGTTTAACGGTTCAAACAAAGCCTTGAAATGATTGATGAATTGTTTGATTGAACCAAAGGATGAACCAAAGCATTGAACTACTTGGTTGAACTAAGACATTGAACCATTCCTTTGATTGAACCCGCCATTGAACCGAAAGCATTGAACTGATTGAACTTGGAACTCGTTGAACTTGTAGAAATGAGCCTGTTTGTAGAGTCTGTAGAAACCAAGTCCGTAGTTTTCTCTAACCTTAAAAGAGTCTGTAGATTTCAACCTGTAAAAGCCCATTGAACTTGACCTACTGAGTCCATAGATTTTTGAGAAGCTTGAAAAATGAGGAATTTGAATGCCCAGGATAAATTTTGAAAAGGGAAGAGACAATTTTGGTTTGTAGGACAAAAATAGTTCAAATGTTGTCCCAAAAATCGCTGATATTTTTGGGGGACAACAGCTGGCTCTAGTTGGGGAACTTTTGTCAATTGCAAAAAGAATTGAAAGGAGTAGAATCCAGAATCTCTAGTGCCTTGAAGTGTGCCATTGGGCTACAGAGTCATGCTACCCAAAAAGAAAGGCTCCAAAAATGAAAACAAAAAGCACAAAATAGAACTAAAGACTATACAAATATACATGTGTACAGATGATCTTATTTGATGCCTCAATATTGGAAGCGCTTAAGATGCTGCCCACTATGAGATAGTGAAAATGGTGTGCCATCTTGATAAACCAGCAGGAAACCATTTTGTCCCCAGAAATGGTGACGAGCGAATGGAACCCTCCACCAGAAAACCAATTTTCTGTGTCTTCCTCTTGGCCTTTTCTTCTTCTTGTTCCAAGGCAGGATGTGGTCTTCAAACTGGAAACCATAACTCCTTGCTCTCTTGGTGAAGGATTCCTTTGCCTGATTTTGATTTGTAGTAGCATGGTCCATTACCATAATTGAATATTCTTCTAATTTATTCTAGCACATGATTGGATTATCCACATCAAACTCTTGACAAACTATCAGCTTAGCATCTCCTTTGATGTGAAGGAGTTTGACTTCATCTTGAGCAATCTTCAATCTGAGTAATAGAGATTTGCATCCAGCTATGTTGAAGGTGTTGCTGACTTGCAAATTGCATGAAGGAAGAATATTTCCTTGAGGAGATATCAACACAGTCCCAACTTCCTCATTGGTGGAAGAATTGTTGTCATCATCAGAAGTTGATCTCTTATCATATTTCTCTTTATTAGAGATGGAAGATCCTTCCTTGTTTATACTGCACCCTACTAATTCTTCTGATGCCTTGTTTGGATCAAATCTTGGATTACCAACTACAGGACTTTCATCAACTGAGACATGAGCATCCTCTGTGGTCAAGAAGTAATTACCCCTGCCTAAAGGCTCAAATAAAATTTGAGCTGCAGGGGCCGACGTTTGGGTGACCACAATTTTTACCTCAGACAGGTCTACACCTGGTTCTCCATGAATGTCCAATTTCTCAGGATTGGCTTGCAGGGATTCAAACTCAGTCATCTAAATTTTGGATTTTTTAACATGATTAATCATGTCAAATGACTAGAATGGGCTTGGAAGAGAAGATGGGAGTTCATCTTTTTGATTTTTGAGAGGGGGAGGACTGGTTTGCGAAGTTGAAGTAGAAGGTGCAGAGATTTTCAATGTACTTAGTTCTTTGGTAATCACCGAGTCCTTTGATTGAAAAGGAAGAGGGGTTCTCTTCTCAGTAATTGAAATTGTTGGTTGGAGTTGCTCCTCTGTCTTCTCTTTGTTGGCCTGCTGGGTTGACTAATTTTGAGACCTGGTGAATACTGCATATGATCCTTTGACTGCTTCACCTTCACTTCTAAGTCCATTCTGGTAATTCAAGAAACCAATGTGGGAGTCGCCAAATAATTCTTTTAGATCCTCCCTAAAGAGATCAGTGCCATTTTCTTACTCTAACTCAAGTTGGAAATAGGAAACATGCTCTGTTTCCATATATCCAACTACCGAGTTTGTTGGAGGTGCTTCAAGGGTAGGATTCCTCTGTGGGGAAGGAAGATGATTTTGTTTCTCTTGACTTCTGGCAGTGTTGCCTTGATATGGCTGATTAGGGAATGTCTTCCTTGGTATATCTTTATATAGAGGAGCAGAAGACATACTTTGTGCCATTTGCCTTTTCAAGGCTAGAAATTTATTTGCCAGCTTTTGCACCATTGGATCAGTGGTGCTTGTAGATGAATATTCAGAAGATGATGAATCTCTATTTCTATTAAGATCTCTCCTTATCTTTCCTGCCAAGATAAGGTCATCTTCTAGCTCAGTAGCCAAGTCTTGAGCAGCCTCAAGGTCTATGTGTCTAGCCCGTCTCAATAGAAAACTCACTTTAGATAGTTGTGAATTGATGAAGAAACACATGAGATTTTGAGGTGTCGATTGGGCAATCATGGGAATCCTATGCCTTAGCTTGTTGAACCTAGCAATGAATTCCCTCATAGGTTCATGGGGCCCCTTATTGATCTGTGTGAGCTAGGCCAGCAAGGCATGTGCATCTTCTGTGAGCTTGAATCTTGCTTCAAAGCTGGCTTTGAGTGTATCCTAGTCAGTCACTGATCCAACTTGCAGATGGTAGAACCAGTCTGCAACAGTGCCTTGTAGTGTCTCCACAAAAAGCCTGACTGCCACATCTTCAAATTCCACCCCTATAACACCACAGGCTATGCTGAAGGCTGCAATGTGTTCATCAAGGTGAACTATCCCATCACCAAAGAATTTGGGGAAATTCTTCCTTGAACTGAGTGGTAGCTCATGCAGGGGTGGAGTTAGATTAAGTGGGCCAAATGAGTTACCCCAGGGGCCTCAAACTGCCATGATCGGATTATGAACAATAGGGATAACACATCTAAGTGGAGTTGCCAAATTATAAGACAAAAATGGAAAGGAAACTGACCTTGCTTCAGCTTAAAGCTTTAGGCTTCAAACTGTGCTTTCTTTCCCAGTAGCTCTGGTTTTGCAGACTAGATAATATAATGGAGATGGATGAAAATGGTAAGGCTATAAATGGATAATGGGTAAGACATGGAATGGAGTCGCCAGAGTCTATAATGGATAAGGGTTATAATGATAATGGGTTATATTCCCCAGTAGAGTCACCAAAAACTGTTGGTTGAATATTTTATCGATCAACGTACTGATAAACAAAATAGGTCTGATCAGCCAAAGTAGGAAGATTAGTCATCCAAATGTGTAGTTTTACCACATCAGAAAGACACTGATCTCTCCTCTCATCAAGAGGAGGTTCCCTGTAGGTATGATATATATATATATAGAAAATAATACTCATGGGTAGGATAAACTATCCATCTCTCTTTCTTTAGAGATGATGCACGTGGATCAAAGGAAAAACTCAAGGGAAATGATAGACATGACTCCTCTTCTTTCAAAAGTACTATTTAGAAAACCACAAGAATACTCTTGGTAGTAACAATAAAATGTAACAAAAGATGTAATAACCAGCAAATCGAGATGCAGCACAAAGTCTTCACCTGGATTGCTCAAGAGTAAGATACGAAGGACAATGAGGGCACAAAGTCGCCCCAAGGTCCTTTACACAAAAATGAAAAGAAAACACACTAAAGGCAATTATGGGGGCACAAAGTCTCTCCATAGTTGACTCTTTAAGACATCTTCTTGACTGCTATCACTAATTCTGCTTATTGAATTAAAGTAACAAAAAATATATTGAAAAAAAAGACATAAGAACAGTTTCCTCAACAATAAAGATATTACAGCACAAAGTCTAAAAAACCACTTGCTTTCTTATTCCAGTAACAAAATATGATCAGCAATCTGAGCTCAAAGTCTCAGTAATGCCTTACAATTTGGGTAGAGTTTCATTTTAATTGTCAAAAAAGAGATCCCCTTTACAATAGAAGAGAGTTCCTTATATAGCCTCTTTAAGAAGGACTCGGGAACAGTAATACATCATGTTGCATTGGAATCTGTTAAGAAGACAGTCTGGAACTTAGGGGCATTTTACCCATTTTACCCATTTAATTTTATTAATGCGGGGAAACAAGTTGCACTTATTGAAAGTTTACAACTTTCAATGTCCACCTGGCGATCTGATCTTATCTTCATCGTTCCTCCTTTTTTGGTTAATTGAATTGGGTCCTAGATTCAGTTTGCTATTCTGTTCCTTCCCCGCTTTCTACTGGTCTTGGCCTTGAAATTTGTGAATGTATTTTGGTCTGTATGTTCAAAGGATCAACGGCTAGTTCACTGTGTTGAATTTGACATTTTCAAGTGCGTCATTTTTTTGTCCTCTTTTGGCTTTTCTATTTGGCACTTTTCCAGAAATTAACCTTTCGGACCTTAAGAAATGACCCGTTTTGAGGGAAGAGCCTCTCGTAAGGATATCTACCCTTTGAGCAGTCTTTGAATGGCCTTCGAGCTTCTTCGAGAAACTCTTTGAACTTTGGCGATGAACCAACTGTTGAACCGTTCCATTGAACCATGACTTTGAACCATTCCATTGAACCAAGGCTTTGAACCTCTTGTTGAACTTGCCTTTGAACCATGTGTTTGAACTAACCGTTGAACCAAGTTTTGGTTCAATGGTTCAAACAAAGCCTTGAACTGATTGACGAATTGTTTGATTGAACCAAAGGATGAACCAAAGCGTTGAACCATTCCTTTGATTGAACCCGCCATTTAAAAGAAAACATTGAACTGATTGAACCTGGAACTCGTTGAACTTGTAGAAATGAGCCTGTTTGTAGAGTTCGTAGAAACCAAGTCTGTAGTTTTCTCTAACCTTGAAAGAGTCTGTAAATTTCAACCTGTAAAAGCCCATTGAACTTGACCTGATGAGTCCGTAGATTTTTGAGAAGCTTGAAAAATGAGGAATTTGAATGCCCAGGACAAATTTTGAAAAGGGAAGAGACAATTTTGGTCTGTAGGGAAAAAATAGTTCAAATCTTGTCCCAAAATAGCTGATATTTTTGGGGGACAACAAATCTAAAGGTTCATTTCCTCTATAGGTATACCCACATGCCTGGAAATGTCCAAACATTGCCCAAATCTGGAAGAGGATTGAACACTCTCTTCTAGGGTGAAATATTTGGAGACAATAGGACTCATTCACATCATACATCATACTTATGACTGATAAACATGACTCAAGACTTGCAAAATCAAAGCTATCATACACAAAGGTGAAAGGAGAGGACAAAAATCAAGGGGGAAACTCCCACCACATGATCCTCATCAAACAAAACATAATACACACAAATACACAAGTATAGTATAAGGTAATCATTACTATTCACTTAAATATGTTATCATATTACAAAATTTGGCAAAGTTTCCCCTTGCTAAAGCATGGAGCATATTTTACAAATGGGGGAGAAAACGGAGATATATGGAAGAAGAGGAAGAGAGGAGAATAAAGATTTTTAAAAGATGACATCATGTCTCAAAATATTTGAGAAATATCTCCAAATATATATCAAATTTATTAAATATTCCAACTTGCACTCTGAACCTCCAAACACTCCCACTTGCACTTCTAGAAGTCACTTGACCGCATGGTTAGTTGTCTTGGCATTTGATGCTTGACTAACCTTGAGGGTTAGTTTAAATGCTTAAAACACCATAAAGTAACTTTGAGTCTATTTTAAATTTGACAAAATCCTTTTTTACTCCTACACCTATAAATGGAACACCATGGAACCTGCAATCATCCTTTGAAACTGCATATTGACCATTAGAGACTGCTTGAGAGCCTAGGCCACCATGAGAGTCTTCACCCTTAAGCTTGTTAATGCCCCTAGAAGATTGCTTATGACGTCAAAAAGTATTTTACATACCATTATATGATTTATTGACCATTTATTATCTTGAAACATACCTAGTTATGACTCCATTAATGGAGGTCAACTATGTTGGAAATCTTCAAAACTTGTAATTTTAGCCATTTTGGGCCTCAAGATAGGCCACACATGCCAAATTTATTTGAAAAATGGGTAAAAAAGGTGATTATGGGAGATTAATAATGTTTTTATATTTTTATATGACCATTGGAGGGAAATTTAGGAGGTTTAAAGAGGTTTTGGGCAAAACTGGTCTTTTGAGAGGGCTAGGCAAGCTAAAATTTGCAATTAGCTTTGATGATGGTTCTAGAATTTTGAGGATGAAATATGGAAACTAAGATATTTTTATGGAGTAAATTTAGGACCCAAAATACCATCTAAATTTAATGTCCTAAATATTTCCCACGTGTGATAAATGTTCAAAATAATTTGGCATCTCGGGTGGCAAATAAGCATTTTGAAGGTTTGAGAGTGGGCAAGATTCTTAATGATTATTCTTAAAACCAAGGGTATTAATGGATATATAAATTCATGTAAATTTAATATAACAACTTACCTCAGCCTTACCTCACTCCTTAGACCCCCATGCAACTTCTATGACACGTGCTAAGCAAGTGAAATTTGACCTTCAAGTTCCAAGATTGTACTTGGCCAAGAGAGTGAAAAAGAGGCCAAAAAACAAAATTAGACATAAAATGTATTTTAAGAGATACTTATATGATTTAATCATTTAATTAATGTTATAAATAGATGAAAAATTATTTGGAACACCTGAAAAAGATCAAAACTTGATTAGTCACTTGCTAATTCATCACTAGCCTTCTCAAGGCATGCATTGGCTTTGGGGTCTCTCCACATGTTTGAGGTCTTTCATGGACTTGTTGAATGTTAAGTAATATTTAGGTGATTTATACCCATACATAAATACTAATATCAGCCTCGAAGACCCTTAGGATCTCCCTGAAGTAGCTTGAGAAGGTCTGTCACCTTCTAGGCCTAGTAGGTATAGGTGTGTCTTTATGCTAAAATGGGCTAAATTGAGCCTCTCTTGTCTTGATAAACATGATGAAATCATGATAATAGATATTATATATATTCTTTATCACCTTTCATCCCATAAATTTCCCATTTGACCCCTATAACCTTCACTTTTAGACCTAGTTTTGAGCACGGACTCCATTAATGAAGATATGAGAACTTGGTTTTCCTTTCCCTCTATCTCTCTCTATCAATATTGGACCATCCCATGGAAATTGTGAGTTATATTAAATTTTTTAAGTCATCCCAACATGTTTCCAAATGCATCATGCACTCAAAATATCCATTTTCATCTTGAAGCTCCATACTAGCTCTTTCATGTTTGCAGGAAACAAGAAAACTAGGAAGCGAGAAAAGAACATATCTTGAGATATACGGGGCTCAATACCTATTTATTTTTTAATTGGTACATGTAATAAATAATAAATATTTTAAAATCATTTTTTTGCATCATTAAATTAAAAAAACCTCCAAAAATGCCAATTTAGGCCTGATGCACACCTGAGCTCCATGTTCTCCTCAATAGATAAGCATAGGACTGTGTAAAAACAATGGGTACTTCTACCCATGTTTTACCAAATAAAGATGAAATATAGGTATATAAATTCATGATGAACATATTTAACAAATTTAATAACTTTATTGAACTTATAGATTCCCTAGGAGAATAGGAGCACAATGGATGAAGGCGAGCAGGAGGGCGCGACAGGGCAGAAGGCAGGGCGCAGCTACAGGGAAGCACTAGGACTGCAGCAGGCATCCCAAGGAGCACGCAGTAGTGGGAAGGCTCCACTTTTACAAGGTTCAGGCTCTTTTTCTGCTCTTGAGTAACCAATTATGCACATCCCCAAAGTCAATGGCTGCCTGGAAAGATGCAAGGAGAGGCCCATGTTGGCCATACCAATGGAAATGATTGCTGAAGACATTGAATACTATTCCAATCACTCCTTGTACTACAAGCTTATGGGGCTTAGGATGTCACTGTTATTCCTAAAAGCATGGGCTCAGAGGACGTGGGCATCGAAAGGAGATATGGATATTACATTACTGGCCAATAGCTATTTCATGGTCACTTTTACCTATATAACAGATTGTCAATGAGTTTTTACTGGATGTCCTTACTTCCATAATCAAGTGGGACTATTTATCAAGCCCTGGCATGCCGGTTTCATACCTTTAGAGGAACTATCAAATTGTGTCCCAGTGTGGGTGCGTCTTCCCTGCTTTCTGATGGAATGCTGTCGAGAAGACACTCTCCAATTGTTTGCATCCTTGCTGGGAAGGCCAGTAGGTTCCTCAATGTCACTCCTGGGGAAAAAGGTAATGACTTATGCCCACATTTGTGTTAAAATTGATCTTAGTAATCCATTACCAGATGTTGTTGAAATGATTACAGGCCCTTTTTCATGGGTACAACAGCTGGATTATGAAACCCTCCCTTTCCATTATCATCTATGTCATGCTTATGGGCATTTTTAGCAATGGTGTTCCACCTCAAAATCTACTGCACCTCAACCAGCTCAATCTACTCACACTCCTTCTGGTACTGACAAGGAAAGGGGTCTAATTCTAGGTGAGATGCGTGAAACTGATGGTTTTATGCTGGTTAAAGGCTGATATAGAAATAGAGGCCAAAAATGGTCCTTAAAGGAAAGACAATTAGATGACTCGCTCAATATATTTGAAATATTGGACGACCTTAATCAGCAGGAGGTGAATCCTGGGTTGATGATTTTTGACTAGGAGATTGAGGGACCAGCTCAGGAGACCAATGCTTCAGGGGCTATAACTAAAACATAGGATGCTGGAGATTGTCATATGGATATGGACCAGCAGTTGATAATTTCGAAAGGAATGACTTCCTCAGTTGCTCCCCTTAAAGAAGATGGAAATATACCCCTTACCGAGAAAATTGGGGATCCAAGGGCAGCAAGAAGTAGTAAATCTTTCCCTCATCTTGGACTTCTGCAAAAAGACCTTAAGAAAGGAGGGGGAGAGAAATATGGCAAGCCTGGTAGAAAAAAGGACCAGGAAAAGATCAAGCTAATGGGAGAGACTTTGGTGGAGTCAGGGTCAGTAAAGACTCTAGATGCACACTTTTTGAGCTCTCTAAAATGATTATAATATCTTGAAATGTAAGGGGTTTGAACAACAACCCCAGAAGAAATGATGTTCACAACCTGATTAAATGTCATAGGCCGGATGTCCTTTTTTTGTAGGAGACTAAGCTTTCATTTGAAGACATGTCCAGACTTGCACCCAAGTTGTGGTGGCAAGGAGAATGTCAATGCATTGGCGCTACCAGATACTCAGGAGGAGTAGCTTGTCTATGGAACCCATGAAAGATTGGCCTCATAGGCTGGCTAACTTCTAAGTACTCCATGACTATGATTGCTTCTAGCTTTGAGATAGGGGAAGTCATTCTCTTCTCCAATATCTATGCTCCCAATGATTGGCGAGGTAAAAACTCGTTATGGGGCCACATAAGTTTTGTCTATAGCCTGGCCTCCTTCCACCCTTGGATAATGGCAGGTGATTTTAATGCTATTCTTGATTTGACTGAAAAGAGTGGTGGCACGTCAAGGCTGGACCACCTACTTTGCTAATGCACAACTACATTGAAATTTTGAATTTAGTTGACGTCAGGCCCAATAATGGATAGTTTACCTGGAACAACTGTAGGTGTGGGAAACATTGCATTGCTGAGACTTGACCATTTTCTGGTCTCAGCTTTTTGGGTTAGAGGTATGTGGTCTACAAAGTCTAAAATTTTAGACTGGAGAGGATCAGACCATTGGCCCATCAAGCTTAATAGTGTCTCATAGTATCACCCGCACTCTCCTTCCTTCAAATTTCAACTCATGTGGCTACAGGATCGATCTCTACATGAGTGTGTTGCCAATTGGTGGTGTTGGGGTAGGCCTGCCCATGGTACGACGATGTACATTTTTGCTAAAACACTACAATATGTGAAGTACAAGCTTAAGCAGTGGAATCACCAATGTTTTGGGAACATTTTTCATGCTAAGGCTGCTGCACATACTAAGCTTGATGGTATCACGAGAATAATAAGGGAAGAAGGACTGACTGAAGACTTACTGCAAGAAGAAACACAGGCTATGAAAGACCTGGAGGAATGTGAGCTATGGGAGGAATTTTTTTGAAAGTAGAAAGCTCAAATCAAATGGCTCCAGGAGGGGGACAGAAATACTTCCTTTTTCTTTAATTCTTCTAAAGCCAGGAGACATGGCAATTCTATTTCAACCCTAGTCAATGAAAGAGGTGAGTGGCTTAACTCCCTTCCATCAATTTCAAAGGAGGTAGGGCAGTACTTCTCTCTCTCTTCAAGGAAGATGCTAATGGGGAATCACTGAAAGAAGCTCAGGTTCTCTTCTGCATTCCATTATTGGTGACGCATGAAATGAATGAAAATTTAATGAAACCAATCACACTTGGAGAGCTTGAGGAAACCATTGTTCAGATGAAAAAAGGGAAAGTGGCTGGACCTGATGGCTTCCCAGCTAAATTCTACCTATAATTCTAGGATATCATCAAACTTGACCTTTTAGTTGTTGTCCAATAATCTCAGTGGAATAAGCAAATGCTTAAGGCTACAAATGCGACCTATCTTACTCTCATACCCAAATGCGAAGGTGTTGATAGGCTAAGTCAATTCCGCCCTATATCCCTTTGCAATGTGGTTTACAAAATTATATCTAAAATCATTGCAGATGGGTTAAAATGAGGGCTGAGTGCTATGATCTCAGAAGAGTAGAGTGGTTATGTGGAAGGCATGCAAATCTTGGACGATATTGTTATTGCTGTTGAGTCCATTCACTCCATGGCTAGCTCAAGAGATAAGGTGGTGTTCATTAAATTGGACATGGCCAAAGCCTTTGATAGGGTCAGATCGTCATTCCTGTAGAAGGTTCTTCATGCTTTTGGCTTTGTAGATAAATGGACTCAATGGGTCATGAGCTGCATTTCCTTGGCTTCCTTCTCAGTGCTTATCAATGGAGAACACATGGAGCTTTTGGTGCTACAAGAGGGCTGCGACAAGGTGATCCTCTATCTTCGTACCTTTTTCTTCTCCTTGCTGAAGGTTTGGGGAGGTTGATCAACAGGAATAGAGAGGAAGGACATATCCAAAGATGGCGATGGGGAGGGGAATTGCCGGTGCAATCACACCTGCAATTTGCTGATGACATTGCCCTTATGGGCATGGCCACAATGACTGAAGCTGCTAATTTATGCAGGGTGTTAGATGTTTATCTAATGGCATAGGGACAAAAGGTCAATGAAGATAAGTCATCCATCTTCTTCTTCAATACTCTGGGCCCTATTCAACAGTGGATCATGAGGACTCTGCATTTTCAGATTGGGACTCCCCCCTTGATTTACTTGGGTATCCCTATCTCGGCTGGCCGTACATCCAAAGAATCTTGGCAGACTATTTTGGAGAAATTTTGGGTGAAAGTGAATCATTGGACACACAAGTGGTTATCCTTTGCAGGCTGGGTTCAACTTATCCAATCTGTGGTGCAGGCTTTACCCATTTACAAGTGTATGCTCCAGGTTGCCCCGATGGGATTCGTTAAGGAATTTGTTTCAGTTACCAGACAATTCTTATGATTTGGTAGTCTGAACTCCACTAAATGGAGCCTTATTAGATGGGGGATTGTTTGTAGCCCCAAACAATATGGTAGACTCGATTTGAGGTAGACGAACTTAAATGGTATTGCTTTGGCAACCAAACTTTATTGGTGATGGTGCACCGAACAAGACAAAGCTTGGGCCAGAATTCTCTCACAGAAGTACTACCCTGAAACCATTCAGAGGGACATTCCTCACTATCCACTTATTGGGAAAGGTTCATCAATATGGGGTACTCTCAAAAAAGGGGTTGCTCTCATCAAGAATGGCTTATTCTAGATTTGTAAACAGGAATCCAAGGCTCTCTTTTGGTCTAACTCTTGGGATGGTTATCCTCCCATCATTTCTAAATTTCCAATTTTTTTGAACCTTTATCAATGATTCCTTGATGCTGGTTGGTCTTGGGTGAGTGACTTCAAAGTTTACATTACACAAGGACAGGTGGAGGTAGCTCGCTAGAAAGCTCCCAAAACTTGGCCTATTAATGGGACACAGGAAGAGAATGAGGAGCTATTGAGCGTCCATTCCAGGCATCACTGTAGTCCTCTTCAGGAGGAGGATGAGCTAGCTTGGTCTCCCAATCCCAAGGGAGCTTACACTATTTCATCTGGATATCAGGCTTTACTTCTTTAGAGATTGGGTAGGGGGAAGTGTATTGGTGGAGACAGGTCTGGAATAATTTCACATGGCCTAAATGCAACTATTTTTCTTGGATGCTAGCTTGGAATAGGTGCTTGACCTGGGACAATCTCTGGGAGAGAGGTTTCCAAGGCCCTTCAGTATGTGTTATGTGCGGAGCGGCCGAGGAGGATACATCACACCTTTTTTTGTGATGCCCCTTTGCCTTGCAACTTTGGCATTATTGGTGGGATGTTTGGTAGTGCCCATGTCTTCATGCTCAATCTGTGGTCAATTTTTGGAATGGATTGGGAGAACCCCCCTCAAGGATGCCCTTCCTGCAGGATATATGGCTAGGCAGCCCCATTTTTCTGTTATGGCAGATCTAGCTTGAGAGAAATAGGTAAATTTTCTAGGGGGTGAGGGTCATGGTGCAGCAAGTATGGCAAAAATTGGTGGGGATGATCTAGGAAACCATCCAAGCAAAGAGTGCTATCTGTCTTCCTTTGACCAAACAAGACGCTCAGGTGGTGGTGCGACTTGGATTCTAGCAGTTAACTGGTAAGTCAGCATGTGTCAGGAGGAGCAAGTAGGTCAAGGAGTAGATTCTCAAGACTGGTCAGTGGCAACACCCCCCTAGTGGGATTCTCAAGATCAATACGGATGGTTCCTCCAGAGGTAATCTGAGACCCGTTGGTACTGGAGGGATAGGAAGGGATTCGGAAGGTACGGTGATTTTTCTTTTTGCAGTTCTTGAGGGGCTACAAACCATTAACATGATGGAAGGTCAGGCCATTCTTTATGCCCTTGAGAAGACCCAGGTGTTAGGTTGGTGTAGGATTATTTTTGAATCAGAATCTCAAGTCTTGATTAACCTACTCATTAAGAGGAAAGTGGTCGATGTCAATTGGCAACTATCTCTGATTGTGCAACAGATTTTGTGGATTTGCTTGCTTATGGATAGCATTACTTTTGCTCATATTCTGCGAGAATGGAACAGGGCAGTAGATTTTTTGGCTAAATGGGCATCTGACCATTTGGATGGTGGAAAAATTAAGGATTGGGGGTCTCTCTCCTTGACGTTGCGTTCTGATTTGGAAAGAATTCTGGAGGCTGATAGGGAGGTTCATAATATTGTCTAGTTGGGCGTGTGCCTAGTTTTTCAGTTTTTGTTGCTTTCTTCTGGGGGTTTCTGCCCCCCATTCTTCTTGTAATGCTCTTTTCTTATTAATATTATTTTTATCCCTTTTTTATTTTATTTTTTTAAAACTTATAGATTCCCTAAAACTCATTGTTCCACTCTCGAACACACTCAAAAAATGTGAACTGTGAAACATAAGGAGAAATAAAAACGTGTATCTTGAGATTTATGAGGTATAAAGACCTCATTAATTTTTTTTTAACCTTTCATTACCCATATAACTTACCCAATCATTATATTTTACCATTCAACCCTTTAAGTGTCTCAAAAACACCTTTTTTGATTGTCTACATTTGTATGCTAAAACCCTCAATTCGGCCAACTTGCACTTTTCCACTTTTTTCCTCTAAAATTTGATGTATAAATGTGTATAAAGGTCAAATATTTCCAATAATATATCACACCATATTTGTTTTGGATTAAAAATCTCAAAAAATGTGAAAGTTCTCTCAAAACCAAGCTTTGAGGGTTTAAGAAGGGTTTACAACTAAATTTGGCTTTGATGATGTTTATTCATTTCTAGGGATGAAATAAGGAAACTAAGAGAGGTTTATGGATATAACATATTCCAACAACTATAATAAAAATTTCAGGTCCTAAATCTCAATTAAATTACTGTTGTCACCCCCTTTTCTTACGACACTCTAGTCCTCTCTTAGCTCTCTAGCCTAGAAAACTAAAAATGGTTTTTTATCCTTTACATGTATTAAAACTCTAGGGACATGTTTTATTAAACTTTAATAAGATACCATAATGTCCTATACCAAATTTTAGACCTTAAAACCTTGTTCTTATATGCAAACCTTGAAGTAATTATGGCACTAAGCTTGAGAAAATGCATGGTTTATGGGTTCAAAACACAAAATTTCTTATTTGAGGGATCAATAGAGTATTTAATGTAATTATATCATAATATTAATCATGATTCACCATACACATAACCTTTTCTCTACCATTGGTTTTCATTTGACCTGACATAAATGTTTTACCTTGCACCTTAGTCTTCTTGGCCTCTAGGCTTGCCAATGAGTGTTATTGCACCCTAACTCTAACTTGATGATCTCATTAAGATATTTTAGGAGGGTATATGCCTTAAGAGTCAAAATTTTAAGTTAAGGGTGTTTACCTTTGGTCCAAGGAGACCAAAAATGGTCAATAGTTACACCCTAGGGAGTTCTTATTCCTATGTCTTTCCATATTGGCTTTCAGTATACCAATAATAGCACTAGGTATGAAGCCCTTGTTTCAAGGCTCAACCTAGATATACATTATAACATTAAGAAACTAATTATTCATGGAGACTCATAATTAATTATAAATGAGGTCACAGACCAATTGTAGACTAAAGATGACAAGTTCATCCCATATAAATCCATGATTGACAATCTTAGATAGTAATTTGAACATATTCAGTTTGAACAAGTGCCGTGAGCCAATAAAAAAATTATTGATGGAATATAAATGATAGGTTCTCTCATAAAAATGGTAGATGATGAAAAATAATGTCATTTTTTGGTGGAACACCTTCCACAACTAGCTTACACTCCTCTTGATTCTAAAATGGTATGCGACATTATTGGTTCAATCCTCCCCTAATACCATGACATCCTTGACTATTTACAAAACCATACTCTTCCTCCTAACCTTTCAAAAAACTAACACATAACTTTAATTGACAAAACATTTCGATACACAATCCTTTGTAAAACTCTTTATTGTAAAGGTTAAGATTTAACTTTGCTTCATTATTTACCTTCAATAGAGTCATAATTAGTTATTAAGGAAGTT
Organism: Torreya grandis; assembly: GCA_037957365.1. Classification (NCBI taxonomy): domain Eukaryota; kingdom Viridiplantae; phylum Streptophyta; class Pinopsida; order Cupressales; family Taxaceae; genus Torreya; species Torreya grandis. Next base: position 1,371,761 of record JARHVA010001054.1, read on the forward strand.
CACAAAGGGATATTTGGGGCCCACACCAAAGGGATGGTTTTGGATAAGAAACTAATATGTGTTAGATATTATTGGTAAAAAATGGAGATAGATGCATGTGCAGATGTCAAAAAGTATGTACATTATCAAAAGTATGGGAATCTCATTCATGCATAATCACTACCCTTGTAGAGAATTACAACACCTTGGTCGTTCTCTACATGGGTACTTGATCTCATTGGAAAGATAAACCCCACTTCTTCATATGACCACAAACACATTTTCACTACCACCAAGTATCTTACTAAGTGGGTTGAAGTTATACCCCTCACTTACGTAATTGGGAAGAAAAATTTTAAATTTTTCCTAAATTGCCTCATTTGTCATTATGACATCTCTACAGACCTCATTTATGATAATGTAAATTCATTCAAAAATAGGATATGAAATCACTATTCACACAATATCATATCTAATAAATTTTCTTCTGCTTACTTTACCTAAGGCAATGGTCAGGCTAAGAGCTCTAAAAATATTATTATTAACATCTTCAAGAAAATTGTTAATATTGTTGGTCGATATTTACACTTGCAATTGTTCTCTACCCTCTGGGCAAATAAAACCAGTTCCCATACCCCATAGGAGCCACTCCATATTCCCTATTTTCTAGCTCTAAAGTGGTTCTTCCTATTGAGTTCAAGATTCCTTATTTGTGTATTTCTTTACAGAACATCCTTGATGAGAGGCTTATAAAGTATCCTATTTGCAATAATTGGATATCTTAGATGAGAAAAGGGTAGTTGAATTAAACAACCTCAAAGTCTATTAGAAATAACTACGTCGCAACTAAAAAATAATAATTAAGCATAGAGAATTTGAAATTGGTGATCTAGTACTGAAATAAAATCAAAAGAACACAAATGCATATCAAGAAAAGCAAGGAAACTTTTAACCAAATTGGTGAAGCCCCTTTGTTATCATAACCAAATATGGGTTAAGAGCATAGAGATTAGACATCCCTTAGGGTGACAGCTTACTGAACCCATGAACATTATCCATCTCAAGCATTTTCATGCTTGACTTGATTTAACACATTAGCTATAAGGACCCCTACTTAGGGAAACCCATGTGTCTTTCCTTTCTCCAATATAATTTATCCTTTCCTTTCCCCTTCATCTATTGACCTTTCTAATCTTGGTTACAGCATGCACATTTGGGGGTAACATTCAACAGACAAATATAGCAATAGATAGTTTAGATTTGATCATTATGCACACATCTTTGTAAGCAACATGACAAAGTACTCTTGAAAAGTTTCTTTGTGTAGTATCCATAATCCCACCTTCTTTCACTTTTAGCCAAGTTTTATACTTTTTAACATCCTAAACCATGTTCCTAGATCCCGATTCACCCTTGCCACTTTCCTTATAAGATTTGATGCATCACCCAAAATTGTGAAGGATTCATTTTTTATGCTTTCCATTGGAGAATATATTTACTATTGATTCATATTTTGAACCCTTTGTGTTGAACTACATTGTCCTGAAGTCCACAAACTATGTACGCAAAAGTCAATTTTTGAGGGTAGCTCAACCACTAACAACTAATCACCACCCCCATTCTTCATATTTTATTATCATTAATTATCCATTGCTAACAATTCTCTCTTGCTTAGGGTATCCTACATCAGGGAAGCTTTTAAGTTTTCTTAGCTTCTTTATATTTTAACATCATCCAATCTTTCTTCTTTGTTTTTCTTCCCCTTTCCAGGAGAACGACATTGGTCTAAGATATTTTTGGACTATGTAGGAAACACTCATTTACTATGGTCAGCTCATCCACTCCTTACTTTATCTTATTTTTCCACTTGATTCCTCTTCCTCCTCCACTTCTCTATCTATTTTTTAACTAACTCATTCCATTCAGCTTGTCAATGTTTTTTAACCACCTTTCCAACTTGTCAATCTCTTTTAATAAGAGGATTGATAACCTTCCTCATTCGCCTCTCTTAAATATTATAAATCCCCTATCTGATCCACTTCATTGGTCACTTACCCATCTTTATTATCTTGTCATATTTTCCTTTGGCCACATCTCTATCTATCCATCTTCTTAGTCTTCTTTAATTTTATTCTATGTTTCCCCTTTCCTTTGGTAGTTTTCCATACCTCTTTATCACTCTTCGTTCCTCACCCATTCCACATCATCTTATTCCCATGCATAATGGTGGACATTTTCATCATTCCCCTTTTAATTGTTGTATCTTTCTCTTCTTCACTACCACCTTCTTACTTTTGTCTCTTTCGTTGACTCTAAGCCATTTTAGTTCCAATTATTGGTTCTTATTTGTCATCTTTCCCATTTTTTACATATTACATTCTTTTTATTTCTTCTATCCCCCATGTGTGTGTGCATATTCTTCTTCTTCTCTCATGTCCCCCTTGTCTTCTGCATCCCTTTTTTCTTCTTTATGCCAACAAGTTTTTATTTTCCATTCTTCATTTTTATTTTTAGTATATTTTCATCTTTCCCACCATTTCATTCTTATTTTTTTCCTCCACAACTAGCTTCTAGCTGGGTCTTTTTCCTTTAAGAAGCTTTCCATAATTGTAATTTTCTTCTTATTATGCAATATTTTTTTATTTTTTTCCCTTTTTCCTATTTCCATCTTTGTACACACTTGTGTTTTACATTTGTGTGAGCATTCATGCTTTTTATCCTTGTCAACCATCATACTTCATCCTCCTTTTTAATTCTTACCATCCATTATCTTCATCTTCATCCTATTCATTATCCTTATCCATGAATTCATTTCTTCACTCTCCTGTCATTCATTTTACATTATCTCTTCACTATTTATTCACCACCTCATCCCTTTTCAGCGTGTCAATCTCTTCTAATCACCAATTTAGCCTATCAATCTCTTCTAGCGAGATGATTGACATCCATACTATCTCTTCACCTTATTATCCACCCATCCTCCACTTCCCCATATTTTTATTAACCCCTTTCACATCTTACATCCCATTTTCATCTCCAAATACACTATCTAATTTGATTGGTTGTGCATCTCCTGACCTGTCATAGTTTCTCCTATCACTGCTTAGTTGGTCATGATACCACCTACTGCTTCACTCTAATGTCATCCTTTTTGTATCCTTCTAACAATCCTTTTCCCTCCCATTTCCATTTATTCCATGTGTTTCTTTATTCTTCATTTTCATCACCAAACTATTTTTTCCCTAGTCTAATTTAGACCTCTTTTCACTGCTTTCATTTCTTGCCACATCTCTCATCATCATGTTCCCATACATGATTGATAACATTCTCTCACATTAATTTTAAATTCTAAATCTCCTATTTTTTAGCACATTCCTCTTACCCTCATCTTTTGCATTTTGTTCTTCATCTCATTTCTCTATTTCATTTCATTTTTCTTGTCTTTCTTGATTTTACTTTGTGAAAGTACTCATACTTCATAGTCCTTTTTTCTTCTATGTGTAAGGATTCTTACACCATTATCCCTCATTATCATCTTTATTAGTGACTTCATGTCTTATCCATACTCCTTCATCCATCTCCTTGTCAACATTAGCATCACCATCATCTTTTGGCTCTCCCTAACATTCATCCATTAGCAATGAAGCTCCTTACCCATAAGGTTATGATCACTAGTTTGTACTACTCCTACATGCATCTCCATACATGTTTACTCATGCCTTTCACTCTCTTGCTTTAATGTATAAAATATTATCAAGTTCATTATTGTTTTAACCTTTAAGGGTTTCACTAGTGTAAATCCTATGTAGTTAAAGGGTTGGGTATGTTACTAATTTGGAATAAAACTAGAAATTATTGATTTGATTAAACTTTACCAAAATATCAAGTGAAAGGAGAAAAGGAACTTATTTGGAGATTAAAAAAAATTTACGTGGATCAAGGTACTAAAAATAACTGAGCAGACAAGTAGGAATTTTTTGTCTTTTGACTATTTATCAAAATCTAATTCAAGATAGTAGTGCCCTTATCAGAATAGTTGTGCCATGTGGTGCTAGTTTTCAATTATAGTGCTAATGTTTTTCTTGTAAAGACTGTCTTAAACTTTTAGGCAAGTTATGGGAGGTTCTAGAGGTCATGTAGGTAGTTTTGTGTTAGTTGGGGGCTCATCTGTGTCACTTTTTTGTTGAATCTCATCTGAAACCCTAACGAATACCTACACTTGAAAAAATAAATGGGTCAAATGCAAAAAGGAAAGGAAAAACTACATTTTGGGATATTACACTCATGCAGAGTAGAACCCCTAATGTCCTGGTCGATGCCTACATTAACCTCCATGCTAGGGGTCTTAGATTACATGTAGTTATCCCTTAGGGAATGTGCACCATCAAATTTTATGATATGCTAGAATGATTTTCACTTAGGCCCTTTTTTGATCAAGCATGCAATGTCTAGGTGTGAAGACTGAGTAGTATGAAGAGTATTTGGGTGGTACTATTGATTAATTTTATGTGTTTATATGCCAAAGTAGTAAGTGCTAGATGTAAAATGCCTTGTGAGGCCTTTATATAGAAGGATATTTATTTTGAATATAAGACCTTGTTCATTAGATGATAAATCATAAAAGAGGGATAAAAAACATAAGAGAAGGCTCACGAAGTGGTTAGGACTCAAACACATGAGAAAGGGCCTTTTGAACACTAGATCCATAAGTGGACACTAGTGCCATGTCGTGCTACTATCCTAAAAGTGACACTAGTGTCCCAAGCCCTAAAATAAAACTAAAATTAAACAAGACAAGCTAGGGGCCCCTATGATTGCGAAAAGTTGACTTATGATTGTTGGGAATGTCATAAATAAGGAAAGGACATAAGAAAGAACAAAAGACTCAAAATGACCGTGCGAACAAGGGCAATAATTATCACTAAGACCTTCATGTGAAAGAGCAACAAAATACATAGTAATTTTAGTTGCTTGACCAAATTAGGGAGTTTACATTTTCCCCCTTTTTATTATAGTAATGAAATGAAATGAAATTACTAGAGTAAAAGAAAAAGAGGAACACATACCTATACTTAACTTTGTGAATGTAATTTGCATTTGGCCCATTTTTTTGCCAGATAAGTGGATAAGAATTGGAGTGAAATATTTGAAGGGGACACACATGGTGTGGATGCCCATTGTACTAAATCTAAGTATGTAAACTGGGAGTGTGGAGAAACAAGGCTCACTTTCCCCCACTTTGGTATTTGGACTAAATATGAGTATGTAAACTGAATGTGTAGAGAAACAAGGCTCACTTTCCCTCACTCTAATATATGGATTAAATCTGAGTATGTAAGTTGAATGTGTGGAGAAACAAGGCTCACTTTCCCCCACTCTAATATATGGATTGAATCTGATTATGTGAATTGGGTATGATGAAATGCTATGGATCAACTACTGCAGATGGTCTTATGACCCAAATTAGTGAAAACCTAGTGATGATATTGGTGATGATACTGGTGATGATATTGAGTGTAACTTGATAATCTAAAAATGGGGACTAAGGGTGTGTGCTCTGCATCATGCCCCTTAATCTTGATATTTAAACAATATAATTGTGTATCTAAATATCTAAGTAAACTAGTATACCTGAGTCAAAATTATATATCTACATATTTATATCTATTGTTAATGTATATATGAATACCTGTGTGAACTTGTGTGTATGTATATATAATAATCTATGAATCTAAATATCTATGTATCTGATGACCTATGAATCTAAATACTAATGTAAACCTATGTACCTGTGTTGACCCATGTGTCTATATAGCCAAAAATCTATGAATCTAAATACCTGTGTAAACTTGTGTAGCTATGTAGACCTGTGTGTGTGTATATCTAAAATTCTATGAATCTGAATACTTATGTAAACCTGTGTAGACTCTTGTGTCTATTTATCAAAAAATCTATGTCTAAATCAATCTATGCCTATTTGACCCCCCTTTTGGTGAGAGATCTGAGACTGTGGTGAGGATATGTAACCAAAAGTGGTAATGATTGGTTGTATTGGTGTTAATTATTAGGTGTAATATTGTTTTAAGTTTTCATAGTGTATTTGTGGTGATAGAGTTGATAATTGAATGTGTAATTGGATATATTTTTTGTTGATTATTATTTTAACAATAGTGATATCATTGTTGTCATTTTGTAGATTTTATAATCATTGGAATACTGGTTTAACCAATATGGGGCATTACATATATGGGGTTTTACCTTTCTTATTCACCATTTTAAGAGCTCAGTTATTATCTGTTAGATGCTATGTAGGCTATTTATTTCTTCCCTTTATCCACTTTTGTGAGCTACTTATCCCTCTTTCATGTTCTCACCATTTTTTGAGCTCACTTTTATTCCCTAGTCACTTTCCTAACTATTGTTGTCTACACTATAGCCATTTTTATGAGCTACTTGTTCTACTTTTACACTCTTGCCATTTTTTAATTTGTTCCCTTCTAAAATCCTCCTTATCTAATATTCTGACATATATCTTATTCCAAAAAAACACAAAACATTCCCAATCTTTCCCAAATTCTAGACACACTTGCAAATCTCCAACATCCCAAAAACCATAAAATTTTGGAAATCCAAAAAACAACCTAAAATTCAAAAATTCAAAAAAAGGGATTAAAATTTCCATGAGAGATATAAATCCATAAAATATTTGTTCTCTTTATCATCTTATTCACTAGTGTCATTTGATCCTATTTTGGATGGTGTTCTTTGCTCCATATACTGAGTGGGAACCTCTTGTCCTTTCACAATCATTTCTAATCACCATTTCCAACTTCATTTTCACTCCCATCTCTGGGAGAAATACATCTACCTAAGGTCCACATAGAATATGTAAGTAGTGCTTGGATGAATGGGGCATCTTAAGTTAGCTCAGCCACTTCCTTCTTATTCTTCCATCCCCCCTTACTTGTGCATCCAAATCATTCTTTTTTATCTTAACATTCTAGCACACCATTCAAAATAATTAAAATAAACCATAAAATACAAATATTTAAATAACCATGTATCTGTGAAACTCATGAAATATCAGCAAACAATTTATCAATACATTATGAAACATTTAAAAAAACATACAAAACAGTGTCAACACCACAACACAGTTACAAACATATCACTTCCAGTGCATAATTAGACATAATCACACTCATTTGGCCTCTCACACCCTTGGCCATTCATCTCATGGGTTTCCAGTCAAACTAAAATCATCAAGTTCCATCCTAAAACACATGGGGTATGCATTCATAATCTCTCTATATTAATAACACACACTATAAGGTTGAACCTATCAACCCTCATTTTTTTACCTGTGTAGCCACTATCAACAAGGTTCCACTCATGATTTTTATGTGCCTCTGATCTTCTAGTGACTTGTAACCCCACCTAGGCCATTTTCCTTCCTCCAATTCCACCCTTTAATTTTCCCCCCCATTCAAGTAAGCTGACATAAGCAATGCTCATCATCATTAGCTTGTACACCCCCTAACATAGTGTGGCACTTTATTGAGAAGTGTTGTCATTGATGTCAAGGTGCATCTGGTGAAGATGCATGGTGAGTGGTCTTTGAGGTATGAGCTTGTGTTCTTGATGTGATAAGGAATCCATGTGACAAGAGAGAATTTGAAGGTAACCTAATATCTCTTCTATTGAGAGAGAATTTGAAGGCAACCTAATGTCTTTCTATTGAGAGAGAATTTGAAGGCCACCTATTGATTCTTCTATTGGTTGTTGTCAATGTTACTTCAATGGTGTGATAGTTTTGTTTGATGAATGTTATTTTTTGATAGCATCATTGAGGTAAGCATATTTGAATACTAGTCCTTGAGTACAAAGGTTCTTGAGAAGCCTAGTCATAACAAGCATAGTCATATCATAAGCATGTGCATGGTGATCATAAATAAGTATGTGCAAAGGTATGACATTGCTTGAGGATAATTTAGGCATGTAATCAAGGTGTATAAGAATTAAAGAGTGTTTCAAGATCAGTTGTCAATTTTCAAGTGCTTGAGAAGCCTAGTCATGGCACTAGTCATGGCATTTAAAGTCTTAATGAGAAAACTTGAGCATGGTGGCTTGGTGAGATGGATTCACAGAGGCATAAGAGGTTGTATGAGGCTGATTTAACATGTATGTGAGGCATTATAACTCTCATGAGAGTCTCAGGGTGAGCCTACAGGGGTATGACCTTTATACCTAGTATGCACCTAGACCATTTTTAGACTTTATGTGGCCTAATGAAGTATCATGATCTGTTGTCAAGGCATATGAAGGATGTATGGCACTGTTTAAGAATGAGAGAGGTTATTTTATTATGTGAATTATATGGAGAGCACATGGAAAGAGGAATGAATATTAGTTTCAAGGCATAATGGGATTTGTAGGTCAAGGTCTAAAGAGCAAAGAAAGAGAGAGAGTGAAGTCTAATGAGGGGGCATGATCAGATTTCAAGATGTTTGAGTTCATGTAATCATTTTCAGAGGTGATTTATGTTTTTTCAATTTTTTACATGAAGTTTTAGGTCAATGTTTACAATAAAAGGCATGAAAAATGGTTTTAAGGTCTCTTGAGTACATAAAATGAAGGCATGCAAACCCAAGAAGGACTTTCAGGTGTTCATTGGCACATGTAACCTATACATGGGAACCTAAGATGTTAATTAAATATCAAGAAGGGTCCTAAATAATAAATACATGTATTGGTTTTGGATTTAAGATACAATCCTTTATGAACAATTGTTAACACCAAAACCTATGTTAAACTTCTCTAAAACTCTAACAATGACTTGATGTGAAATATATTTCTCAAAACAGCATAGAATGGTCTAAAATGACTATAAAATCTATTATGGGTTGTATTCAACTCTCCCAAGCACCTCCAGGTGTGATTGAGTTGTCAGGTGTGTGAGTAGACCCTATAGGAAAGTGTACATTTCTCAGATATTTGTTGTAATAGTCATATTTGACCAAGTCAAAGTATGCAAATGGATGGAGTATGAATATTGAGACTCATGTTTCATGTCAATTAAGGTTTCTTGACAAGTTCAATCCCTCAATATTTCTAAACTAGTCATCTAAGTTAGCGAATCGCTAACAGACAATAGTGAGAAGATGATTAGGGATGTGCTATCATAGAATAGTGATGAAACCAAGTGCATAGAGATGTTTTTCATGAATTTTAAGACATTTTCATGTTTGTTATAAGTTTTTGAGGTCAGTTTTTATAGTTAAAAGGTTGTTCACAAGTTGAGTTGTCTAACTTAGATGAGACAATGAGATACAAGGTTGTGAGATTGGTCTACAAGACCAATATTACCATTTGACCATATTATATTTGTATCTAATAATTTTGTAATTGTCTCATAAGATCATCTAGATGGATAATAAGTCTTTGTAAATTGTCATAAAAGTGTTAAAGTTCATTGTCACCGTGATTGTGCTTCAAGGCAAACTGATAGTTTTGGGTCAGCAAGTTACAATGATGAGTTTGAGGCTCTATGCTCTGAGTTGATGTATCTAATGAATATGGTATTTTTATTTGTGAATTTAAATTATTTATTATGCTTTTGGGAATATATTAAGTCAGTGAAATTGGTTGTAACATTGAATCCAAAATGGCTTGTCTTGTTTTGGTTTGAATATGTGTAGTGAGGTCAAAAGATTGGTCTGCAAGACCAATATTTGATATTAGACCTTGTGATTTTTTTATATGAGATTGGTCTAGATATTTTAAATTATATTTTGAAATTATCAATGATCATGGGAATTCTTCCTTCAGGTATTGAAGATCAAGTTGCTCATGACTTGGTTTTGGAGTGTTCTAGTAGTTTTGAGTGAGCTATTTGTAAAAGTGTTTGAGTCCTTTTGATCTGAGTAATGAAGTATAAATAATATGGTGATGAAAATGGGGTCACTTATTTTATTTATATATGATTTATTTCCATGGTTTTTTTCTTGATTTATGTTTAATATCCTATAGTTCAAAATAAACTTTATGTAGGTTCACAAACCTAATTGTGAACGATATTAATGATGTGATTCAAGTGGTGATTGGAGATAAAAAGTGCCATGGACATAATGTGAGATTATTAGGGGTACATTTTATTGGAATATGAAGTTTTACTTCCATGTGTGGAGTTTGTAATTATTCCAAGGAGATTAAAGGGTAACGTGTGTTAATGAAGGCCTAATTGAATTAGGTCTCCTTAAGGCCTAAAAAGAGGTTTTGGTATTTTATGTCATGGATGACCTATTGTAATGATTTATAAATGTATGAAATGTGTTATAAAATATATTTTAATTATGATTCAAGTGTTAAAATGTATATGGCCTACCAAGATGTATATGAGCAAAAGGCTTGTATATATACAAGACAGTTTTAGGCCTATGGTGGTGTGATTATTAATGCAAATAAAAAATCATAGTTTTGTGTAGAAGGATGTCTTGTAGACCATCATATGATTGTATAGGATCATTAATGATGATATAATAGTGTGTTTACATATGAATATCAAGGTCATATGACCTAATCAAGTCAATAAGAGGGCTAGTTGAGCAAAGAAGCCTAGAAGATAGTTTGAGAAGGATAAGAGTGTGAAGAGCTGAAGAGATGGTCATCATCAGTTGGTTGAGCAACAAGATGTTCTGAAGGTAATCAAATAAATTAGGTGACTTAGTTGGTGTTGAGTCATCTAGGGGTTTGGTTCCTCCTTACAAGTTGGTGCTTGTTAAATCCTGATTGATTTGGTGCTTAGCTAGTTGGGGTTGGTGCTTCACTAAATTTGGTGATTGTCTAATAGGAATGTAGTCCATTTTCAAATATCAGTGGGTTTTATTCCCCTTGAGGTTTTCCCATATATGTTATGTGTTATTGTGTTTCTTTCTTGTGTGGATAGGTGCTTATGTTTGCTAGATCTATATGTTTGCTTGAATGGTTCATGAATGCTTAAGTGAAATTGATAAGAAAGTTTTTAATACCAATTCACCCCCCCTATTAGTCATTTTTATTCCAATACACTCCTCTTTGACCATCTAACTATAGTTTTAGTTCCTCAAACCTATGATCATGTTCCCTAGCTTGGTGTATTATGCAATAAAACTTGCACATCCTCTATTATTATTGAGGCATCCATTCAAATAGCTATTGTTTCCACATTAATTCTTATACCATATCCATCACTCGATGTAGAGTCTAAAAAAATTACACATTCACCTTGTAGATCGTAGAAGGAGGTGGTGGATGATGATCATTCCCACCTACATTTCCATTACTCCTATTATGTGCCATATGAGGACTTGGTGGATTTGATTCTATGTCCAAACTTGACTCACCACAAATATCAAGAAATTGACCACACAAATCCAATTGCACAAACACTTATATCAAAAGGGTTATATAACACTCATGATCGATCTTCTTCTGTCACATCTCATCATCTCCGTCGATTATAGGGATCTAATAATGTCAAGGATTTTTGGAAACAATCACTCCATTCAACCAAATGTAATGTCAATTCTTCTTTTCAATAAGCCCATAGTCCTTTATGACTGTCATTATTATGGGTGGTCACAATCATCCTTGTAACACCTATCATTATCAATACAAACCATTATCACAATCATCACATAACACTCTTCATATTCTTTTATTTCCCCTAAAAATATTGTTGGTCCACTCTTTACTACACACTCCTTAGTCGCAAGAGTAAACTAGCTACTTATTTGTTTATTTTCTTTTCTGAAGGTGTGTATATGAGAATTAAATGTTTGTTTACTTTTGATTATTTTTTGTGTGTTTTATTTTATTTTATTTATTTATTTCGATTGCCTTAGTTCATTACATTATGTTTTACACTTACATCTTGATCTCTAATATCTTGATGTGGAGTTGTGAGTATTTTCATTTGACATGCTTTTGTTTAGTACATTATGTTTATACTTAATGATTATTCATATCTTGATCTCTAGTTTAGGTATTTATATCTAAACTCATCTTAATTTATTGCGTTATGTTTTACACTTAAGTCTTCTTTATTATTATCTTCATATTAAGTCATTTGCATTTGCATTTAGATTTAGTTTTCACACTTCTGACATCCAAATTTATCATGATTCATTACTTATTATGGTACATAATGTCAACATGCAAAATTAAATTATGAAAAAGATGTCTAATACGGCAATGTTGCAACTTACATATCCTTATTCACCAAACCCCAACATAAATCACTAAACATCCTGACTAAATATGTGTTATTCCTAATACATATAAATTAATGAGCACATACCATGAGTCGCCATCCTTTATCCAACTTTTCTTCAACCCCACTAGCATCATTAATCAATCTTTATCTTATCAATGAACTCCCTTTATCATCACTTTTGGCCATCCTTGGGTGCTTAGTTTTTTTTGGCTTCTTCAATCATGATAAGTTATTATACCATTTTCACACATATTCACTTTCTCCCATTAGTTTTTTTTATTCCAAAATTCTTGTTGCAAATCCTTTTTTTTTGGGGCACAACGAATTTTTTTGCTCTTTTTGGGGCATCTTATCTTTCCTAGCTTATTGATTTTGTCTTGTTTGGGGAAGGTCTAATTTGGTAGCTTATTTTTGAATATATCATTCTACCCCACTTGGGGCAAGTTCATCCTTATTCATTATAAAAAATCCAGACATCCTAGCATTATCTCAAGTGGCTTAATTTTGTCCATGGGTTATTTTAATCTTCTTCTTTCTTAGTGACCTATGTTACTTCCTTTTTTCAAGGGCCTATCTGTTAAAAATTAATTTTCACCTAACCCCTTGAGGGGGCATCTAGGGCTCCTCAATCACCCAACTGGGGCATCATTTAGAGATTATCAATCACTTTATTAGGGCATCAACTTGGACATCATTATTCAGTCGTTATTTCATCTTCCTCATCTTCTTTTATTTTAACAATTTTTTCATTATTTGAAAAGATGTTACTTCACATTATGTCTCATAACACCTTCTCAAATAGAATAAAAATATAGACATTGTATTTTAATCATTTTTGTGTTTAAACTGTGACTGAAACTACCTTTTCTAATCAAACACAAATTTAACTGAAAATCATCAAATGAGCCCAATTTATCCACACATTTTATGTGCACTTCTTAAATCATAATAGTGCATCCCTAATTGGAGCAAAATATTATAAAATTCTTCTATAATCCTTCAAGAATCAATTTTACCTTCATAAGCATCTCATTAACCAATTAAATCAAAAGCCAAATAAATTACAAATGAGACCACACATACTCCTTCAGACTAATTACCTAATTAGTTGATTAGGTTAATTATTGAATTCCCTAATTGGAATGTAGATTTCATGAATATTTACAACTAAATAAATCCAATTATCCTCCTCATCCTCCAAATTTCCAATTGGAAAGTACATCATGCTAAGGGATAAACATATGGAAGGACCTTTTATTCCCCACTCACATGGGTGGAAGATAAGGCCCATGCCCTTCACATGAACTCTTAATTTCTCTCCATTGATCTCCCAAATAAGATTAATAGATCACAAAATTTTCATCCTCCTCCATTGATCTCCCAAATGACATTAATGTCTCCAAATGATTCAACTTTTCTATAAACAAAGGGGTCACCCTCTATCTTTAGCAAGCTTTCTCAACATGACCTTATGCTGCCAATTTATCTCTAGAGCTTCAATTTCCTTCTATGTTCCAAGCCACAACAAAGCCATAACACCTAGTGACAAGGGGATATGCCACATGTCTAAAGGAATTGACATCGCCAAATATCTCTTGCTCGCATGATGAGCTCAACACATTTACAATTGACTTTGTAAGGAGGTCACTCAAAGGGAAGGTAAAATTGGTAGTTATCTTCTTGTTTGTTTCCTTCATTTCATATATTAATTTCTCCTTCTTAGTAGAGGGCCTAAGGTGTTTTAGAAGCATTAGATCATTTGAATGTATATTTCATTAATGATTTCTTTGACCCCTTTTATCAAATTCCCTATCTAGAAGGCTAAAGGAGATTATTATTGAGATGGTGATACCACTATTTTTATATCAAAGATTATTTTGTCTACTATTATATAATTTAAAAAATACTCATGTTATTTTGACTAATTTGTAGTTGTTGATGGGGGTGCTATGGTGATATTATATTACATGTACCATATAGTGCATGTTATCGAGGAACACAATGCTAGATATGCATGTGAGTATATTATGTTAACCCATTGTACATAAACTTGTATGTATTAAATTGAGTGGTTCAGGTTGAAGGTCTAGGCTTGGCCAATTTATTACATGTTTGGGCTTATGACCATATTGATATTACATGACTGATTGGAGTTCTTTATGTTAGTTGGGCACATCCATATACATATGTTGAGTGGTCGTTTTGTAGGGTTTGTAGGGGTTATAATATAATGGATTATCATATTATGCTAGATTGATTATACACTAATATGATATTATGGAGACCTTATATACATTTTTTAAGTTGTCTTAAGGATTTCACAGAGTTAAGACACATCAGTGTTAGTGTATGGTTTCTTAATCAATTTCCTGGTGTGTTTGAGAGATTTTAATATGGTCAAGTGACTCACCAATTAGGAATTAGGTAGGAGGTTCCCCCAATAGCATGCCCATGGACATGAACCCCATAGGACTACCTATCATCTAGGAGATAGGGAGCATCCTAGTGATGGAGATCTTACACTGCTTCCTGCAGGAGATGTGGATCCCCTTCTAGTTGTATCTTAAAATGATGATGTATGTTTAAAAAAAGAGTAAACTCGAGGGTGGTTACATACCATCTACATCTTATTATTTCCTTTTTTTTTAATATGTTGGCATTGCACCTTAGGGTCAGGGTGGTAATGATGTAGGATTTAGAGGATGTTATACAACATGCTCTATATACTAAAAATGACCTTAACTATATATGTGTATTAATATTTTGTATTGGATCATACTTTGTTTTGAAGTTTATAATTTCCTTGTGTAAATAACATGTTTATTATGGATGGGATATGTAATGGATAGCCATTGTGGATGCATCAATTTTTACTTTGACCCACATCTTTCTCATTGATGTAGTATGAATTGTGCTACTTGAGTGTGTGGATGAAATTACAGGTGTGCATGCACCATTATTTGTTGTTTTTATATTACTATTGTAGCTTATGTTGTAATGTCTCTAGAGAGAGATGAGTTGAGATTAAAATTGGGGAGGCAATATATGCCTCCACTTGCTGCAAGTGGGAGTGATTTGGGACAAAATAATTTGAGTATGTTTGTATTCAAGAAGAGAATGATATATTACATGAGGAAAATGGTAGGCTCCAAGCTAGGTTAGCCATCTACAAGGAACAAGAGACAATTTATAGGTCTCATTCCCTGGGTCCTCATGTAGATAGTGTTGCATCTTTATCGATGTCTGCAGATGATGAGGAGGCACAGGGGAAACATGCCCCCATTATTGATTGATACTTATTATTTTAAATGTTTATTTGAGATATATATGATGTGATATTTTTATGTTCCATGTTGTACTTGAACATTTAATTTGTTAGTTGAGATCATTTTTTACCCTTAATTAATGTATTTTAAGTTTTATTACTTAGTTGTTATATTAAAATGCATAAAATGGTATGGAATTTAAGCACAACACATTGTATAATAACTAACAAAAAATCATATGGGGTGTGTAAATATTCTTTGACAAACCACTCAGGAATTAAAATTGTGTTATAATCATTTGAGATATTTGAAACTAGTTGATGTATCTGTCTTAGGACAATTTTGAATGGCTCCTTTTCATGATCTCATTGTGTAATATTATATACTTTTTTTCCTTCCTTGATCTTTAACTATTTGATTTGTAATTGGTATCCACACTTGTGTTAGAGATGATGTAAATTTATCCTTCCTTTTAATTTCTCTATATTTCTAATATGTAAGTAAACCAAGTTAGAAAGTAAAGGAGATGTTCATATTATTATTATCAAAAGTTGCTCCCATGTGTTGTAACCATGATTGTCCTAATATGATATTTCCTTGTTGAATAAAATTTTGTACATATAATAATGTTTAATATCTTAAGATAAAGATAAATTGGTATAGTAATATGTCCCATGGCATTTTCATAAGTATATGTATGTTGTATATCTAGATCACTATATCCCAAGTCCTTAATAAATTTACTAGTGTTACATTGTTGATTTTCATTGACAACAATTCTTTTTTTATATTCACTTCTAATAAGGATTCGAATGAAAATTGGTTCCTTGCTAGAAAATTTTTAGGAAAGATTGATCCTTGTAGAGTTTAAACTAAAATAATATTTTCTTCTAGTGATCCATGCCATAGAAGCCAGAGGGACCATTGGCTCTTTCATAGGAACATCTAGGGATATCCTGATTTTCCTAGGATGATTAATGGAAGAAGATGGAGAATGGGAACTTGTGGACCTATTTTCAACTTTACCAAATGTAACAAACCCTCTATCCAAAAGTTTTTCAATTTTTCATCATAATGCATGACAAGTGTTATCTTTATGTCCATTGATATGATGATAATTTTAAAATGGTCTTGCCCCCATTTTTTTTAGGTAGTGGGGAGGGTGATAATAATTAGGAGGTAAATTTATTATATTCTTATCAAGTAATGTTTGTAAAATAACACTTGGTCAATATTTGAAGCTATCAAACTTAAGTGGTTGATTCCTATTTGCAATATGTGCAGTCATAGTAGATTTTGCTTTGTAAACCATGTCTTTTGATTCTTGAATTTTATTAGGAACTTTGATTGGACACTTAGATTTATAAGGTGATGTACTTGGTTGAACTTAATTCTGGATGATTTACTTCTTAGGTAATACACTCTTGTCTCACTTCAATTTGAATTTTGTGAATAATAATTCAGATCAATGGTATAATTGAAAATATATATTTAGAGTATCTCAAAATAAGGTTAGGATTTATTAAGTGTTATTTCCTTAAGTGGAGACATAAGACGCTTTCTAAAGATAAATTACATTTCAAATCCGAGGATCGATGCATTGAATAATGTAATATATTTTATATTGTAAAATGTAGTATTCAATAAACTCATCGTGACCTTGGTTTATACTTTGGAGATGTTCCGATGTAAATTTATTAATATTTTACTTACTAAAGGTTGATAAGAAAACATTTTATAACTTTTTGAAATAATGTAAGAATCCTCTAGGAAGACTGTAGAACAATCGAAGGCATCTCCTTCTAAAATTTTTTGAAGTGATTATAATAGTATATGTCCATCATTTGAGGTTTTACCAAAATAAAGTACACAATTACTTAAGTGGATACTAAGATATCCATGGCCATCAAACCATTAGAAATTAGGCATGGAAATTCATTTTGGATAATCAGAATTGAATACGAGTCATGTTATAGGTTATACTAGATGAAATTATTGTTCATATTAACATCACATGATCTAGATTATAAAGTGAGAGAAAACCCTTGATTTTGGAGATTACATATGGCATACACAATAGAAATGATATGGATAGTAGGAATAATAGTGGTTTGTAAAGATTTAGTCATTGGTTGTAACTCACTATCTATCCTAAACATAGGTACAATGTATTCATCACAAATATCATTGTGTTTGTTGGAATCACATTATTTGGAAACATCATTGCCTAATTTGAAATCATTTTCTATGGAAGTATAATTGCATGACTTGGAATTATTATCACATTTTGGTTATAAAGAAAGAGAATAAATGGTATCACATTGTGCTTCAATAGAAGTTTTATGTAAAGAGATATTATCGCATTTATTTTTAGGATAAGAAGGAATATTATTAAAGTTAATTTCAAGGGAGGAGAGAGAAACATCACATTAATTTGCATCATTTGTTATTTGAAGATAAGGGAAATGAATATCACTTTTTTTTTTAAAAATAACATCGTTTATCATTTGAAAAAAAAAGGAAGGAACATCACATTCATTTGCAACAATAACATCATTTTTTATTCCAAAAGAAGAGTTGGTATCACATTCTAGTTGAGAAAAATTAATATCAATGTTGTCTATATTAATAGAGGCATAATTGCATTTATATATGTCATTGCAATATTGCCTTCACTTTATCAGCATAATTGTCTTTATAAAAAAAAAGGGCACGAAGTGCCAAATCCCTATGGGTCATAGCTTTTGTTTAGAAAATTCAAAAGATGTATAGAGATTTATACATTCAGATAAACAAATAGATCATATAATGACAATATTGTACTCGCTGCTCAAGACAACAACTTAAAATTAGAATGCTCTTTTCGCAATTGTCAACAACCTGTTTATTGGCAATATAGATTCTTCAACAACAGCCATGAATACTTTAGATATTTTGCCAACTATTTATGGTATTACACAGGAACTTATTACTATCTTTGCCTTACCTCTCCAGGTCCAAGAAATAGGAAGTTATGATAGACCAATTTCCCACCAGTCAATTTCAATGATGCAACAAGACCTGAAAGTACCACTGCAGTCGTGCCCTGCAAAATGCCAAACACATCATTGCTATAGCCTATAACATAGGTTAATCAAGTAAAAAAATGAAAAACTAACATGCCATGATATGTTATATTTATATGTAACAGTGTTATCAAATGTTGATACTACTAAAAAAAATGGATCGCATTGCAAACAAGATACAAATGCAATTGTAAACACTATGGCACAAAGGACATTTGAAAATCAGACTCATGTGGAGTTGTTTTCATGAGGAGTTGCCCTATAGTATATTTGTGTAGGGAATTATGGTATCATATATGAAAGAAACAATGCATACAGATATTATCAATTGGACCACGGTCTCGGAGGAAGAAGGGGAACTAGCACTTTGATGACCCAGATTCAAAACCCAGCAGTCCTGCCCACCACGCTAAGTAGTCACCTTGTGAATGCCACTTCAGAGTATGGAAGAGATGTTGGCCTTCAGTGCATCCAAGATCTGATGGTTGTGTGGTGCAGTGAGGTAGAGAGATTTACCATGCTATGATCAATATCATAATGTATAATGGCAAGGCATCGTGATCCCTGTCTTCCCTGACGGATAACAAGCTTGTTTGATCTGAAAAAAGAAAATAGTGTACGGATATTGCACAATAGGCTAATAAGCAGTGGTGATTGAAGAACAAACTGTTAGAGACTCAAGATAAATTGGAGTTAATTTCTCCACTTCTCATGCATGCAAGCAATTAGTTGCAGTTAAGCAATCAGTTAGTAAACTGACAGTAAGCATTCAGTTAGTTAACTGACAATTAGATATTAGTTAGTTTAAGCACTTAACAATTAGTTAGTTAAGCAGTTAAAAGTTTAGTTAAAGATGAGTTAAGCAATTAGTTTATTTTTGGATTCAAATCTATTTAAAGACGCTTGGGCGCAGCATTGTAAGCAAGGAAAATTGAAGATCAATAAAATTCTTATTCTTCAAGATTTGCAGTAGCAATTGTGTTCAGTTCTTATTTATTTGTTTAAGTTCTTGTTTTTTGCATGCTCTCTTGATTCTGACAAATTGGTATCAGAGCCAGGTTGTGGCAAAAGCGCCTGGTTAGGAAAGCAGCCAGTAGGGAGGCGACAAGAAGAAAGGAGAGCCAAGCAGTCGGGCACAGGAATTGCCAGCAAGCAGTGCAGAGACTGACATCGGCAAGGAAACTGACATCGACCGACTCCCAGACCGACATCAGCAGTATTCTGACCAACCGCAACAGTATAATCGACGTCGGTGACTATGTTTTAGAAACAGCAACCAGAAAGCCATTTCAGCGTGAGAAATGACAGTGAACAACAGTATTTCACAGCCTCAAATTCCCGTTTTCAATGGTAAGAATTATGAATTCTGGGCAATTAAGATAAGAACTTTATTTTGCTCACAAGATGTTTGGGATCTAGTAGAGACTGGTTTTGTAGAACCACAGGATGAGGCAGTCCATTTAGCATTAAATCGAGCACAAAAGGACAAGCTTAAAGAAAACAAGAAGAAAGATGCAAAAGCTTTATTTCTCATCCAACAGGCATTGGATGAATCTATTTTTTCCAAAGTTACAGTAGCAACAAGATCCAGAGAGGCATGGAAAATCTTGGAGACTACCTATAGAGGTAATACAAAGGTAAAAATTGCTAAATTGCAATCCCTTAGGAGAAATTTAGAAAATTTGCAAATGAATGATTCAAATTCAATAGACCAGTTTATGGGTCAGGTTTTGAATATAGTGAATCAAATTAGATCTAATGGAGAAACTATGACGGATCAGAAGATCATAGAAAAAATACTCAGATGTTTACCCAGTAAATTTGATGCAATAGTTGTAGCTTTTGAGGAAACCAAGGATTTGGAACTGTTATCAGTAGATGAATTAATGGGTTCTTTATTAACTCATGAATCTAGAATGAATATAAATAACACTTCTCTTGAGAATGCCTTCAAGTCACAGGTATCATTTGCCAAAGGAAGAGTAAGAGCAAGGTCAAACTTCAGAGGAAGAGGCAGAGGCAGATATGGAAAGAACAATTTAGATGAAGGTGAAAACAGTAATCAAAACTACAGAAGTAGAGGATATGGCAACAATCACTTCCAGCAAGGTTCACAGAGGTTTGATAAATCTAATGTTCAATGTTATTATTGCAAAAAATATGGTCATTATGCAAGTGACTGCAGAAGTAAACAAGGATATGCGTACAAGCAGAATGTTAATTACACAGGTGAATCTAGTTCTAATCCAGGGGAATCTAGTTCTAATCCTGGAAGCTTATTTCTTACTTGTAATGTTACTCAAGAAAAAGCTAGAGATATTTGGTTTTTAGACAGTGGTTGCAGTAATCATATGACAGGGAATAAATAAATTTTTGCTAGTCTTGATGATTCTGTAAAATCAGAAGTAAAATTAGGAAATGATATCACAGTAGATGTCATGGGTAAAGGTGTCATAAATGTTTTGGCAAAGAATGGTGAAAGAAGGTTTATACCTGATGTTTATTTTGTACCTAGACTAAAGCATAATCTTTTGAGTGTTGGTCAGTCAGTATAGAAAGGTTACAGAATATCCTTTATGGATAATGTTTGCACAATACTGGACAAGTTTCAAAGTGACAGGTTGATAGGAAAAGTGGAGATGACCAAGAATCGGATGTTCCCACTTCGAATTCAATGCATCCAAGGAGAAGAGGAAGCCCACTTCAAATCCATGCAGCTAGACCAATCATGGCTATGGCACTTAAGGTATGAACATTTACATTTTAGAGGTTTAAATTTGTTACAGAAGAAAAATATGGTGAAGGGTTTACCGCCAATAGAACAGCAAGGAAGTTCATGTGACAATTGTATTCTGGCAAAACAACATAGAGAGAGCTTTCCAGTAGGAGCCTCATATAGAGCTAAGGTAATATTGGAGTTAGACCATAGTGATTTATGTGGACCAATGCAAACTCCATCATTTGGAGGTAGTACTTATTTTCTAACTTTCATTGATGACTTTAGCATAAAGACTTGGATATACTTTCTCAAAAATAACTCTGAAGCCTTTGGAAAGTTTAAAGAATTCAAGGCAATGGTTGAAAAGCAGAGTGGTCGTTATATCAAGGTACTTAGATCAGATAGAGGAGGTGAATATATGTCTAATCAATTTCAATATTTTTGCAGATATCATGGGACGAAAAGGCAATTGACTACAAAATACACACCACAACAGAATGGTGTAGCAGAAAGAAAGAATAGAACAATCATGAAAATGGCAAGAAGCATGTTGAAGGCCAAACACTTGTCAAATGAATATTGGGCAGAAGCAGTAGCATGTGCAGTGTATATTCTAAACAGAAGCCCAACAAAGAGTGTCAAAGATCGAATTCCACAAGAAGCGTGGAGTGGTAAGAAATATAGTGTATATCATTTCAGAATTTTTGGTTGTGTTGCATATTCTCTTATACCATCTAAATTGAGAAGAAAGCTTGATGATAGAAGTGAGAAATGCATTTTTATTGGCTATAGTGAAGAATCTAAGGCTTATAAGTTGTATAACCCAATTTCAAAGCAAGTGATTATTAACAGAGATGTTGAATTTAAGGAAGCAGAAGCATGGGATGGTAGTACCATCACAGTTGGAGCACCAATTCCACAGGATGAAGAAGTTTCTGAAGAACAAAATTTGCAAGGTGGACAATCCTCTCCACAAGCAGGCACAAGCACTCCAATAAGAACACCTAGGAGGTTTGAACAAGGTGAATCATCTAGTCATGCATGTCACCCTACTCTAAATTCACAAGTAAGTGATGAATCAGATCCAACTCTTGCTACTTTAAGATCAAGAGTTAAAGGTAAGAAAATGAGAAATTTGAATGAGATTTATAATCAAGAAGAAGAGAAATTAGATTTGGTTTCAAATTTTGCTCTTTTCACTCATGACCCTATGTATTATGAAGAAGCAGTTAATGAGGAACATTGGCTAAAAGCAATGGATGAAGAGTTGAATGCTATTGAAAGAAATCAAACATGGGATCTAACTATTTTACCTGAAGGTAAGGATTGTATTGGAGTCAAATGGGTTTATAAGACTAAATTTGATGCAGATGGAAATGTTGAAAAACACAAGGCAAGGTTAGTAGCAAAAGGTTTTGCACAAGAACATGGAGTTGATTATAATGAAACATTTGCACCAGTTGCTAGATTGGATACTGTTAGAATGGTTTTAGCAATAGCTTCTCAAAATAATTGGCATGTATATCAAATGGATGTAAAATCAGCGTTCTTGAATGGTTTTTTGATGAAGAAGTGTATGTGAAACAACCCACAGGTTATGAAGTACAAGGACATGAAGAAAAAGTTTACATATTGAATAAAGCTATTTATGGTCTCAAGCAAGCACCAAGAGCATGGTATAGTAGGATTGATTCTTATATGATAAACAATGGATTTAGCAGAAGCGATAGTGAGCCTACTTTGTACACAAAAATCAACAAAGAAGCTCAGATTTTGATTGTGTGTTTATATGTTGATGATTTGATTTTTACTGAAAATTTGTCTATAGACACTTTTAAATCAGCAATGAAAAAAGAATTTGAAATGACAGATTTGGGATTAATGAATTATTTTTTGAGAATAAAAGTTGTACAATCAGAAAAAAAAATTATCTGTCAAACTAAATATGCAAAGGATGTGTTAAAGAGATTTAAGATGCTGAATTGTAAACCAGCACCTACACCAGTTGCTACAGGGACTAAACTTAGCAAAGAAGACCAAGGATCTAATGTTGATTCCACAACATTCAAAAGGCTAGTTGGTTGTTTGATGTATCTTACAGCTACTAGACCAGATATCAGTTATGGGGTTAGTTTAATTTCAAGATTCATGAAGTCACCGAAAGACTCACATTGGCAAGTTGGAAAAAGGATATTGAGATATGTGGCAGGAACTACAGAATATGAAATTTTATATTCCACAACTAACGATTTTAGTTTGATTGGTTTTACAGATAGTGATTTTGTAGGTAGCGTTGATGATAGGAAGAGTACTTCTGGACATGCCTTTCTTTTAGGCACAGGTGTGGTCACATGGGCATCCAAAAAGCAACCTATAGTGACACTTTCATCAGCTGAAGCAAAGTATGTTGCAGCCATATCAGCGATCTGTCAAGCAACTTGGATGAGAAGAATATTGAAAGATTTATTACAAACACAGAAGGAGTCAACACCAATCTTCTGTGATAACAAATCAACAATTGCATTATCAAAAAATCATGTGTTTCACAAGAGGAACAAGCACATTGATACAAGATTTCACTTTATCGGAGAATTAGTGAACAATGGAGAAATCCATCTGGACTTTTGCAGATCTGAAGATCAATTGGCAGATATATTTACAAAGGCATTAGCAAAAAAGACCTTTGATTATTTGAGGCAAAATTTAAGCATTGTAAATGCTAAAATTGTAAGTGGTAGAAATTAAGGGGGAGTGTTAAAGACTCAAGATGAATTGGAGTTAATTTCTCCACTCCTCATGCATGCAAGCAGTTAGCTGCAGTTAAGCAATCAGTTAGTACACTGACAGTAAGCATTCAGTTAGTTAATTGACAGTTAGATCTCAGTTAGTTTAAGCACTTAACAATCAATTAGTTAAGCAGTTAAAAGTTTAGTTAAGGATGAGTTAAGCAATTAGTTTATTTTTGGATTCAAATCTATTTAAAGACGCTTGGGCGCAGCATTGTAAGCAAGGAAAATTGAATATCAATAAAATTCTTATTCTTCAAGATTTGCAGTAGCAATTGTGTTCAGTTTTTATTTATTTGTTTAAGTTCTTGTTTTTTTGCATGCTCTCTTGATTCTGACACAAACTCCCTAATTCAAAATAAAACAATGGGGACAAAGACAGAAAACAAAAAAGCCAATAACCTAAATTAACTTGCAATACCCCAAATTTTGAGGATTCTGATCAAAATAATAAAGAGTTTTCATAGATTAGAATCATGCTCAAGGTAAATGGTCCATAAAACTGTAAAAGTGCAGTCAACTTGAAATAATAAAATTTGGTCCATAAAATTGTGCCCATGAAACATAAGCACTCCTTTTGGAAGTGGAGGACTATCAATAGCATCAAAAGAAATTTATTCGCCTCCATCCCCTGACCGTCAGCATCAGCAAGCACCAGGCTCCGAACTGTAGGATGATCTGAAATGATCTGCTGCAACAAATAATAACTGTCATAGCTACAGTCAATGAGCTTATAGTCCAAACCACTCTCAATTTCAATCCACCATTTGTATAGAACGATTCAGTGTGCATTGCAAGATTAAGAGGCCGTTATAAAAAAAAATTAAAAAGCTAATCCCACCTGAAAAAAACCTTAAAAAGATTATTGAAAGGAAGAACATCCGATAGGGAAATTAACTTTTTGTGCTTTCTGGGTTGATTCTTTGTCATTTGAAATGGGCAATCTGCAACACCAACAGATACGATCTCATCCAAAAATATAGTGTAGGCACACTGCCCACAAAGCTCAGAATAAAAATTAAAATGATGCTACATGGTTGAATGCGAAGATAGCTTCCTTGACAAGCTACGAGATTTCTGATGTGTTTTAATGCGAAGGGTTATTTGGAAGAAGCTGAGCCGTGGAGCTGACATTGCATTTAATCTCATTCCGAGTTTATGACAGGTAATTACTTTCTGGCTGCCACATCAACATTAAGCCATACTTAAAACTGCCACATCAACATTTTTTTTGTATTTTTCCTGCGCTCTCTGACAGCATCAAAAGAGTATTATGTTTGCAGATATTTAGGGATTTGATTATCTATAATCACGTGAAACCTCCAATAACATATGAATTATTCCGCCAATGAAGACACGCTAAATAATATTATTTTATTTTATTGTTAAAAGTCTTGCAACTTTCGGAGGTAAATGTTTGCATATTTTTGTTCACTGGAAACAGTTTTTAAAGACATGTAAAAAGATGGCATTTAGTTGACTGAAGTAATAGAATTTAATAACGGGTTAGAGCAAAACGAAGGCAATAGTCCCTCCCGTCGGGACTAATCAGAAGAATGAAAACTAATATAATCTGGTATTTTTATCATTCACCAGCCAAGCCCACTAAAATCCAAGCCATTTTCCATATAGGTACAGATGGATCGACCTCTATGCTTCTCAAGCATTACATACTCCAATTCTGGCATTTACATTCACCCATAACTTGGAAGAACACAAAGAGACACAAATAAAAACATCTACGTACAGGTAGACCAAATCGAGCTTGGGACAAAGATAAAAGAAGACTTTAGGATGACTTGATTTTACTTGTGACCCTATCAGGATTTTTTTTGGTGCACTTTACAGTTGTCAAAACCTTGATAGGCTTTTACGAGCACTCATGAGCCACAACCTAGTCCAACTCCACACTCTGTTTGACAAAGGATGAATACTTGTTCTAACACATAGACCAATCCTAAATAAGACACTAATCTCGATAAAGCATGAGATTGTTCTATTTACAATCCCAAATAACACACGAATCAGTAAACCTTCCAGACTTGATCAAATTCCAAGCTCCGTTTACCACTTCACACTCCTCTCATGATGTTTGCCTAGACCAAAACAATAAAGAGACTTTCGATTGCAACTACCATGTAAAGGATGATTTTATAAAACTAATCGGGGTTATAAAACTTGATTTCCACTGTGGACTAAGAGCAACCTTTGAGAAGACCCAATTATATTATTAATATTCGAATACCACTGCAAAGTGTTTTAGATTATGCTAAGATCTAATCGGAGTCTTGAGACTTGATTACAACTACCAAGCGATAGCATATTACACCAAGACCTATCGAGTTTACGAAACATGATTAGCACTGTTGAGTGAAAACATTACACCCAAGACCTATTCGGACTGTAGAAGCCCAACCGCAACTGTAACTCAGCCAACTGAAAGATGAAGTCTTGAATTCAAAAGCTCCAAGGCAACTGATCACTTTTGAGATGAATGATGAAAGTACAAGATGATGTCACCATCATGACCCTGTCAAGTATAAGAACAATCTGGCATGGAAACCAATAAAACCTCCTCCAAAACAAACACACCAAGAACCAAGATGAAATCAAAGCAAACCATGAAATGAAAGCATCACTATGTTTTTGGTTGATGCAAGATTGTCAGGGACCTTGGAAAAATTATCCAAGCATTAAAAATCAAACATATAATAGAGTATTCAGTTGTAAATATTTTTCAAAATGAAATGGTCATTTTTCTTTCAAATGAAACGATATGGATCATGAAGAACAACCTGTAGTTTTACAAGTGTTAACCTAGGTTAAAGAAATGATTATAACATAGGTTAATCTAATTTTTTAGGTTTAACATGTTCATGGAGGCCAATACAAATATAGTGGATATATTATTAGTTTCTTTTAAGGCATCAATGTCATTTTAAAATTTATTCCACATGAAAATGATCAATTGGGTATAATGTTTATCAAAAGACAAGGTGATTGATTTTTTTTTTTAAAGATTTTTATGTTAGCAAATCATGCATTCAAAAAGATTTAAAATACAAAATAACAAATGATCCATACCACAAGGATGTCCTTTTCAATGATGACACATTGACATAATTACCTATTGAACCTAAAAACTTCTCATCCGTACTTCCTTATGTATACTTTAATATTTAAGAAACCCAATAGACCAAACCAACTTTCGATGGATCAAAAAATGCATTTTCTAACTTTACAACACAACTACCTTCTTCATGTGTCCCTTTTCTCCCAGATACATAAATAGAAAGAGAAGAAATATACAAAAGTGTTTGCAATCAATAGAACAAACAACACCATGTTTTATGCCATGGCCAACACTAAGAAAGTCTCCTATAAATCAATACAATGCATAAGGTTTGTTTGTTATAACTACTTTGTTCCCTACAAGTCTGTGTTCATACTACCTCACTTAAAAAATATTCAGATGAATGAATTTGCACTTAATTTTATGCATTATCATGATAATATATTTGGTAGTCATCCAAGATTCAAATATTTTATGTTTGATTTGATGATGTGTCATCGCACCCATGAAACAACTATCACTTATGTTAAGAGAGGACAATTTGCCAACTGTTGTTGCGGATCTTTGAGAATGGCTCCATACAATTACCAATTATAAACTTTTTAAATACTTGATGCACTTCACATCCACTTTACAGGGAATAAGATTATATCGCAGAAAAATCTATGTTGAACTAAATAATATGATTAATCAATTAAATTCTCCTACTTTGTTTTTGATGTTGAGTGTTGCTGACACGAAATAACTCAATTTATGTAATGCAATGCCTTCCAAGCCCCCTGAAGATGCATGCCAAGCTTATCGTTGGAGAATACAAAGCATTATATATAATCCACATCATACACCCCTTTATATGCATCACATATTTAAAATATTTCATGAGGAATTATTAGAAAATTATTTAGAAGCACAAGATTATTGCTACATATATGCAATAAATTGTTCCATTTCACTTTCATTTTTCCAAAATAGCTTATTCTATTGAATCTCATATAAATATATATTATTTTCATGTATAAATGGTAACATGGAGGTTCCATATATATTCATGGATTTATTTGGCTAAAAAATATATATTACTGATATATTAGATTAGGAAGATTAAATATAGTTGTAAATCTAAAATCATATGCTAAAAAATATATATTAGCTTGGAATCCACATGATATCTTTCATAGAAATCAGATGGTTCATCATTCTATTCTTGATCATTCACGTTTGTTAAATATAACAAAAATACTTTCAAGCAGCCCTTTTTTTGTCTATAAAGAGCTTTAGAATCATGTTCAAAGGCATACTAAGTGCATAGAATAAACATGCTTAAGAAAATAAGGAACAACTCTTTAATTTTGTTACAAAGCACCTTGGGAATTACATAAAGAATATTATATAGTCATTGAAAATAATATGGCCAAAAACTAAAATCATTCTTGTAACAATGGCAAACTAAATATTGACAATCCAACCATGCTTTCCATTTGGAGAGCACATGCCGATTTCCAACCCGTTCTTTCACATGAAGTTATATTAAAATATATTTAAAAATATGATTTGAAAGTAGTTAACTGATGTGAAAGCTATCACCATATGCTAACAATAATTTCAAATAATGCAAGCTTGCATGAACCATCTTTGAATGCCTTTAGAAAAAATTTAGTTGATAGTATTGTTGATTATGATATCAATGCACAAGAAGTTTGCCATCTTTTACAAAAACTCTTGCTCATTTTGTGCAACTAATCATTTGTTTGATTAAATGTTGGTAAGAATATTCTACACATCTTCTATAGTGCATCTCATTTACTTTCTACTTCAGCCTACATTGATGCATGCATGGATCAACCTCCTTCATTAGATCTATTATCACTTTTAAAAGCAACAAGGAATTGGTCATTGTGGTGAAAAACGAAGATAAAAAAAGTGATACTTATTGTTTGTGCCTTCCCCAAGTTATTTGAAATTCCTTCAAAACATTATACAACTTATGCATTGTTCTATTGGAGCGAACTTCTTTTGTACAAATATTTATAGAAGATCATTGCAAACATTAGTTGTTCTACTAAACAAATCCCTAAAAACTAGGAAAGCATGAAAAATTCCTACCACCCATGGCATACTTCCCATACAACTTATAAAAATGAATTGTTTTTAGATGGTGAAATTTTAAACGAAGACATTTTTCTTCACAACTTCAAACACCTTGATGAATGGCAATTTTTTTCACAACTACTCCCCAATAATGATATTTAGCTTGATGAGCTTAATATGTTTGGTCATCTTGACATTGACATACATCATAATTGGAATGATAGTAACATTTCATATTCCTTGTAAGAAATAACCAATTCCTTTACAGATTTAAGTTAAACAACTTACAAAATGCATGAATCTCATTTTGATGGTCCATCCACTTCAAGTACATTATCTGCAGAATAAAAAATTATTGTTGATATTATTATGCGCCAATACAATCAACATGACATAATTCTTCCATTGCAAATGATAGTTAAGGCACCGTCAATATAGGGAAACCACACCTTATCAACAAAATAAGAGTTTTATTTAATTTGCAAGCAACTAAAAAAAAATGTCATTGTTTTTATTCACACAAATAAGTATTGTGACGTTTAATACTAATTAGATATTTGAGATTCTTTTCTTAGGTAAAATTCATTATAGTAATTTTTTATAAGACTGGATATATATTTAAAATTGGATGTTCTGAGTCTTATATTAGACTCATCATTTAGGAGAAGAAGCATATGCTTGAGGACACGTTAGAGACAAACAATTACATGCCAAGATGAGATGAAAAGAAAAGGAGGGTATAGAATTTGTAAAAGAGAAAAAATATATAAAAGAGAGGACAAGAAAAGATAAAAATTAAATTAAATTAAATGAATTAAAAGTAAAAATAAAAATAAAATTACAATGTAATCATGTATTATGTCATAAATATTATTATAAATAATCATAACATAATAATGACTGAACAATACCACCTAAGAAGGACCCAAAACTATTTGAATTTTATAAATAAAATGAAGTGTAGCAATGGGTTCTCTACTTTCCCTAATCGTAGAAAACTTGTTCATGGAGAAATTTGAGAAAATTGCCTTTGATTTTGTGCCTAAAAAATTAGAATGGCAGGTTCGGTTTGTCCATGATACAAATGTCAAATGGTAGGATGGTAGAGATAGTTTAAACTCATTCCTTGATCACCTCAATGAATGGTCAGAACATATATATTTCAAAATGGAAGTTGAAGATAATGGTAAACTTTCTGTTATGGATGTTCGTTTCATCAAAAATGATGATGGATCCCTCGCACAACAAGTTTATAGAAAGAAAAGTTACATGGATGTGTACATCAAAGCAAACTCACACTACCATTCTCCCCAAAAGGAAGGGGTTCTCAACACTCTCTTCACTAGAGCAATAAGAATATCTGATAAGGATCATTTTAAATCAGAAAGAAGATGTCTAACTAGGGTTCTAAAAAGGAATGGATACAATAATTGGCAAATTAATGTGGCTACCAAGAAAGTGAAAATAGACTTAAAAACAATGGAGATCAAAACAAGTGTAATGAATTAAAAGCATTTCTTCCATATATTAAAGGTAATTCAGATAAAATTTATATTTTTTTAAGAAAAATGATATTAAACCCCACTTGAAACATGTCAAAAATATTAGAAACAAGCTAAGGAATCTTAAGGACCCCATATGTGCAAATCTAAGAAAATGTGTATACTTGATCTGACATTTTCTTATTGATCCTAGCATGCTCAAAATATAGTTTGATCAATTGGCAAACCTTCAACATTTTTATTACATTGCCCACAATTTTTCATAAAAAATGCTTCAATCTAGACCAAGTGACTTTCTAAAATATACTATTGGATATACGAAAAGTTGAACCAAAAGTTAAAGACTATAGATTATTAGTATCTCTAATAAATAGCTACTTGTCTTCTAAATAAAAACTCTCATTTCATTTATCAATTCACTTATATGTCACAAATACTTTGACTTCAACACATAATAAGGAAACATTGAAATCATTAAATATGTCGATTAAAAGGAGCAACACAAACCAAAATTTCAATATCAAAAGCACAATAAATTATGTTTACATCTAATTTATGGGTTGACTTTCGATTGGTCAGTAGTGCTCTTGACAAAATTCATGCTATATATAATGTCCCCTTTCTTGAATTAATGAAATTAGAGGACTCGTAACTTATCATTATTTTCCGTAGACTAAAGGAGGTTTAAAAGGGAAATAACCTATAATAATTTATTAAGTTGTCAAAAAGGTACTTTAAATTATAACTTTGCAAAAACACACTTAATTTATTATTATTGAATGGGGTCAAAAATAAATATTAGATACATGGCCAAAAAGTAATTAATATTCATAAGTTGGAAAAATGTGAATATTTAATTAAAAGAAATATTAATTTCGTTTAGGGTTGGAATGAGAAATGAATAATTAAAATAATTAGGTGAAAAAGGAAATTCTTATTCAAACACTCGAACAACCGCTACATCCAAGGATAAAAACCTTCGGATTTGTAGGTAGGAGGACAAAACCCCACATACCCAGTTGAGCATTTTACTCAGAAATCACATTTATGTTACCAGTTTCAAGAAAGATCAGTTTTAGAGCCCTATTCAGTATGGATGTCACACTTCAGGTAATTTAAAAAAGTGCAAATACATACAACATCTATATCACAGTGGTTTTATATCGAATTGAGTAGCATTGTAAAACATCATGTTCTTGTACTGTTATGAGGTTTATTTGGTAAGAGTTTCAATAAAAGATTCCACCTTTATGTATTTTCAGGTTATCTCAGGTTAGAGTTTGATCAAAAATTCAGAAATAATTAGTATGTGACTTTATTATGCTATTGTTCTTTTTCAATATTCAATAAAGATTCAATTTGATTTTTAGTGATCAATTTGCTTTGTGTTATTATCTATTATTAGGTGAAATTCCAGATGTGACTTGAATAACAAAATAAAGGTTTCACGATAAATTCAGAGTTGTTTATATTTATCCAAAAAGGATTATTTCACTATAGTTTATAACACTAACACCAAACTACTTGAATTCACAATATTTGTAGTTGTACATATGAAAAAATATACAAGCTCAAGTCACAAAGAATAATATTGTAAAAGGCAAAAATCAATATTGGTATTATTAGATCTCAGGGCCCAACTTTTACTGCAATGTCAAAAATGTGATCCGTACAAAACTTTTGTATTTCATCCCCATTCCCTTTTAACCGTTATACGAGAATACAAAATAGAGTATACGTCCACATTAAAAAAAAAAAAAAAGCAACAACTACATTCCATATCAAAATTCTTTCTTCATTAAAATGGACTTCATTTATCTCTCTCTATCAATA
Source organism: Torreya grandis (assembly GCA_037957365.1). Taxonomy (NCBI): domain Eukaryota; kingdom Viridiplantae; phylum Streptophyta; class Pinopsida; order Cupressales; family Taxaceae; genus Torreya; species Torreya grandis. The sequence goes on from JARHVA010001054.1 coordinate 1,404,325, forward strand.
TTTACGTTTCGTCTCCCTCACATAATTACTAATAATTATAATTATAAAAAAAATTACACTCACCATTATACAATTAAAAAAGATGTTAAAAAGTCCTTCGCTAACAAATTCTCGTTCGCTGTCCATGACTTGACTCAACATAAATAAACACCAAGAGTATTAACTAGAACCAAAGTTCTCTGCGACCATGATGAACTCGTAAGAACAGCAAGGGGACCATGGGGGAATAAAATAATATGCCAAAAGAATTTAAAATAAAATAATCTGAATGTTCTTGTCTTCTTTAATTGGGTTGTGATCCGCCGACAAAAACACCTCCTATCATTAACTTAAAGAGACATAAGTAGATCCACTGGTCTGCGTGGCCTGTATTCTTGGATCTCTCATACATTTTTGCTAAGGTTTTGGACAAACTACTAATCAATGAACAAAGCTTACTCCCCACTTGTAACATGCAAATTTTACACATTCCAATATATTCCATGTACAGCTCGATCTGATTTACACTTCCATCCTCAGTGATTATTTTGGGCCACTATAAAGCTCCACCTATTTGGTATAATGTCATACCAATCTGGCCATGGTCTCTATAAGTGTCTTTGATTTCGTATCTTGTATGAATATTTCAAGTGATAGTAGTTAAATCTCAGGAAAACCCATGGCCCAGAAGGGCTTAATCTGCTTCTGCTTAGTCATCTGCATTGTCCTGCACTTTTTAGCAGCGTGCCCAGAGGGAGCAACAACCAGAATCTATGAGTTTAAGGTCTCTAAAACACTTAAAAGTTTTTATGCATTTTGTGTTGTGCAATGTATTATTTAGGAAGAGAAAATTTATAGGGTTGCAGACTTTTGAGTTTTTATATTAACATTTCAGATTGCATTTTGTAATTTATCATCAAAATTAATAAGAAGAAGACTTTTCATTATTTTTTATGATTGTTCAGATAATATGATCCAAAAGTTGATATAAAAATTCTTTACATAATTGTTTCCAAAAAAGTTTTCAATAGTAATGCATTATCCTGTATTATTATTATTTTTAAATAAAAAATTTACTGTTATATTATTATCAAGCCAATATTCTTTGTAACTTTATTCTTTATAACTTATCTTTTAAATAATAGTTCACAAAAACCTTTCTCTAATAATAATTATCCAAGAATCTCTCATAAATTTGAAAAAACCTTTAACAATGGTTATTCAAGAACCTATCTCTCATAAATTTGAACAGTCCAATATAACTTATTTACTAATTTATCATTGATAGCAAAGAATGAAAGAGATCAGAGGACAACATTTTATCAGATTATTAGGAAGCTATTTGTGAAAATATTATAAGGGATAAGCATCTAGTTTGTTGATTATTTGTATGACCCATTGACAGGTCCAAACAAAAACCATCACAAAGCTTTGTAAAAGTTCCACCATTGTGACAGTCAATGGAATGTACCCTGGGCCAATTGTATATGCTCAGGAAGAGGATAGGGTTATTATGAGTGTCACCAACCTCAGTCCTTATAATGTGACGCTCCATTGGTATGATGCTTACTGAATTGATAAAATTTACTCTATGCTGCACTTTATGTTGATTGTTGAGGATATTTTGAGTTTGTTAGGGGTGATGGATGATTGTTCAATATTGGGTTGAAGCAGGCATGGAGTTAGACAGCAGAGGACTTGCTGGTTTGATGGCCCAGCATATATCACACAGTGCCCAATCCAAGCTGGGCAGACTTATGCCTATGAATTCACTCTGTGGAAGCAGAAGGGAACCATGTTCTGGCATGCCCATGTCTCATGGCTAAGGGCAACTGTGCATGGTCCCATTGTTATTTATCCAAAGACAGGGGCGCCTTATCCATTTCTGAATCCATACGAGGAACATGTCCTTGTTCTGGGTACATACATTAGCTACTAATATTGTGTCATAACTTTGATGTATTGAAATAAATTACTAGAATGTTGAACTAATCTTCATAGGATGGTCTGTCTGTTGCAGGTGAGTACTGGATTCAGGATGCTCAATCTGTAGAAAAGCAAACCTTAAAAGAAGGTGGAGGTCCTCCACCGGCAGATGCCTATGTTATCAATGGACATCCAGGACCTGTTTTCAACTGTTCTAAAGATGGTATTGATTCTCTAAATCACAAAAACATTTATAATTTAACCACTTTTTTCTGTCTGATCTATGGAATTTACTACTACTCTTTTTTGAGCTCATAAACAGATGTATACTCAATAGATGTGATCCCTCAAAAGACATATCTCCTTAGGATCATCAACGCAGCTTTGAACATGGAGCATTTCTTTGCTATAGCAGATCATAAAATGACAGTGGTGGAAGCTGATGGAGAATATACTAAATCTCTAACAACAGATTATTTGGTGATCACCCCAGGCCAGACCTTCAATGTTTTAGTAACTGCAGACCATCCAGTGGGTAGATACTCCATGACCATGGGCCCTTACATGTCTGCGAAAAACATTAATTTTCAGACATTGAATGCAGTTGCTTATTTTAGTTACAGGGGTTTACTCCCTAATAGAAATTCATTAATTGCCAAAATCCCAAATTTTAATGACAATCAGAAGAGTCTGTCTTTCATGAATGGTCTCAAGAGCTTGGCAGATAAACAAAATCCCATCAATGTGCCTATGAATATAAATAGAAATCTCTTTTTCACAGTTGGACTTAATGTTTTTCATTGCAAATCTAAACCTGAAAACTGCAAGTCACCTGGTGGGGGAGTTTTTGCAGCTTCCATCAATAACATAACATTTGTACGACCCACTGTTTCCATATTGCAAGCTTATTACAACAATATCAGTGGATATTACACCACTGATTTCCCCAACAAACCATCTAAAAACTTTGACTTTGTCAATGGTGCCCCAAACAATCTGGGAGTGGATACCCAGTCCATATTTGGCACCAAGGTTATTGTTCTGGACTATGGGTCAAATGTGCAATTGATTCTACAAAATACAGGAACTGCTGGAACAGAGAACCATCCAATTCACCTGCATGGTTTCAGCTTTTATTTAGTAGGTTATGGATTTGGCAGCTGCAATGCAAATAATGCAGTCTTCAATTTAGTAGACCCTCCATACATAAACACCATAGGGGTTCCTGTAGGCGGGTGGGCAGCTATCAGATTCACAGCAGACAACCCTGGTAAGTAATTGTATTCTTCTCACAACTGAAAGTTGGTTCATATTGAAATGACTTTTTCAGTCATAATTAATTTTTGTTAATGAGTTCTGTCCATATAGTATAACTGTAACATTAGAGTTCATGTAATTTAGATTATTTTTCCTGCCTAATCTATATTTCATCATGGTGGTGGTATTTTTCAGGTGTATGGTTCATGCATTGCCACTTGGAAATTCATACCACTTGGGGATTGTCCATGGCCTTCATTGTGAAGAATGGCAATGGTGTACTGGAAACATTGCCCCCACCTCCATCAGATTTGCCTCTTTGCTAATAAAAAATAGATTGTTAATTTTTGTTTTTAGATTGGTTTCTTCAGAGAGTAATAATGAATCGATAGAATTATTTTCTAAACAGTCTCTGTCAAATTATTTTTTGGGGGTCTAAAGTTTCGGATCCTATCACTAAATCCTTCTTCAAAAGAATAATGGATGATATAGACCGGGAAAAAAAAACCCAAGTTTCTTAAATAATTATTATATTATTAATTTTATTTTCAACTTATTTAAATATAGATATGATGCTATGGAACATAATGCTCACATGATAGTAAAAAATATCAACTTCCTCACCACCTATTAGTTCTTAGAATTCTTCCAAAGTGGAAAAACTATTTCTATTAACACGTCTGCCACTTCTTTATATATGTTGATAAAGGAGTTCCAAATGAAGAGAATGCAGCCATAGTGTAAGATGTATTATGCTATTTTTAACCTATCCAATAAAAAATGAGCTTGTTATGTATTTGAACTTGAATAAATAATAAATTTGTTAAATAAATATTATATATAATTTTTTTTGGTTCAATCTTAAATTTTAGTTACTATAAAGGTAATATAGGAATAAAAATATAAAAATGAATAAATATAATGGTGATAAATAAATTTATAATAGAATAAATAATTTATAAACTCAAATAAATAGTACTCTACATTTATAATATTGAAATATTTGAAAAATAGAAAGTGCAACAATTGATTGATATTATAATAATTTGAAAACAAGATTATTTAGTTGGTTCACTATGTATACATAGATCTGGACTTAAATAGCCTGGAAGTAAATTGGATCGAGATTCTAGAATAGTCATTAGTTTGTGAAATTTTGTATTATGTGGTATTGGACGTTTGCATCGGATCTAGATGGTTGCATTGACATTGGTGCCCGAGTTGGACGTAAGTGTCCAGTATAGACTAGTGATTGAATTTGGATACGATCGCCTAGAGCTTCTAGTTTTTTTGTCATTTTTTTCTGATATCTACATATCACATGCACACGCTATCACTCTTTGTCAAATGATCAAACCCTAGCTTCATCATTCTTTGAGTGACTATGGGAAAAATGGGTTAGTGTTGACATGGTATCGAGCTACTATAAGGACCTCTCTATCAATGGGCATTGCCTATATAGCCAATACTCCGAAGAGACCTTCAAACTTATGTAGTTCTCTAGTGTTGGCTTGTGTGTGCATAAAAATGCAATGTGTGATAAGCAAATACATCTAAAGTGACTTAGCTTGTAACTTGGAAAATATGGCTTATGGGATGCTCTTTCAGTACTTCAGACCTGCAAGAATATTGTTGATATGCTTAATATGGAAATATGGATGTATAGGGCAAATTTACTAACTTGATTGTTTGATTGAGTGTTTTGGGTAAGTTGTCTTGTGAGTTCCTGGTATTTACTAGGTCTTTTTTAGGTGAGGAATTAATGAGAGTTGATTTGTATATATACCAATCCCTTTTGAAAATGTCTCGCACTAAAGCACTTACATCGACCTTTAGGATAAGTTTCATTTACAAATTAGATAAATTTTAGGCACTTGACACTTAATTTGAAAATGGACACTTGCATCGACGTAGACATCTGGTTGAGATGTAATTATTCGGGAAGCTAAAAAATAAGTACAGGTCTAAAAGTGACAGAAGGATAATAATTGGATTTATAACATTTTGCACCAATATAGAAGGCCTAGTCATCAAAATAACAGTGGTTGGACTAAGAGATAATCAATTGGGCACAAAGAGATAGTGAACATGAGTCTTTCATCAATGAGAAGATCTTAGAACTAAAGGGTACAATCATGATAAATATTTTCCAAGTGTACAAGATTGAAGTGCTATATAATTCAGATTTAGTGTCTACACTTTTAAGGAGTGCATGGAATCGATGGTATTAACTACTAATAACAAAAAAATTATGATTCAATAACCTATCAATAATGCCTTTCACTATTTTTTAAGGTTAATAAGTAATGTTGAAATGATTTATGATACCATATATTATTTACTAGCGTAACATTTCAATATATCTATTATTAATCAAAATAATAAAATATAAAATGTTACAAAGTAAAGCAACCAATAGGTATTCACAATTCACACTCCAAGCCGAAAGAAAATACTAGCTCAAAACACGACAACAAAAATGCTAGAAACAAGAAACACTAGACAAAACATGGCATCAACATAGCATTATAAATACCCTGAAGTCACCCATCCATTTGGAGGGTTTAAAGTCACAAAAATAGTCATATCCATCCATCAAAAGGTTGCATAATAGTGTCAGGTGGCCAACTGGTGAACCCTTTTGTGAAGGTCCAACATCTATTTTTCCATGTGGTAATTAAGATCTCCATCCCCCCCATTGAAAGTGAGGGGAGAAGTGGTTGTGTCAACAAGAATGACTTGAATGTCTTATGAGGGGTAGATGTGGTGGGCCTTGGGACAAATCGTCTGGCAAGATGCAACTCACTGTGAAAGGAGTACTCCCCTAGTGCTCAAGAAACTCTTGAAGATGAAGAACAACCATGGCAACCTTTTTAATGTATACTTGAATCTGTAAACCATCCGATGATATTATAGTAACCTTGTTAGTAATAGAAAAAATACAAGAAGAATTTTCATTGTTAAATATAGCAGCATTTTTGGCTTTCCATAATTGCAAAAGAATAATAATTTTGAAAAAAAAATAAGAAAGTTTTAGAAACTTGCCAATTTATGAAATATCCAAGGAGGGCAAGACGCCATGAAAAGGGTGTAGGATGTTAGAGCTTAAAAAGGCTATAGATCCACTACTGGGATGATTGAGCTCTAGGACAAAACCAAAAGGTGTCTTTAAAAGACTCAGGACGATTGCAAGCAAGGGACTTGGGATGAGTAATTCCAATATGGTAAAGACACTCTTCATATGGAAGGCCTTAATAAACTAAACACCAAAGAAAATGTGCAAGCTTGGGTTCATGTTGGCCATTTTGGCCCACATATAAATCTCTTGCATGGTTTGGTGAACCAGTGGATCAAAGGCGTAGAAATGGATCCAAAAATTGCAAATAGAGAGAACCCAAGCAAGGTTTTCAAGGATCCAGTAGTAGTGTTCAAGGATAAGCCTGCAAGCCAAAAGCTAAGTACAAAGCCTTTTGGGCTAGGTTTTTATTTTGGATTTATTTTGGCCCTTTTATTGCTAAGATAGTCTCTTTCAGGTTATTTTTTGGCTAAGTGTTGACTTCTTTCAAACAAGTTGTCCAAGACAAAGTTTTTGAAGGGATATTTCTTTCGGACAAAATGTCCGAAGCAAAAGACAAAGACCTTTTCTTTCAGAAAAATTATCTGAGATAATTTCCCCAAGGGGTAACTCTTCAATAAAATGGTCCTTTTCAAAATTCTTGAAGGAATTCAACATGCAAAGTGCCCCAAACAATTTCCCCGAAAGGTACTTTTCTTGAGAAATGGTCCAGTTAAAAATTCTGAAGGAATTGGTCTTTTCAAAAGTTTTGAAGGTTTCTTTCCCTTCGGGAAAAGGCTTTTCAAGGTTTTTGAAAGACCATTTCAAGAAAGTCGAAGGGTTCTTTGCAAAAATTTTGAAGGGACCTTTTCAAAAAATTTAAGGATTCTTTCCTTTCAGAAAAGGCTCTTTGCAAAATTCTAAAAGGTTCATTGTAAAAACCCAAAAGGCACTTCTCGAGAAAAGGGGGCATTTTCAAGAACGTCGAAGGGTACTTTCCTTTCAGAACAAGCATTTCAAGTAAAAAATAGGGCACTTTTCAAGAAATCTGAAGGTTTATTTTCAAAGAAAATTATTCAAGGCCAAAGAAAAGAAATGAATTATTTTGGGAGAATTGTCTACAGAAATAAGTTCTGAAAGAAAAGCCCAAAAATATTCCTCTGAATGAAAATCCTAAAGAAAATTCAAAGAAATTATTTTGGGCAAAAAGTCCAAATAAATTCTTTTGAAGAAATGGCCGAAAATAAAAGTTCAAATGAATTAATGACAGGACCATAAACGTCAAGATTTCCGCAAGCTTGACACTTGTCAAGACCTAGCAAGGAGATCAATGGATGAGAAAAACCCAGGTTTTCAAAAGGATCCTAGTGGCATTTTGACAACCAATGAGTAGAAAAGGATGAAGATTTCTCTTTTCAACTCTGATGATGTGGTCTATAGCTCACAGTCAAAACATGTAAATTGGTCAAACTAAGAATAGATGCATCTAGGTTGAGCAATGGACATGCAAAGTGAAGAAGCATGCCAAGTTTTAAATGCAAAAGATCAAATCATTTACACTTGGTGGGAACATGCAGCTACCCGTGACATGGCTCTCTCAGCTCCAACCAAGGGAGACCTGAATGCATGAGGGGCTCAAGGAGATTTATAGTTATCTTGGATGGCTCATTTTATGGTCAAGGTAGTTGCAAGGACATAGTGGTGGTAGCCATTTATGACCCCTCTCTCCATTTTCTCATGTAAGCCCCCTCTTCTCTCATTCCTTTTTGCTATATATAGAGGCTTTTGAGCCTAAAAAGAGATCCCTCGATTGGTGATAGAGTTACTATGTCAAAATTTCATTGTAACACTCTCTTAAAGCAATATAAGACAACTTTCTAATTTTCATTGAAGTCAAGTGTGCATTATTGGAATTCAACTTATAGAATGTATGTTTTTATCTCATCACCTATGATTTCTCTACGCACCTTGCTTTAGTTTTCTTAGTTTTTTACAGGTCATGTGATGTGTTAGCCTTTGGTGCCTTTCTAAAGTGTTACAAGTTATAGTGCCTCTCCTACATACCTATTCCTTCCTTCCCTTCAAAGTGCATCCTCATGTTTGACCTCCACACAACTACCCATGCTTGCGGCTTTGAAATAGGATCAGCTAGACTATCTTGTTTAAGTTCAGTAGTATTCATTAAGGTTCCCAGTCTGAATGTGGATTACTCTCTATTTGGTGCATCACCTCCCTTAGCTTAGATTTCCTTTTTAAGTTATCCTCATATCCCTTTTCCTTAGTCAGCAATAGATTTTAACATGGGAAATAAGAGCTAAATTGAAGAAAATGGGGAACTAGCCTCATTAAAAATCCTAGAGGTTCAACCTCACTACAGGATACCCATAGCTTGAGGTTGTCCCAATGCTTTTAGCTAGGAGTGAGAGAGCCTAAGAAACTCTCCCATAAAGGGTACAATTCTAGACTATAACAGTTTCTGACATGCTCGGTGGGACCAAGGTGAGGAAGATTGTTGGTGTGTCTCTCCTCTATCAGCATTTAGAAGCAGGTAATTAGCACCAATAATGACTCTAAATCAAAACTTCTAGTTATGAGTAAACCAATTTTGTCTCTTTTTAGATTTTAATCAGCTCCTACATCTCAATTGACATATGAGGCTAATGTGAATAGCTATGGTGAATATCCATATAATGCCTATCAACCCTATCACGTGCCATCCATATCATCACTTAGGTAGACTCTAATAAGCCTTGAAAAACATGCTCTAGGATTGTGCTCATAGAGATGTTATGGTCAAGATGTCCCTACTCACCAGATCCATTATGTGAGGGGGTCATTAGGAAAAATAAAAGCAGAATGGGCATCTGTTGAGAGAGAAAATTTGAATAATCTCACAAGTGATATGATGGATATAGGTGATTACATTCAAAGCATTGAGGACAAGTTGAAAGGACTTGAGGAATAGCAAGGGTAACCTTGCCAACCTTTTGTGCCTACGTATACACCACCTTAGCCTTCTTATATGCCATCCATTCCTCCTCAAGTGACCATTTCAAGTGTTCCTTTGAATGTTCCAAGTCCTTCATATGTTCCTCATACCTTTCCTTCTTGGAAATCTATTCAAATGAGCTATCAAAAAAATGAAGAGCTTGTTGTACAATAGCTTGCTACTGAGATCCAAGGCTCCTTTCTTCCCCAAGAACCCCTTATGAAATCCTTCAGGGTTCCAAGCTAGAACCAAGTGGTAAAGTCATGGAGTGGGCAAAAGAAGGTAGATCTAGAATTTAGAGTCCAAGACAAAGAAGGATATGAACCCCTGCAAACCTCCATCATCCCTCTTCAAGAGCCTTCTTCTATTCCTAACCACCTTAAGGAGGAGCTATTTCAAGAGAACATAGTAGAATAAATCAGAGAGTTAGAAGTGAAGACAAGGAAAGAAGAAGAAAAACAAAATCAGAAGGTCAAAGGAGAGCCTCTATCTTTCCCATCTTGGAAATCCATTCAGAACAGTGGGCAAAAGAAGGAAAAGGTGGTGATTCCTAAAGTCAGACAAGAGACCTTGCATCCTCCACTCCTTTCTCCTCAAAATCCCAGAGCCTTTCCTTCATGGAGAGCCATTCAAGAGGAAAAGAATTAGGAAGAGGAGGTGAAGGTGATCCAATCAGAGTAACTTGAAGAACAAAATCAAGAACCTATGGTAACTTCCCTAAACCTTTCTCACCTTGTTGAGTGTTTTCAAGAATCTATTATGCCACTCTTTGAGAAAGAGCCTATCCTTTGTGAGGAAAACCAAGAAGATGCATCCAAAGAGGCTAAGAAAGAGGATGGCACGAGTGACTATGAGGAATAAATCACCATAAGCCCCTCTTGGTAAGAAAAAAACCAACTCAACATTCTTGAATGAAGGAGAACATATTGAAGACTCTTTTGCAGTTGTGCATGAAATAAACTACACTATTGAGGATGCAAAGCTAACACTTTTATGTTTAGAATGAGGGGGTTGAAGTTCTCATTTCCTTGGATGGATTGCCATATTACAAAAAGGATGAGGAAATGAATGAAATAGCTGATCAAACTGATGAACTTGTGGAGTAGCCAGAGGTTACCAATCAGTCAAAAGGCTCATTCGAGGACTTGTTTGAGATCTTGAGAGCCAACTATGTTCTTCTCCAAGGTAACTATGGTCTGGTTGCATCCAAAGAAAGCAACCTTGTCAAGCAAACCAAAGGGGATGGAGTGGTTAGTCTTTCAACTCTACCTCCTCAAGAGTTCATTGTAGACATGGACTTATTTCAGGACTTCAGAATGGGCTATCAACTCCTTGATGAACCTAAAAAACATGAAATAAAGAACAAGCCTAGTCCTATTGAAGACACCATAGAAATCAAAGAGGTAGCCTTGTTAAGCCACCATTGGAGGTTGTAGTTAAGGAGCCATATGAATAATTTGAGACTATCTAGATTCACATAGCTGACCTAGTTGGAGCTACCTAGTTCTCATTGAGCATAATGATGAAGAAGCTAACAGTTGCAACAAAGAAGAAGCAGGCATCAAGACCAAGGGTCAAAATTTTGCATGCCTTATTCAATCCCTTATCTTGTGATGCAAGAAAAGTATCAAAATTTCCTTTTGATCTAGGAGGAAAGGGTACACATAGTTTTAAGGTGTATATATTAGATTAGTTTTGTTTAAATTTATCCAAGTGATGTTTTAGGCACATTTGTTTGTTGTCTTTATTTTGTTCTAGGCTAATTTCCTTTCAATAAGTGCCTTGGGCACTCTATTTTGCTTTGTTATTTTGGGCCTTTGTTTTTGTTTCAAGAGAGGTTAGAGTAGGATTGGCACTAGGTCAATGTGTTGAACACAAATGGATACTTCGTGCCTAATGGATTAGACTTTGACCAATTGGTCTAGGTTGTCTTGCATTGACAAGGATGCAACCCCTGTGAGCCACCAAGGATGTTGGTCATTTTTGCCCACATATAAATCTCTTGCATGGTTTAGTGAATCAATGGATCAAAGGCATAGAAATGGATCCAATAATTGTAAATAGAGAGGACCCAAGTAAGGTTTTTAAGGATCCAACAACAGTGTTCAAGGATAAGCCTGTAAGCCAAAAGCTAAGTACAAAGCCTTTTGAGCTAGGTTTTTACTTTGGATTTATTTTAGCCATTTCATTGCTAAGATAGTCTCTTTAGAGATCCTTTTTTGTCTAAGTGTTGAATTCTTTCGGACAAGTTATCTGAGAAATTTTTTTTGAAGGGATATTTCTTTTAGACAAAATGTCTGAAGCGAAAGACAAAGACCTTTTATTTTAGGAAAATTATCTAGGACAATTTCCCCGAGGGGTAACTCTTCAATAAAATGGTCCTTTTCAAAATTCTTGAAGGAATTCAACATGCAAAGTGCCCCAAACAATTTCCCTAAAAGGTTCTTTTCTTGAGAAATGGTCCAATTAAAAATTCCAAAGGAATTGGTCTTTTCAAAAGTTTTGAAGGTTTCTTTCCCTTTGAGAAAAGGCTTTTCAAGGTTTTCAAAAGACCATTTCAAGAAAGCCGAAGGGTTCTTTGCAAAAATTCTGAAGGGAACTTTTCAAAATTTTGAAGGGTTCTTTCCTTTCGGAAAAGGTTCTTTACGAAAATCTAAAAAGTTCATTGTAAAAATCCAAAGGGCACTTCTCGGGAAAAGGGGTCATTTTCAAGAAGGCCAAAGGGTAATTTCCTTTCAGAAAGGGAATTTCAAGTAAAAAATAGTGCACTTTTCAAGAAATCTGAAGGTCTATTTTTGAATAAAATTGTTCAAGGCCAAAGAAAAGGAATGAATTCTTTCAGGAGAATTGTCCACGAAAATAAGTTCTGAAAGAAAAGCCTTAAAAAATTCCTTTGAATGAAAATCCCTAAGAAAATTCAAATAAATTATTTCAGGCAAAAAGTTTGATTAAATTCATTTGAAGAAATGGCCAAAAATAAAAGTCTAAAGGAATTGATGACGGGCCCGCAAATGTCAAGATTACCATGAGTTTGACACTTTTCAAGACCTAGCAAGGAGATCAACGGACAAGAAAAGGCCAGGTTTTCAAAAAGATCCTAGTGGAATTTCAACAACTAATTAGTAGAAAAGGATGAGGATTTCTCCTTTCAACTCTGATGATGTGGTTTACAGCTTGTAATCAAAACATGTAAAGGGGTCAAACTAAGAATAAATGCATCTAGGTGGAGCAATGAACATGCAAAGTGAAGAAGCACACCAAGTTTAAATGCAAAAGATCAAATCATTTACACTTGGTGGGAACATGTAGCTACCCATGACATCGCTCTCTCAGCTCCAATCAAGGGAGAATTGAATGCATGAGGGGCTCGAGGAGATTTGTGATGATCTTGTACGGCTCATCTCATGGTCAAAATAGTTGTAAGGACATAGTGGTGGCAGCCATTTATGACCCCTCTCTCCATTTTCTCATGTAATTCCCCTCTTCTCTCATTCTTTTCTGCTATATATAGATGATTTTGAGCCTAAAAAGAGATCCCTCAACTAGTGATAGAGTTACTCTATCAAAATTTCCTTGTAACACTATCTTGAAGTAATACAAGACAACTTTCCGATTTTCATTGAAGTCAAGTGTGCATTATTGGAGTTTAACTTGTAGAATGTATGTTTTTCACTCATCAGCTGTGATTTCTCTACACACCTCGCTTTAGTTATTTTAGTTTTTTGTAGGTCATGTGATTTTTTAGCCTTTGGTGCCTTTCTGAAGTGTTATAAGTTATAGTGTCTCTCTTGTAGACCTATTCCTTCCTTCCCTTCAAAGTGCATCCTCCCATTTGACCTCCACATAACTACACATGCTTGCGGCTTTGAAATAGGATCATCTAGACTATGTCTTATTTAAGTTTAGTAGTAGTCATCAAGGTTCCCAATCTGAATGTGGATCACTCTTTATTTGGTACATCACCTCCCTTAGCTTAGATTTCCTTTTTATGTTATCCTCCTATCCCTTTTCCTTAGTTAGTAATAGATTTTAGCATGAGAAATAAGAGATAAAGTGAAGCATCTGAGTAACTAGCCTCATTAAAAATTCTAGAGGTTCAACCTCACTGTAGGATACCCACAGTCTGAGGTTGTCCCAATGCTTGTAGCTAGGAGTGAGAGAGCCTGAGAAACTCTCCCATAAAGGGTGCAATTATAGACTATAATAGTTCCATCTTAGCCTCCCAAATCCAATCGATTTGGGAAAACTAGGTCTTTGGAGAGGAATTAAGGTTTCAACACCTATTTATTTTACCAAGGATTGAAAAAAATGGGCTCATGACTTGATAGAAAAGACATAGATAATGATTCTTATAGTGAATATCATAATTCTATCTCTAGTCTTTCCACCACGAATGTGGCGAGTACAGGCCCAATTGGTACAACATAATATCTAGAATTAACTTTTGAATGTATGAAATAACAAGTACATCAGTATTGTTTAATTTGAATTTGTATTTTAGCACAAACCATGAAGCTTAGTCATGAGCATAAACTAAATCATTTACAATGTGTATTCCCTTTTTGAAAAGAAAGATTTTATACTAGACAATTTAGCCAATAAAAGGCTAGTATTGGCCATGATGGGGGTCCACCAAATATTGTGGTCACTGAAAAAGAGACCATTGCAAAAACCATCACTAATCCATTTTATATGGGGCTAAACATCCTCATATGCTTTATAAATACATTGACCACAAAAGAATCTTCAATTTTAACAAGATCAAAAGTAATAAGAAGAGTATGAAAGCCAATATTTTTCCAACTAGATTTGTTGTAAGGAGATATAGAAGTGATATGATGGCATAAACTAATTTTATAGATTCATTACCTTCAATGACTCTAACCACCCACTTAGCACACAAGGAAATAATTTATATGTAAATATCAATAATTCCCATACCTCATTTTTCATGAGGTAGACAATCGATGTCTCAGGCAACTCGATGAAATCCCCTCGATTACTTAGCATTAAACCATAAGAAGAATAGTAGACATGAATGGAAACCAATATTTTAGTACATAGTTTAAATTTACCCACTAGAGAGAGGGGCTTCATAACCCAATACTTTACCTTTTTTCCACTTTGTTAATGACATGGTGTCAAAGCTTTGCAAGGGAGCTATCAAAGGCAAAAGGGATGCCCAAATATTTGAATTTCTCTCTTATGTGAATCCACTTCCATCTATAATGGAGCAGCTAGTTAAGCATGTGCATCATACTGTACCTGAAACACTGAGATTTATTTCATTATAAGCTAGATCTAGAAGCTAGTAAAAAAGTGTCATGACACTACATAGCTTATTTTAAATAGTTTTCTTGTTCTTCAAGTTTAAGGAAGGTGTCATCAACAAAGTGACCATAAAGAGTTGAGAGGATCGGTTGGGAGTAAAAAACCCCTTATGAGACCCCACTCAGCCTTATGAGCCAAGAGATAACCAAGGGATTATACAAAGACAAGATACAATATTGGATCAAGGGGGAAACCTTTGACTATAGATAGATGGAGGCCAATTTGGTAAGATTTGAAACCATTGGTAGTGAGACAAGTTAAGGCATCAACTAGCAAGGTTTGGATTTTTGAAATAAATAATTGACCAAAGCCAAGAGCTTGCAACATAGCTATAATGGAAGGCCATTCAATCCTATCATAGGATTTCTTGAAGTCAAGTTTGAAAAAAATGGTTCTTTAACAAGAAGCCGTTGCCCATTCCATACCTTCCCAAATAATAATAAGGTTGTCAATCATATATATGTGCTTGATAAAACTAGTTTTCTATAGTATGATAATATCATGTAAGATAAGATGAATATGGTTCACAAGATCTTTGGCAAGGATCTTATAAGACACATTCAACAGAGTGATTGGGCACCAACTGGTGATAAGCTTAGGATCACCAGCTTTAGGTATGAATTTGATATTACCTTGATTGGTAATTGAGCCCAATAACTTCTTATGATGAGATTCTTTGTAGACTTGAAGCAGGTTGGGCCCAATAAACTCTCAAGTGGCTTTGTAAAATTCAAAATGGAAACCATAAATACCAAAGATTTTGTCATTGATCATGCTATGAAGGGCTTCTGAGAGCTCATGGAAAGTCACGAGTGCATCACAAAGTTTTTGATATGCAAGCTTGATTTTGTGAGGAACAACATAATGCAATCCCACAAAGCGTGAGTCCTTTCAATTATTTCCTCTTGAACCTAGAAGATCAAATTATAGTGGTCAAGAAAGGTAGAGGAAAATTCAAGTAGAGTAGTGAATCTCAAACATGCTAACTTGATGGCCTTGATATGATCCCAAGCTTGTTTGGCTCTAAGAGATTTGAAAAATTCTTTCAAGGCCTTATATCCAATTTTAAGCCAATGAAGGCGAGCATGAAGTTATGCCCCTTTGGTAGTATGGTTATCCACAAAATTAATTTGGCGTTTGAGAGAGGCAACCTGATATGTACCTAGGTGTATCCATCATTTTTTTCATTATATCTTATAGGTTTAACATGTATATGGTTTTAACAGTTGAGAAAAAACAAATCTAGTTGGTCTTGGGATGATGTGGAACAAGTTTTCTTGGCTAGATGTAACAAGGTATAAAAATAAGAGGAAGAAAATAGTCATGATGAAGATATTAGGGAAGAAAATGATAATGTGGATGATGAAGACAAAGAAGAAGAAGAGGAAGAAAATAATTTTGAAGATGGCAATGAGGAAGAGTATGCAGGTGATGAATAACAATAACAAGAAATAGAGCATAATGATAATATGGAGGAGGCTAAATATGGTGCAAAAGGAGAGGTAGAGGATCTCAAAGAGGAAAAATAAGTATTGGATGATAAGGGTTCAACTAGTTGGGTTCCAAATAATTCAGATTCAATTTCTTATTTTCTTGGATGCATTAAACGAAATAAGTTCATTATGTCCATAAACCCTAGTAGCAAGTATAACTTCATCAATATTTATATTGCTAAAAATATACATGTTCAAGCAAATAATATCAAGGAAGTGTATATACTAAAATATAATTTATATAGCACCTCAGTTTTATATGCTTAACAAATACCTATTAGGGCTCTACCCTTTAGTTATAGACCTTCCTACTATTGAAAGGCTCACATTTTCCATCTCATTGTGCCTAATCATTTATCTTATGATCTAACCCAATAATTTATGATGACCCAGATCTCCTACATAGAAAAAAAATTAAAACCTGATATTTATCCTTCACTATCAACTTCAGATCAGCAACTTCCTATCCTATCAGACACTTACATCCCACATAAGGACACTTACATTGATGCAAGTGTCCAGATTCTTATCAAGTGCCAATTCCTCAAAATTCATCTAATTTTAAAATCTTTTGACTCTTATGGGTTAGCCCATTTTTTTATTTAACCTTTTCATGAGATATTTTCAAAAGGTGTGGTATATATACAAATATAAGCCTACTCACTATTCATCTAACAAATATAAAATAATCACCTATTCAAGCTCAATCAATCAAATTCAGAACTAAGTTATACAACCCTTTTCTCTCATATATAATTTAAGTCATAGAATCAATCATATTATAGATTTGAAGAACTTAAATAACAACCCATGAGTAATATTTTTCAAGTTACAAGATAGATCGGTGCATGCCTTTGCATATAGTATATTGCACCTTCATGCACACACAAGACAACACCTATGGGATACATGTTTGAGGCCCTCCTTGGAGTATTGATTATGTAGGTAACACTCATTTAAAGAGGGGTCATTGAGGTCAGCTCGACACCATGAAACCACCAACCTATTTTTGGCAAGATAAAAAGACCTAAGGTGAAGAGCTAAGGTTTGATCTATAAACAATCACCAACAACGTATACATATGAATATAATATGTCAGTAGAAGGAGAGAAAACCTAGAAGGCTCCAGGTGGTTGCTTCATGATACAATGAATATTTTGTATTGGATAGTTACATTAAGAATAGGATATAAACATTGTTGCAAGTTTCCACAAGTTGATGCAAGTGTCAAGGCCTCTAAAAATAATATTTATAAAATCTAACAGCTGGATCCTGATCTTGTCTCTACTTATTTTTACTTCTATACTTCTTAGATTTTCTTGGATATTTTAAAATAAGCTAAGTATTATCTCTTCTTCATGTTTATATAATCAAACTATTATTTTGAAGGTACTTTTATATTTAACATAACTCAACATTTTAATTTCAAATATTCATTTATTTGAGTTTTCAATCAATTGGCTTGTACTATAATAGTTTTATTCATCCTTGTTCATAAGTTATTCTACCCCTTTAACCCTAAATTGACACATCTAAAAAGGATTAATCTATCTAACACTTCCACTACTAATAATGATATTATCCAAAATCAACCTCTTGTAAAATGTGTATTTAAATATCCTTATCCACAAGAGTTTATCACACCAATATTACCTTAATTTTTTGGCCACAAAGATCCTTCTAGGTATATAATTCAATATGTACATTCTTTTAAAAATTGGGATAAATATGGGTGACTATATTTAAAAGCATTCTATAAGCCTTACACATGAATCTTGTGACCGGTTCTATAGTTTATGAAATTATTCCTTAACTACATTCAAGCAAATTAAAAGATGGTTTCTTCTCAGTCTTTAATACACACAGTGTGCCAAAATTTACATTGGAACATTTCCAGAACTTCAAACAACATGATGATGAATCTCTTCAAGATTATGTTATTCAATTTAAAAATACATCATATTCCTTAGCATATCAACCTTCAAATTTGGAACTATAATGATTATTTATTAGAGATCTTACTCTACTAAAATAAATGGCAATATATAAACATTATACATGCTTTACCCACCTATATATGGATGTGCATAGATATGCTTGTTTCCTACTTAGATATAACAAATATTTAAATATATCTCCTTTAAAGTACAAATGTTTTGTTCATGATACATACAATGGGAATGAATTGCCAAGTGAATATAATGACCAAACATGTGGCATTCCAAATCTTGATATGACACTTTTACAAAAGTTACTCAATACAAGACCAATACCAGATGGGCATACTCCACAACCACTTCAAATTATACCAAGCAAAAAACATCTACCCCAAAAAGTATTAACATTTATATTGTTTATGGGTGGAGCTTATTTTCACCATAACCACATTGATCCTACATAGAAAGAAACATTTTTTAATAAAAGACATCTGTCACAACTTGAATATACTAAAAAAGACTACATCTTAAAGGAAGTTAGAATAACTCATTGGGATACATAATATTACCAATTGCTTGTGTTTCATGTGTGGTCCGAATGAAAGTATGGGTCATGCCCCATACAACTCAACACAATTTTACTTTGGGTACATTTTGGCTATACCAAATGTAAGCTAAAATAAATCAAATCCAACAAGGTATTTCATTTTCATACAAGGGAAGATTAGTTCACATACCACACGATGGTGATCATAATTCTAATTAGCAAGTAAGAAGAGAAGAGGAGCATGTTATGAAAATTTTCCATTCAAAACACTCAAATCATAACAAAATTGATCCATTTTATGTGCATTGACCAACATAAATCAAATATTCTAAAAACCCAAAAAATAAATATTCAATAAAATACAAAAACATTTAAATAAATTCTAAAAATATAAAAATATTTAGCATTCACATGTTTATTATCTCTTTGGCATCTATGTTTTTTACTTCATGTTAGTAGATATCATATCATTTATATACACATATGTATCACATACACTTGAGTGTGATACAAGCATACACTAGATACATGATGCATGCACATATAGATGTTGAACCTTTCCTCTTCCTACGTGATACATCACATTGGGGTCACTTACTTCCTTAATCATAATTGATACAAGTAACATTACTTTATGATAATTTCTACATTATCATATTAACCTTATATAGTAACACTTATACATGCCCATATCATGTTTACATCTTTCATAGTGTACTTGATATGCTATGTTACATGACATTTTTGCTAACATACACATATATGGACTAATATGATATGCTTATGTTAATTTTTTATACTTCACATTGTCACTTCCTTGAGTGTCTTTTTATTGATTTTTACTGTCTTGTTTGTGGAATATTTTAATATGTTCCTTTCTTGTTAGCCCTTGTGCCACTATATTTTGGACATTTTAGTATGTCATTCCTTTGAGTGTGCGTAATTTGACTATGCCCCTTGTTTGAGGTCTTCTTAGACCCATCTTATGTGATGTTGAGAGCTCTTATGTATGTTCTTGATTTTTTGATGAGATTGTATTGTTATCGGTATATCTACTTAGACATGTCACTCTTATATGTTACACGATTCATACATAGATTATATAGTTATCTTATCTTTTTGAGGTAAGGTAAATACCATATTTAATTTCCCTCACCTTAAAATGGGGCATATCAGTGGGAGCATGTCATAAAGACATGACATCCACACTTTTAAAATTCTCATAACTTCTAGATTTTCATTATGGTTTACCTGATTAGAATATACACTTGGGTCAGAATCCTATACATTGCACCAATTTTTATAGATATAAGACAAAGTTTCTCAATTTTTGACAAATATCATACACAGTTACAAAGCATAGGTTAATTTTTTTCAAATACTTCATCTTGAGAAACATTATAGGTCTGTATGCCATGCAACTGTACCAAGAATTTCAAATACATATTCAAATTTATTTACTAAAAAACACTAAGACTTTACCAAGAAGCACCATTTTCACTAAAAAGCATTATTTTGAGTTTTTTTTGTCCATAACAGTTGGCTTATTTTAGTATTTTGGTGGAGATTCGACACCCTCAATAGTCTAACACTACCTCCATTTTGTAGGTTGAGTTGGTTATACCACTTATCTTGGATTTTATTGTATCGTAACCTGAGTTATATGATTGAGTTTTAATGATCTCAATGGCACCTTTGCACTAGATTGGGGACATATTTCCTTCCAAAATTCCTCTTCAATTTTCCAAGGTTTAGTTTTGAACCTCTCTCAGCTCAAATGCTTCATAAGGAAACATCTTTACCAAATCAAAGTATTAAGGGGAAACATGGTTACATCAATATATAGGTGTCCTTTCTTGCTCTGTTTCTTTTCAAGTATTTTAATTATGTCAAATTTTAGATTATATGCATTGATTTATATTATAACATGCTCTTCGTTACAATTCATACACTAAAAAACACTCATAGTGGCTCAAGCAAAGGCAATATATGTTTTACACACCTAGGTACAATTTCTTTCCTTTAACCTAGTAATTTCAATCTTATACATTAATATATTAAAGGGGGGAAATTTTAGATATTAAAATTTGATTTAAATAACATTTTAGTATTGTATACTTGACAAATGCCTATCAAGGATCTACCCTTCAGTTCTAGACCTTATTGCTATTGAAAGGCTCACATTCGACCTAGATCTCCTGCATAATATAGAAAGCTTAAAAGCTGATATATATCTTTCACTCTCAATTTCATATCCCCAGAAACTTCATAACATACTTAACACTTATATCCCATATAGGTACACTTATGTCAATGCAAATGTTCAAATTCTTATCAATTTTTTAGTCCTAAAAAATTGACTAATTTGAAAATCTTTCAAATCATATGGGTCAGCCCATTTATTTTAAACCTTTTCATAAGATATTTTCAAAATGTGTGATATAAAACAAATATAATCCTAATCATTATTTATCTATAAAATACCAAGGAAGCATCTATTCAAGCTCAATAAATAAATTTCATAACTAAGTTCTACTACCTTATTCTTTCGTATTTTCATATCAATCATATGAGAAATCATATTACAGGTCTGAAGCACTCAAAGAACAACCCATGAGAAATATTTGTCAAATTATAAGCTAGATCATTGCATTCCCTTACATATATATTTCACCCTTGTTCACATAGAATATAAAACCTAAGGGAAAACTACATAAATATGAGGCCCTCCTTACAGTATTGGCTATGTAGGCAACATTCATTTATAGAAGGGTCCTTGAGTTTAGATTAACACCGTGATCCCACTAAACCATTTTTACCAAGGTATAAAGACCTAAAGTGAAGAGCGATGGTTTAATATACAAACAGTCACTGATAACTTGTGTGCATGAATATAATATATCAACACAAAGGTGAAAAAAAACCCAAAAATCTCCAAGTGGTCACTCTATAATATAATGATTATTCCATACTAGACTATTGCAATGGGACCAGTAAAAAAGTGTCAATGCGTTGGGACATGGTGAACTCATGGATTCTCAATAACATCATTAATAGTAAGTTGTAGGAATGGGATAACAACTCAAGCAACTTCACAGTCTAAGGCCCTACCTTTGATATTCCCATTACTGTCTTCATACCATGGGTAAGAATTGTTATGGCCATTTTAAATAAGATATATAGCTTTCAAAATGGTGTTTATGTTAATGAGGTATGGGTCCCATTGTTGGACATGATTTTGACTTCTAACAAGATTATAGCCCTGTGAGAAATCTTTAGCTCCAATTTAATTTCTAAAATCACAAATCCTGGAAGTTCATCTGATAATAAATTCTATATAATGTCATATGTGGTGGATGTAGTGATTGAAATGGTTTGATTCATTGTATGATGAACCCTAGAAACCTTCCACATAATATCCCAAGAATAATTTATGTGATGAATTCAATATTCTTCATGTGCACAGGTTTAGGAAGACTATGAAAAGGATAACTAAGACCTTTTATCCCATAGTATATCCAACTATATATGGGAATAATATGCCCAATTTGTCATATACCATTAAAAATACAATTTAGAAGATGGGCGACTACTATTTATTCCCAAAATGCACAATAATCAAAATTGAAGGCACAAGAACACACCCTTTGTACCTACCAAGGATTGTGCTAGATAAGGTTGTTGAGAATGAATTTACTTCTCAATTAGTTGATAGTGTTGATACTGAGTTGAGAAAGGTGAAGCAAGAAACCTCTTAGCATTAGCATAATTTAATACACTAGAGTATCTTAATATGTGGGCAAGATTAGGATGCATTATAGTTTTAAATGGGCACCCTAAAACCACTAGGATCCAAGGAAAAATGTCAAGGGGGCACCTAAAAAGGTATGAAAGGAAAATTAGGATCAACTATGTGCATAAGGCTTATGACCATGATAACATATTCATGAATGCTAAAGAACATTTTGAAGTATCCATAAAGATGTGCAAGGCCAAAATGTATATGATTGTGACACAAAGGATCCTATATGATCCTACCATCACTAGAGAGGACACTAAGAGGATTAAAAAGCAGGAATGGTTTTCCCAACTTATCCATGGACCTCCTCCTCAAATAGAAGAAGACATGCAAACACAAACTAACCCATTTAGGGAAGTTCATGTTGAAGAAAGAGTGGAGATTCCTCCAACTTTCCTTGCACATGCCATCATTGTTGTTTCTCCATGACACATTTTGAAGAAGAGAGGTCGACAAATCTAAGTAGAGCAACTAGTATATTTTGTATGTTTCCTTTTCCTCTACTTACTATAACATAGTAGGTAACTCTCCCTGCATTCTTGTCTCATGTTTATACTACTTCTCCTCTTTTATCACCACCATTGGCAATGCCCTAATCTCCTATGAAACTATCATTTCCACCTATCATTTTACCAATGGTGATTACCATTCTGACTCCATCGCCATCTCCTACCACTATAGTCCCTCCATCTCCCATTCTACCTTTAATTGTGCTAGCCTCTATTATCACTAAACTAATACTTGTGTACACAAGGAAGCCCAAAATTCCACCTATTTCACCCCAAAATGTGAAAGTGAAAGAATAAAAAGCAAAAATATTGAAGGAGAAGGAAGATAAAAGAAGAAGAACATGAAGATCAAACCCTATCATAATCTATGACAAGGAGGAAGAGGATAAGAGATGGAAGATTGAGGATGAATGGGAATCAGAGCCTAACACTAAATAATCATGGTCTATCAATGAGACAAATTAATCAAACCTAGAGGATGAATGGATCACTGAAAGGAGTACTTAGTCAAAAAAATTGAGCCATCCTCAGAAAGAGAAGGGGATTCAGGATCTAAAATGTAGACATCTATGCAGGAGGTGGTGGAATACCCCAATCTCTTAAATTCACTAATTAGGAAATCTTATAAATGATCTCTTCATATCCAAATGATAATATCTTTGTCATTGCCTAAATTGTACTTCACCTTACTCCAAATCCAATTAGTTGGAAGAGAACACTCTAGGATGTGTATTTTGCATTAGAAGAGATAACAATATCTTTCACTTGGAAATCATCTATGAAGTGAGCAAGAATAAAATTTAGACTTAACAAAGGGAATTGATAAATAATTAGTATTGATAAAAAACAACATTCATAAACAATTACCAATGACAAACAAGGGAAATGATAATCATGTGCAAACGTATGAAAAAATAGAAAATAATTGGGAAACATATTTATTGACATGTTATCCTCAAACCATGCAATTTAAAAACTTATAAATGCATAAGGACTATTTAACAACTTCTTTGTAAGGACTGACACATGCCATATTTAGCATGGATGATTTCCTTGCAAAGGTAAGTTACGCTTTAATCATGTTGTCAATTTATTGTGGATGGTAATATAAAAGTTATAAAAACCATTTAGTCAGAATATAGATAATTGACCCTCTTAATAGGTTTAGTAATAAGATAAAGAATCCTATATTGAAAAAAATGATACCTTCCCTAGGGTAATAAAGCTGAATTTTTAAGGGCCTTGCCACAAATCAAACATAAAAATAGAGTATTTTTTATTTTCATGGCTAGCTTTCCATTCAAACTTAAGACCCACCAAGCTGAAAAATTATTCCTTTAAGTTGGTCTTTAGAATTAGCAACAATTAGTTTTTGCTTATGTCATATACCATAGTCTTTTATGTATTTTTTAGTCATCTTAATTTGTTAAGTAGGCATCTTTATCTAATTTTATAAGTAGCCATTTTTATCTATGTAAATTAAACAAGTTAAGTAGTTTCATTTGAAGTTTTTTGAAGAACATAAATAAAGTTTCATTCTTTTATAATGTTGAGTACAACTTGACATGATAAGTACTATCTACCAAGAGAGAGTGGTCAATTCATTACTAGTAGATGCATTATTATGCTCCTTCCTAGTCTCCATAAAATACCCCAATATTGTAAACAAAACATATATAATGGCAATATCATAAATAAAATTAAATAGTTGCCATAATTACCATGTATGACCTCTTAAGTCCCCCTAAACTCTATAATAAAGTTACATCTTGGGTATATCACAATATCTAATCGGTCATCATTGGTAACATGTTGTGGTCCTAGTACCAATGCTATTATATGTTTTTCTTGATTTACATTCAACTCTAACTCAACAAGTGGCAAAAGAGGCTTAATAATAGTGTTATCTAACTACATAAGTGGAAAACCATGCTAGTAACACTGGAAGAAGCAACACCACTACTTAGTTTACCCCATTTCACCATTTCTTTGACATCGCCAACATCCTATACATAATTTATCTACATATCGATAAATTGCCACACAAGTGACATTGCCTACTTATGAAGTACGATCAACTTATCATCTCTTAAACAAATTTTACTAGACAGTTGGTCACACATTATTTTTGAATTGATTTAAACAACCACATTCTCTACATTCTAATAAAAAATTTGATAAAACCATGAATAAGAGTTGCATAATATGAACCATTATATTTTCTACCATTAGTAATTGGATCAAAATTTAAGTTATCACTTATTGCCTCAGACCATAAACAATATATACATATTTGAAGTGTGCATTGATCTTATCATAGCAAACAACTATACACAAGATATATATGTTGTCCATAATCCTATGCAAAAATAGAAAAAAAATTAACAAGAATAGGCATGGATAAACAAGGAACCCTGATAAATGAGGGGCATTGATAAACAATTAGCATTGAAAAACATGCTAAAATGATAAACATATGATAATGTATGAAAATTTTGAAAATAATTAGCAAACATATACATTGATATGTCATCCATAATCTTATGCACGCTTCGAACAAAGTTTATCCTAGCCATTTAGCAATATATAAACTATTATAATAATGATTTGAGTGTTTCGGGGTGGTTTTTTTCTCAATATACTTTTTTGCTTGTTTTGATGTACTATTTGTTTTTGTAGTTGTCTTGACAACACCAAGCATGTATATGTAAATTTTCATACTTGTCAATAGATGTTTCTAATGAGATCTATTAAGGCTTTTGCAAAGGAAAATATTTTAAAGACTCTTTCAAATGGTTGGATTCCCCATATATATTAACACATATTAGTTTTTACTTATTAAAATTTAAAGATAAATTTATTTCACAAATAAATTTCTTGTTGAAAAAATCATGATGGCAAAGCACGTTGCATTTTAGAATCATGCGAACCAAAACTAGCACTTATCCATCTTAATTAAAGATAAATTTATTTCAAAAATAAATTTCTTGTTGAAAAAATCATGATGGCAAAGCATGTTGCATTTTAGAATCATGCGAACTAAAACTAGCACTTATCCATCTTAATTTGGATTTGACATATAGTGCCAATTATTTTATCTTGGAGTCCAAGAGTTATGGTTACTTTGAGAAATTTTTTTTGTATCAGTCAAAAGTTTTATTCAAATGTACTAGCTGAACCAATAATTAGGATGTAGGATGGACTTCTTAGTCAAAAAAAATTCCTTCAAAGCTTATTTTATTCATGGCTATGTGTAAGTTGGCCATACCTTTTTGGTATTTATATGAAATGCTAAGAGAACATGTTTAGTTACAGACCATTCATATTTTTATAGATTTTTGTTTTTCTCTTGACCTTGAGTCTTTTTAAGACTTCATTGCAAAGACTAACGCATGCCATGTTTAGCATGGATGATTTACTTGCAAACCTAAGTTATGTTTTAATAATGTTGTGAATTTAATGTGGATGGCAATGTAAAAATTATAAAAACCATTCAATAAAAATATAGTTAGTTTCCCTCTTAATGGGTTTAGTAATAAGAGAATGAAGCCCAGATTGGTAAAATGGATACACCCTTCTTGGAGTTATAAAGATGAATTTTTAGGGGCCCTACCACAACTCAAATACAAAAATAAAGTATTCTTAATTGCCTTTCTTAACAAATTATTAGTCCCTATGGACTATTTCCATAACTACAGTCATTGTCTCATTATAAGTATACCAACTATTAAAAATGAAGATAAAAACCTTATCAATCCTTTAGAATTTATATTAATTTCTATCCAGATCATTGGTTTACTTTAGTATGTTAACCTTGGTAAGGTTTCAACGCCAAAAATAGGGTAAAACAATCCATTCAACATATGTTCTTGAGTACATCAAGTTGATCACACAATATCTTCAATGTCATTATTCATCCAAGGAAGAGTACCTTACCAAAATCAATTTGAAAGCATTTGAAAAGAGTTATTATTGATTACATAGAGGTATCTATTGCTCCTTATAATAAAGGTAATATGGTCTTACAATTGCTTTCTATTTGGATTATATGGAATTGCACTAGAGGTCTTGGAATAGAGTAGGCAAAGGAAAAAAGGGGTTCAACAATTGTAAGTAGCATTAGAAGCTTTGCATTAGAACAATTTAATTCAAATTTTCAATTAATAGTGTGCCCTACAATTTTACAAACTAAAACTATGTTATATAATTGTTAAATAGTATTACTTTACAAACATGTTTTGTAAGCCATTGATGGCTTGTCCTGAGGCAAATATAAATATTTTTCCCTTCTGAGATGCTAAACATATATTATTTTTTTAGAACAGGGTTTGAGATTCAATAATGCAGACATGTAATTTATTGTATGGTAACCAACTTGTATAGTAAGTTCCTTCTTTTGAGATGTTTTTGAGAATGAAGTACAAGCTTGATGAACATAGAATTATGCATGAGAACGTGAAGCCATTGAAATTGAACAAGGTAATGGAAAACAATCTCCTGTAGGTGCTGAAATGGGGAATGGCATGCAAATGACTTATAAAACTTTTAATTTTTTTTATCAACAACCATAATACATTCAATTGAGGTTAACATTTAATTTTTCTAACCAAAAACATTACACCATCTTAATGAATGTTAAAAAAAAAAAATGATCAAGGAGAGTTTACTATAAAGTGGGACCTGTAGACATGTTAGTTGGAAACTCGAATACATCAGTTGATTAAGTTGCTTCTATATATACAAATGTATTGCATGTCCTTGTGCATGCATAGGTGTGCTGGTGTCTCAAACTAAAAAAATGAAATAAGAAGAAGAAATAATGGATCTTTTGTTGGACTTCATGTATAATGTATCTTGTAATTTATTGGAGTGGGATTAATCTAACTAGGGTTATTATATGCTCAAATATAACCACTCATTTAAAAAATTATTCATAATTTTTATGGAGTGTTTATTTTGTTTTCTTTTCATGTGAAGTGTAAATATTTTATAACTTTTTTAATTTAATATAGGTAAAGTGAGGTTTTTTGAAGGGACCTTTCCCTTTTATAGAGGGAGATTTTATAAAATCTAGAGCTCCAAACTAGTACTAGGACATAACTAAGTCCTCAATCCCCAAAGACCATACCATCATCATTAAACTCCTCAGTCTCCTAAGAAACCATAAACCAAACTAGTGAGAACCAAATAGAAAAAATACTCTTCTAAATGACTAAGGAAAACAAGCCAACATAATCGATGGAACCAAATAATGATAGCATAGACTGAGTGGAATACCCCCTAAAAACTCAAAGTGACACAAGAAGCCCAAAGAAAGTCTACAAATCCAAGAGATAGGGAAGGATAAAATCATTTTCATGAAGGAATTAGGCTTCTCCTAGAAGGAAATTCATTAAATTTCCTCTAACATCCATCCAAAATTAATTCTTTAGCTTCATGTATCAATATTTCCACCTTAGATATCTATCCTTTGCATTTTTCCAACACACCCAAATCAACCCTTATTTTCACACCATTAGATCAAGGTGGAGTATGGAACCTTGATAATGATCCTCCAAACGATCATCCACCAACTTCCCATCTAAATGGCCACCTAGATCTAAAGGTTATGTAACCAACTCCTCCTCAGTGAAAAGAATCTCCTCCGCTACCACTTTCCCATGAGGCAAAGCTAGAGTATCATGAAAGAGAGGAGAAGAAGGCACCGCCTATTGGGAAAAAAACACACCATGGTTACGACATATAAAATCTACGTCATAAGGGTCCTCCTTTTTCTACCAAACCTTTTGATAACTAGATGAGCCCTTTAGTAGAACGAACAACATGCCCAAATCAATTGCAGTGGAAACATCTAAAAGGTAGGCTTTTTTAGTTGAAAAATTAAACCCATAATCCTTGAGGAGATTATACCTTGACAATTTGTTAAAAAGAGGCTTGGACAAGCCAATGAAAGCACAAACCCTTGCCTTCTAACTTCCCATATAACTTTCATCCCTTTTGATAAAATAACCACCCCACTAGTGAGTTGTTTAAGATGGTCATCATTGCACAAAATTGGTGAAAGGTTATAGACTCTAATCCAAAAAGAATTGAAATGGTCATCTTTTTTACATCAAAGAATGGGGACCAAGGGAAAAATAAAAATGTGAGGTTACCCCAAAACCACATCCTAATCTTGTCGAAATCATAATCCGTAGAACAACTAAAGGTTATTGTTGTCACCAAATTTTTGCACTGTAGAGGAGGGTGTTCAATCCTCCTCTAGATTTGGGAAATATGGGAATACTTCTAGGTATGTGGGTTTACCTATAGTAGAAGTAGACCTCTAGGTTTAAGGGCTAGCTCCCTGAATATACTTTAACGTGCTTATCACCTAGTTAATTAATTGCTTGTGGGAAAAGAGATAGAAGTTTGCATGAAATGAGACTAATCTAAGGGGGTGATACACTAGGATGATTTCCACAAGACCATCATACTTATTTAACTAAGAAACAAGACCTACAAACCAGCTTCAAAGTCCTAAGAGGTTATAAATAAGTGTTTCAATGTAGAGGTGATATGCATGAGACAACACAAGGTAAGTGAACCAGAGGGAAAATTGCACACTCTAAGGATTATTGTACACTTGAAATGACCCTAACACACTAGATACACTCTATATGACCTGTTAGAATAGTAATTCTTGCATAAACATGAGAGGATAAGGAGAAGCAAGGATAGAATATTATCACTTAACATCACCATACATCACTTTACACACTTAGACAAATGTTCATGAACTCAAAACTAGACTTGCATTTATTGTTCAAAGTAAAAATACAATGTCAAACCATTAGGGCTTTGCCATACATGGAGTGGAATTAGCCTACAAGAGCCAAAATGGCTACTACTTATAGAAATTGAGAGAGGAAAGGAGAGACTGAATTACAAGAGTCACTAGAACATGTGTCAAGCTGAGAGGAGTTACATCTATAGGAGAATAGAATATGGAACAAACCATGCAAGGTCTCATAGGACAAATGTCCCTCAAATGCATGAAACTCCTGAAGTGTGGTGTAGGACTCTTCATTTGCATGCCTAAAAAATGCATTCATCATTTGACCTCCTTGGAATGCTCCACAATAGACTAGGGATAGATGAGATGATTGCATTGAGATGGAGGGATTATAGACAAGTTGTAACATGTATTGGATGTTTCCCTAATCATCAAGATTATTCTAGACATGAGTTATCACTGCCTGCAGTCATAATCACTCCTCTTTCACTCACCCCTAAAATTTGGCATCTAAGATGTCTTAAATTTTCTAAACCAGTCCATATAAGGGAGTGCATGACACTTTTCAAAATCCCTCATGCCTTTATATTCCTCAGTTAGACCTTAAAAGGCCTTCCACTTAGAGTTTTCACCTTCTCACTTGCTTGTTCACATGTCAGTTTGGATTGGCTGAGATGAAGGCACTTATAGATGCAATTATGAGATTTTTTGATGCATGAAATGTATATGAGGGGTTAAATTAGGTCCCAATCTATCTCCCAAAGTGACTTCCATCTCTTGGAACCCTTCTACACCTGCACAACACACAAAATTGTCAAGAAAAACTAATTTCCACCTTGTATGTACAAGTAGGGAGAAGTCCAAATGGGTGGGAAGAAGCCATGGAGAGTCCTTTGAAAGCTCAAGTCACTTTCATGTTCATTCTAACCCTCTTAGATTCCTCTCCTTCATTTTCCCAATTGGGTCTTTGGCAAGGGTTTGAGAGGGTTTTAGATGATTTTTCCCTCTAAGGATTGTTTATATAGGTCCGATATTGAAAATCTGAATGAATTCCACAAAGTCTTTGTTCAAGACCTCCTTCAACATCCCCCAACTCCTCATAATCCCATGTTAATCCTCCATGTAGGTGTGAGCTCTCAAACTTGCCTTCTTGAGCTCCTTTCTCCATTCTATATAGGCATGAGTTGGCTTGAGCCAAAAAATGGCTTCCCTATGGTTTCTTTTGCAAGTTGAAGGATCTAACATACCTTATATCTCCCCATAAACATGTTCCAGTGAATTATAACGTTCATCTAATGATATAATTGAAATTTGGACCCTATTAGGCACTAGGCCTAATCAAGACCTAATAGGTATGTCTACATGTTTGTGGGTTTGGACCACCCTGTTTGGCTTCTGATAGTTGTGAGGTTTCCCATGTGTTCATTCATGTATAACACAACTATTTTCATATCCATGAGAGGCTTCAATCAATTTTAAACTCATCCTTCTATCTTTTCATGTTGAATCTGCAAGTTTGCACCCTTGAGGAGTGCCCTCTATCTGAGATAGAATAGAGGGCATCTCCCTTATCCCAGGAAAAAGGAGGGTATGAGAGGCTTATATAAGTCATGGGGATTATTTTTACCTATTTTCATGACTTGACCACATGAATAGTCCCTCCAAATCTTAGAAAACCTAAGGCAAACTTTTGGAAATGTTGATTGTGCAAGGTTTATACATATGTGTGGACTGTAGGTTGTCATTGGGACCTTTCTTGCCCTGTTCTCTTACTTTGAGAATATTATATGATGGAAAACACCTTCAATAATCTCTATAACATGTCAACACTTCTTTGTTCTTTGCCAACTCCTTCATTGCATACCTTGTATTTGACTTGACACAGGTGGCTAACTATGTCTCTGAGTTTCACCTGCTTGTAGGTGTATATTTTGCTTTAAATATTTTATGCAATTCCTAAATATTTTCCTGGAGTCATCACTAGCCTCCCACAGC
Source organism: Torreya grandis (assembly GCA_037957365.1). Lineage (NCBI taxonomy): Eukaryota > Viridiplantae > Streptophyta > Pinopsida > Cupressales > Taxaceae > Torreya > Torreya grandis. The sequence continues at coordinate 1,435,917 of JARHVA010001054.1, forward strand.
CATTTAGCTCACTTCTCATCATTCATTTTTAGGCCAATCACCATGGTAATCATTCTTTAGGCCACTATTATACTACAGTCAACTATAGGTAATCTTCTTAGGAGTTAGAGCACACCTATAGGTGACCAAGCAGGTCAAAGATTTATACATTCACTCTTCTTGATGCTCTTTGGAACACTAGTGTGTTTCTAAAGTCAATAGGACCACTCAAACATGAATATATGCCTCTATACTGCAACTTTGGATTGTGAAGGTCATTTGAGGTTTAAAACTGTAGACAACACTGAATGTTTGCAGTGAACAAATGTGTAACTTTGAAACCTCCATACATTATGTTCCTTTAGTCAAACATCCCCTCTCTTTTGTAAGGTTCCACCCCTTCATGAAGGCTACAAGATGGGTGCATTTGGATTCATCTAGACTCTACCACATTAGGATCACTCAAACATGAATATATACCTCTATACTGCAACTTTGGATTATGAAGGTCATTTGAGGTTTAAAATTGTAGACAACACTGAATGTTTGTAGTGAACAAATGTGTAACTTTGAAACCTCTATACATTATGTTCCTTTAGTCAAACATCCCCTCTCTTTTGTAGGGTTCTACCCCTTCATGAAGGCTACAAGATGGGTGCATTTAGATTCATCTAGACTCCTTGCTACATTGTTATGTGGCATCACAAAAAGTGGCTAGGGCTCTATTTTGGAGATTTTAGGGAAACTTGTCCCCAACCTCATACCTTTAACTTGAACATGGTTTCTTGACCATGCCTACTCCTTAATGACCTTAAACATGATTGCCATGGTCTTTTTAACTTCCCAAACTTCATTAAGGTTTCAAAAACGTCAGACTCTTCCATGACCATGCTACAAGTCTCTATGTAAGATCACCTGTAGGTGAACATCTCAATATACAGGGTAGTTAAGAAAAGACATGAACAATGTGCACATTGCCTAACCTTTTAATCAATCATATACCCTCCTAAGGTGCTCAAGTGAATGTTTACAACAATGAGGGGCTTGAAACAAGTTTCAATACATATTTCAACGTGATATCCTTCTGCAAGCATCTATAGGTACATATCCATGATATATGACTATGTATTTAGTTTGCATTGATTGTCACAGTCCCTTATGTGCCATTTGGAGAGCTTGGTTTGTTGGTTTATGCTCTAAGAATGTGTTCACCACCTTGAAACTCTTCATACACCTCCGTGAATGTCCTCAGAGCCTCAAAACATCTCACTCAATTGACTATATATGACAGTCATGCAAGAAGGTCTGACCATGTTGGAGGTTGACTGTAACTTTTATGATGTTAATCTTGGAGAGTAAGCTTGGAAGGAGAGGGAGTCAAGAAGACATTAGAGGCATGAAACACAACATCACACATTGCTTTGAAACCATTGCAGAGAAATAAATCTTCTACAAGTGTTAAAACTTGACTACAAGTCACATCAATCTACAACTTGAACTGTTTGGCTTATGAAATCAACTCCAAACATGAAAACCAAGATATAAACATGAAAGGAGGAATTTCATATCTTGTAGAAGCAATTTCAATAATTATATTGTATGGACCTGTTCATACAAGAGGAAAACCTGTAGGGTGTTGGGATTGGCAAGCAAAACAAGATAGTCAACTTCTTAAGAATGGTTCATAAAGTATAAGCAACCATTCTTCCAACTCCAAACATGAAAATTAAGATGACCAAGTGTAGTATCCACCACCAAGAGCATTGACCCTGAAGTCTTCCTACTGGTCGTACCATCAAAAGACCCATTGACCAATTTTGCATGTCTAGTGTAGTAATGGAAGAGCAGAACTTTTTTTGACCAATTTAGGGACTTTCAGAGCTGATCAAGCATGGAGGTGAGTCTAGGGAAGTCGAAGAGTCATCCCACAAGGTTGCCACATGTGTCACACTCCTCTAGAGATTATACAACCTCCAAAACTACCCAAATTACCACTTTTCTTCTTGTTTCAATGTAGTATCTGCAAGTTTCAGTTAGGGACTAATACTACTGACAAGTATTTGACATGATGGACATTCATAAGGAGTTTGGAACACTTGTCTTACTTAGAAAACTGTACCACCTTCATAAATGACTCTAATATGTAGTTTAGGTGACATAGAATGACTTACGAAAGAAATTGACTATGACTAAAGTGATGAAACATTAAATGACATCAAATAACACCATGACACACCCTATAGGACCCTAATATATCCCTATACAAGTTTTGGATTATATGGGGTTGACCTATTTTGACTTGTGGTCAAAATAGTCAACAGTTCCCTGAAAGAAGCCTCTACCAAGCAATGTGAAAGTGGGAGCTATTATTGAACTCCACTTGGAAGAAGCCCAATTAGAAAGCTCAATGAATGATAGGGAAATGCCTAAACATTTACCAAACAAAGCCCACATTCGATACCTAATTCCATTCCAATGATTTATGATTCTGAAAGAGAGAGAACCAGGGACATCCCCAGAAGGAAATTGGGATATTTCAGACCAAAAATGTGTTTTGGTTAGAGCAAGTCTGTGGCCTAATAGAAACCCCTTTAGGGTGAATCCATACCTCTGGAGAAGACATAGACCCACTCTGAAGCCTGCGTGCACACACCAAAGTCAGCGCAGAGAGTGGCGAAGATGAAAGAGAAGCCAAGTAGAAAGTCATAAAACTATGAAAAGGATTTGCATCATTTTGATAAGTTGGCTACACTTATCTCTCGTCAACTGGATCTACATTTTGAAATCTTGGCAAAATGCTATTCTCCAAATAAAAAATAGGTAGCTCAGGCAACATTGGTGGTGGGTTATTAATAAATCCCTTACATGGGCCTTTGGTACGGCCATCAACTTTGTATTTAACAAGTGCCCTGCTTCTTCTGGATCTTAAGAGAGGAACAACACTTACCCCAGAAATATTTTCAGGTTGCATAGAACCCTCATCATCATCATCATCCCCCTGATCATACACATCCAACAAAACCAAGACACCCTCAATTCGAAACCCCTGTGCAGTGAACCAAACGACAACCTTGCAAGGGTTTTAAGTTTGAGCTTGCCACCTTTTGCCTTGGAAGTAATCGCCTTCAATACAAATTTTCATCATGGAAGCGCTGGTGGAATATATTCCCTTTGCATTGAAATTTACACTAGCCCTTCAAATTTGAGGAGTGCCCCCATCCATAAAATCATGTAAGAATTGTTGACTATATAATTTGCAATAAATTCACAAAAAAATTAGCGTACATTCTTTACGTTGATATTTTTTTATTCTATAAGGTAGAATGCTTTTGGTCGGAGTTATGAACCAGTATTGGGACACAACTGAGGGCCCAATCCCCACAACAAACTAAAACACTAACAAGACAAGGACACATATAAGAACCACGATAAACAAGATATCACACTAAGGGGATGAACAACAACAAAAGACATATCATTTAGCTAAAAAATAACAATTACTCTTAAAGTAGAGCTAATTCCACAAATCTTTAGCCAAATCACAGTAAAGCATAAGCCATTCAGAAGAAGCCCAAATAAGAATGTTTCAGTCTTCATCGGCAGGGAAGGGCATGTCTTCTTTCTCACCTTATGAGGAGCTCTTTCATTGAGAGCTATTTCACACCAAATCTTTTGCCTACAACCGCATCCTTTCCACCTCAAATCCCCTAATAAGAAAATCTTTCATTGTCCATTGAAAACCATTTCGTACCAGCTCTTCTACCTCCAACCGCAGTGTTTTTGCCCGCAACATTTCTACCTCGAATTCTTTACGTTGATCTTATAACTAACGTAAACCCCACACTTTGCAGCTAAAATCCTATTGAATGATCGTTGTTGATAAAATCCGAATCTCCGTGTGCACCTTTAGATTTTGGAATGTTGTTGATATTTACCCCTCTAACCCCGCACCAAAATTTTGAATTTCTTAGTTTTCCACCCCACATCCAAAATCGTGCTTGCAAAGATCTACTAGCTACATCCATGTGAGGTTGATTACAGTTAAGCCTAGTGAGCAGGTTGACAGGTACGACGATATACTCATTCAAGTACAAAATTTCACAATAAGAACGACTGACAGAAAACCAGACAAATCGCCTCGCCCTGCCAAAGTATAGCATATAAACAGTTAGACCTCTGATAATCCAACATAGTTCTAACTTCTCAGGTTAGAGCTCTGATAATCCTCGACACAATCATGTGATTGTACTCCTCTTAGTCTGTGACAAAATGGGAAATGTGTTTGTCATCATCACCTCTCATAAATATTCCTTCACATGTGCAGGCGTCAGACATCCATCCCAAACACTTGCCTCTTCTGTTACTCAAATTACCTAGGTACCTATTCTGTAATGCCTAGGCTGAGGCACATTTAAATAATAATAATTGCCTGTTCTGACGGGATATGTTCCTTGTTTCCACATGCCATGCCTCGTTCTGTTCAATCACGCAAGCGTGTCACTAGTACCTACGCAGCAGCCGTCAAGGGTCCTGCATGTATGCGCATGCGACACGTGTATTCCTTCACCCCCACTTTATCGTACAAATTTTGTTCTCCGTACTCACTTATTCCCCATATCCATCAAAATGGCCCCGTTACCATATTCTCCGTAATCAATCGCTTCTCGGGGGCCCATAAAACCATTAAGTACATGCTCCTCCCAATCCTTCCTATCCACACCACATATTTAGGTCAAGATTGTCTCTAAGATCTTGTTTAAGGATTGCATTGCTCCATTTTCCTACGGATAATATGGATAACACTTGTGTTGATAGATCATAAACTCACTCAACAAACCCTAACTTTTCTAATAACATAATTTGTACCCTAGTCTTTAGTACTACTCAATGGGTAGTCAAATTGCATATAACATTTTCATTGATAAAGTTAGATACGAACTCTTGTGAAATATCGAGTGATTGTTGATTTGACCCACCAAATTAAGTAATTATTTGTTGTGATGATATACCACATTTCACTCTTTCTGATACGAGGGTTGATAAGCCTTATGAAATTTAACATCTATTCCTCAAATCACTCCTGAATAAAAATAGGGACTCATACATCCATGCCTCAAATCACTCGTGAATAAAAATAGGGATTATGAGTATCTAATTGCACTAATTGACTTTCCCACCCATTGGAAAATATTGCATGATCAATATGTTTGTGTGCATCTTTGTGTATAGTTGGTTAGTATAATCCTTATTTTAAGACCTCGAGCATGGTAGGCTTACACAATGTGTACTATCAATATCTACATAAACTCATTTAAGATTGCCTCATGCTCATACTTTGGGATACACATATACAAGACTTTGTCGAGGCCTAATTTGTACAAGTGTCTATTGAGTAACTAAAATGGGGCCGCATGAACTACTTGTTTCTTCTTGCAAGTGACCATGTAATTCTTCAATGTGCACCCTTAGTTAGAAATATGGCTATCTCATCTAGCTCTTTTGGAATTGTTTATGTGTATAATAATTGTGGTTCAATGAAATCATCCTCAACAACCCCTTTTGAAACTTACCCTATAATAATCCTTGAAAAAAAATGCGACCAATATGATGCTTTCTAAGCTTAACAATAAGCTTTAAACTCAAACTCTTGGAATAAGATCAACCATCTACAAATCCATTTGTACAAGACTATATTTTTCACAAGATACTTAGGTACCTTATGATCAGTAAAAAATGTGAAGGGCATTTCATTCAAATAATGGTGAAAGTTATATAAGGAATAAAACATGGCAATGGCCTCACACTCGGTTTTAGTATAATTTAAAACTACAGAGGATAGCTTTCGATTGAAAAATAAACGATATGGTCCAATTTACCTTCACATGGTTGTGCATATATAGATCTAATGGTGGTAGATGATGTACCCACATGCACTTGGAATGGTTTTCCCAAATTTGTAAATTGTAGAATAGGAGCAGAAGCTAACCTATCCTTTATAATATCAAATGCAAAATACTGCTCTATACCCCCCAAAAATGGCTCATCCTTGTGTATAAACCCTTCCAAAGGTGCCGAAATCTTGGCATATTTTTTAATGAACTTCTAGTAGTACCTAATGTGGCATATGAAAATATAAACCTCCTTTAACATTTCGGGCACATCTAACTATAAGATAATGATCATCTTTGCAAGATCCACTAACATACCATTCTTTAAAATCGCATGCCTTGATAAGGTACCAAATGGGGTCATACATACACACTTCTTCAAGCATAGTGTGATATGTGTTTGTTGGCAGTACTCAAACATGAGTTGCATTATCTATACATGGTCACATAGGAGTCCATATACCATCGAGTTGTCAAAATAGACATGAATAAAATCATGGACAAATTATTTAAACACCATGGCCATAATTTGGATAAAATATAAACCTCCTTTAACATTTTAGGCACATCTAACTATAAGATAATGATCATCTTCGCAAGATCCACTAACAAACCATTCTTTAAAACCACATGCCCTGCTACGGCCCTAACCTATCGCATATATGAGGATAGGAATAGCCGACTTGTGGCTTACTTATCCATCTTTGATGCTATTTCACATTTCTCTATGCATTCATTTGGTTAGTAGGTCGGCCTATAGAGTAACCATGGCCTAGATAGACTATATATAGGAGGTAGTGGGTAATTGTTTAGCATCAAATTGTGAATTCTGCTCTTATTGAAGCTTGTGGAGGTTGCCCCCTCGAAGTGGCTTATCTATTATCATATATTTGGATATATTTCAGTCATATTTGTATCTACTTCTGCTATTCTACTTTATTGTTGAAGTAATTTCATTACAAGTGGTATCAGAGTTGCGATTTGGGCAATCTTGTGGGTGAAACCCTATTTTTTAAAATTTGGGATATATCTAAAAAATGGTTACGAATTTCTTTGAAATTTTTTTAATGGAGGTGAAAAATAATTAAATTAAGATTCCATTAAAATTTTAGCTCATTTGGATCTGTTTTACAAAAGTTATCTCCATTTTAGGGTTTTTCATAAAATTGCTCTATAGTGCACAATTCAAAGAATTTTTCTGAGTTATTTACATTTTTGGAAAGATAAGAAAAATTTGGATACGGTATGTTCTTTGTATGTTTTTATTTGAGGCCGACATGAGTCCAAAATCACTTGGTCAAAGTGGGGTCAAAAGTGCCAATAAGGGTCGACATCGTAAAGCCCTTTTATAGCAGGGCCACAAACTCGAGGCTGAGGAAAGGGTGCTGAAACTCTAGGTAAAAATCCTAATAAGGAAGAGATGGAGTCAGAAGGGGGATGCACTCAACCTTTTTTACCAGGGTTCTCTGACATAGATCATAAAGTGAGCTAGCTTGACTATAGTGTACAAGGCATTTAGAGTGAGGTGCAAGGCATACAATCTAATATGAAATCCATACAAGATAGTTTGGTAGATATCATAATAGCTTTGAAAAATAATCAATCAAATCATCCAGCAAATGCAATTGTACAACCCCACCAGGGTGGTTCTCCCAACCAATCTACTTCAAATCTAACTATAGTGCCACAGAGGAACCTGTTACCAAAGGTGGATATGCACAAATTGGATGGAAAAGATCCACTCAATTGGATCAACCAAATGGAGATTTTTTTTGATCTACATCAGATCCCAGGTAGGCAGAAGGTTACCATGGCATCTTTGTATCTTGACCCTGATCAATTCATTTGGTGTCGATGGTTGTGTGCTCAAAAGAAAAGGATGACTCTCAATGTCACTTGGTCAGTTTTTACAGACGAACTGCAATTACACTATGACAATAGTGTGACGGAGAATTACTTCAGCCAAATGGCAAAATTGTGACAGACTGGCTCTGTCAAGTATTATATTAATCATTTTTAGAACCTATCCTTACGTGTGGAGACAATTTTTGAGAACTTGAATGACCTATTTTTGGGTGGACTCAAGGACCACATTCAACATGAGGTACGCATGTTTAATCCACTTAAGATTTATGATTCTATTATCATGGCACATAGAGCTAAGGAAAAATTCATAGCCAACAAGAAGCAACCATTCACTCACTTCAAAGATCGTAGCATGTCAACACCAACATTTCCTCCACCTACCAGATTGACCCCACAGCAAATTGAAGAGAAGTGTGCAAAAGGATTATGTTTCAATTGTGACAACAAGTGGAGTAAAGGACATAGATGTGCTGAGAATAAGTTATTCTACATTGAGGGATCTAATGAAGATGAAGAAGAAGATGATGCCTCCAATGATGATGAGGAAGAGATAGAGGAGGTACCTAAAAATTCACAATCTACAATCTCTTGGCATGCACTTGTAGGTATTGGCACTCCACAATCTCTTAAGGTGGTGGGTTTCCTCAAGAAACAGAAGGTGACAGTGTTGATTGATTCAGGAAGCACACATAACTTTATCAACCATAAGTTGGCCACTCGATTGAACTGTTTCATCTACCCTGCACCAAAATTTCAAGTCATGATTGCAGATGGTGGCACAATTAATTTTTCAGGAAAATGCCATAGTATTAAACTTGCTATGGGTGAGTATAATCTCGATTCTCCTATGTTTGCTATTCCCATGGGTAACACAAACATTGTTTTGGGAGTCCAATGGCTCACAACCTTGGGTACCATTGAGATGAACTTCCTCATGAACTTTCATTTTGAAGGTAGGAAAATTGAACTACATGGATTACAGGCAAAATATCCATAATTGGTTAGTTCACATCAGATGACCAAGATACTAAAAAAGGGGGCAGAGGGAATTATTGCACGATTATGTTCCATAGAAGTTCAACCCACACAAGCATCTACACATCTTGATCTACAGATGATTCTTGATGACCACCCATCTATTTTTGGGGCCATGCCAAAAGGACTAACACCAAAAAGAGAACATGATCATGCCATTCAATGACTTCCAAGGAGTCAACCACCACATATCAGACCATATAGATATCCATATGCACAAAAGAGTGAAATCAAAAAAATGGTCCATGAGATGCTAGAGGCAGGGATCATCAAGCATAGCCAAAGTGCATATTCATCACCAGTGGTCATGGTGCGAAATAAGGATGACACATGGAGGATGTGCCCAGATTATAGGGAACTCAACAAGTACACCATCAAAGATAAGTTTCTTATTCCCATAATTGATGATTTACTTGATGAGTTGCATGGTGATAATTATTTCACAAAATTAGACCTTCGCTCAGGGTACCATCAAATTAGAATCAAGGATGAAGATGTTCATAAAACTACTTTTAGAATGCATGAGGGCCATTATGAGTTTTTGGTAATGCCCTTTGGTCTTAAAAATGCACCATCTACTTTTCAGAGCTTGATGAACACTATTTTTAGGCCTTTTTTAAGGAAGTTTGTGTTGGTTTTCTTTGATGACATATTGATTTATAGTCAGACATGGGAAGCACATCTGCAACATGTGAAACAAGTGTTGATAGTTTTGGAGAAGCATCAGCTTTATGTGAAGCCATCCAAATGTGCTTTTGGAGTACAAGAGGTAGAGTACCTAGGTCACATTATTTCCCATGAAGGTGTCAAAGTTGATCCCCAAAAGATCAAAGCTATGATGGAATGGCCCATGCCAAAAACGCTCAAAAACCTCAGAGGGTTCCTAGGACTAATAGGTTACTACCGAAGATTTGTGAAAGGTTATGGTAGCATAGCGGCTCCACTCATTGCATTGCTAAAGAAGGATGCCTTCCATTGGAATTATGCCACCACCAAAGCATTTGAGAAACTAAAAGTAGCTATGTGCACCACTCCAATTTTGGCTACTCCAGACTTCTCAAAGACATTCACTGTTGAATGTGATGCTTCTGGATCTGGGTTAGAAGCGGTACTAATGCAGGAAGGAAGACCCATTGCATTTGAGAGTCATCAATTTAAAGGTAAGAATCTACAAAAACCTATTTATGAGAAATAAATGATGGCTATTCTTCATGTAGTTAAACAATGGAGGCCCTATCTGATGGGTAGACACTTTAATGTAAAAACCAATCATGATAGTCTCAAATACTTTTTGGAGCAAAGATTATCATCTAAGGAACAACAAAAGTGGGTAACCAAAACGTTGGGTTATGATTTTGAAATCATCTATAAGAAAGGTAAAGATAATGTAGTAGCAGATGTACTATCTAGACGAGATACATCCATAGAAGCATTACTTTGTGCAATATCCATATTGCAAGCAGATTGGGTGGATGAAGCCAAATTAGAATGGGAGCAAGACAAGGATACACAGGTTTTGATTCAAAATCTCTAGTAAGTTACTTTATCCTCTGAAAATTTTGAATGGAAAAGTAATGTCCTATGGTATAAGGGTAGGTTATACTTGTGCAAAAATTCAGAGCTTAAGCATAAGATTCTTGCGGAGTTACATGCATCTCCAATTGGGGAACACACAGGGTTCTTAAAAACATATCACAAAATTAAGAAATAATTATTTTGGGAAGGACTCAAGGGAGATGTACAAAAGTTTGTGGTAGAATGCTTGATATGCCAACAGAATAAAGGTGAGACAGTTAAGACCCCCGGTCTGTTACAACCATTATCAATTCCTAGTCAAAGGTGGGAGGAGGTTTCCATGGATTTCATCACAGGGTTGCCTTGTTCTGAAGGTAAGAATGTTATCTTGGTCATTGTGGATAGGCTTACAAAATATGCCCATTTTTGTGCTCTCTCACACCCATTTTCAGCAAGTACAGTAGCAGCTATTTTTCTGGACGCAGTTCTAAAGTTACATGAAACCCCAAAAATAATTGTAAGTGATCATGATCCTATTTTCACTAATAATTTCTAGACTGAACTATTTTCCTATTTGGGTACTCAGCTAGCTCATAGCTCATCTTACCACCCCCAATTTGACGGACAAACAGAAGTGGTTAACAAATGTTTAGAGGGGTATCTTCATTGTTTTGTATCAGATAAATAGAAACATTGGGTTAAATGGATACCACTTGTAGAATGGTGGTATAACACATCTTTCCATACCTCTTCTAAAATGTCTCCATTTTTAGCACTATATGGTTACCATCCACCTTCCATCACTTCTTCATTAAAGGTGCAAACCAAGGTTCGAAATGTGGAGGAGCACATTCAACATCAACAAGAAGTTTTGGCTAGTTTGAGAGAGAATTTGGCCTTGACACAAAACAGGATGAAGCAACAAGCAGGTCAACACCGTAGTGAGCAAAATTTTGAGGTGGGTGATTGGGTATTTGTATGTTTGTATCCTTATAAGCAGATGTCCTTGAAGCAACATAAAAAGGACAACAAACTTGCTCCTAAGTATTATGGCCCTTATCAAGTTCTACAAAAAATTGGAAGTATGGATTATAAGCTCGAGTTACCTCATTCATCTCGCATACACCTAATATTTCATGTTTCATGTTTGAAGAAGGTCATTGGATAGATAGTTTCAGCCCAAAAAAAACTTTCAGAACTAGAGGATGAAGGATGAGTCATTTTGGAACCAGAGAAGATCCTCCAAACACATATTAAGAGGTTGAGAACTAGAGAGATTAGGGAATATCTGATCATGTGGAAGAACTTGATCAGTGAAGATGCAACTTGGGAAGGTGAGGATTTTTTGCAACAACATCCAGAGTTGTTCAACGTTCAGGACAATGTTGGTTTGAAGGGGAAGGGCATGTTATGGCCCTAACCTATCGCATGTATGAGGATATGAATAGTTGACTTGTCGCTTACTTATCCCTCTTTGATGCTATTTCACATTTCTCTATGTATTCATTTGGTTAGTAGGTCAGCCTATGGAGTAACCATGGCCTAGATAGACTATATATAGGAGGTAGTCGGTAGTTGTTTAGCATCATATTATGAATTTTGCTCTTATTGAAGCTTATAGAGGTTGCCCCCTCGAAGTGGCTTATCTATTATCATATATTTGGATATATTTTAGTCATATTTGTATCTACTTCTACTATTCTACTTTATTGTTAAAGTAATTTCATTACATGCCCTAATAAGGTACCAATTGGGATCATAAATACACACTTCTTCAAGCATAGTGTGATATGTATTTATTGGCAGTACTCAAACATGAGCTGAATTATCTATACATGGTCACATAGGAGTCCATATACCATCGAGTTGTCAAAATAGACATGAAGAAAATCATGGATAAATTATTTAAACACCATGGCCACAATTTGGGGAAAATGGTACATGCACTCTTAAAATAAAGGGCATGACATTGGTATCCATTGAAAATGTAGTGGATAAAAATGTAGAGGTTAAAAATGTAGCATAAAAAACATAGTGAGAATAAAATGTAGCAAGGACAAAACATCATAGGAATAACATGAAGCAAAGGACATGCTCACACAGAATATGACACAACTTTTAACTAAAGTTCAAAACTCATGAAATCACATTTTCCTTTGTTATTTTACTTGTAAATTTTTTGAATTACTTTTCCACCATGAAATGTTAACTACTATCACCAAAATGAACTAGAAAAAAAATAAACAATGTGCTAATCACTAAAATATCCCAATTATGCTCTTCTCTATATTTTTATGACATTACCAATACTATTATATTTTTTCCTCATTACATTTTGTCCTCGTGATGTTTTGTCATACTATTTTTTTACTGCTACATTTTTGGCCTCTATGTTATCACATAGAGCCCACAAAATTGCAAAAAAATGATCCCCACTTAGTGGAAATCATATTCTTTGCCTTATATTATTCCTCAATTTATTCCTAATGATATCTAAAGAATCCAACCATAAAATTACTTTTTTTGCAATTTATAATCCTTCCATAATATACTTGGTAAATAGAGTGGGGAAAGTATCAATGCTAGAGGCTCCATTGAATGTCCACATAAATTCAGATATGGTCATCCTTTTAATATGATATCACCAAGGGGATAACCCATTCTAATACATCAACTAAAAAATCACATTGGCTTTGAGCATCTTATCAATTTCCACCTTCCCATTTACCCAAAAATTAGGATTGAGGCGGTAAGGCCACTTCTTTATTGGTTTTACATCAAGTTTCAACCTAATCTATATATTTATTTAGAAAGGCCACAAGATCTTCATCTAATGGTATCCCATGGGGAAAAGTCAACATATTTCTTAAAAAATTCAGCCCTATTAGCAAACTCAACATTTAACCAATAATCCCAAATGCTGGGAAACCTCAAATTTGTTGTCCCCCAAAAATATCACTCATTTTTGGGACAACATTTGAACTATTTTGGTCCTACAGACCAAAATTGTCTATTCTCTTTTTGAAATTTGTCTTGGGCATTCAAATTCCTCATTTTTCAAGCTTCTCAGAAATTTACGGACTCTGCAGGCTTGAATCTACGGACTATGCAGGCTTAAATCTAAGGACTCTGCAGGCTTGAATCTACGGACTCTGCAGGCTTGAATCTACAGACTCTGCAAGTTTGAATCTACAGACTCAGCAGGAAGAGAAAAATCTACGAACTCAGTAGGAAGAGAAAATATACAAACTCTATAGATCATGTTCAATGGGCTTTATAGGTTGATTTCTACAGACTTGATTTTTACGGACTCTGCAGGCAGGTTCATTTCTCCAAGTTCAACGGGATTCACAGGTTCTGCAAGCGGGTTCAACCAAAAGAATCAGTTTCTAACACTTGGTCATTTTCAAGATTGTTTCAGTACCTTGGTTCAGTTGAAAATATTCATCGGCAAGCATCTAAGCAAAGAAGGCTTGAACCGTTGAACCATTGAACCACTTTGGTTCAAAGGTTCAACAAGTTCAAAGTTCAAAAGGTTCATCACTTTTGGTTCAACGGTGGGTCCAATCAAAGGAACGGTTCAATGGATTGGTTCAACCAAGTGGTTCAACGCTTTGTTTCACTCTGGTGGTTCATCCACTTTGTTTCAACGCTTTGGTTCATCCTTTGGTTCAAACAAATGGTTCGTCTGTCGGTTCAAGGCTTCGTTTGAACCGTTGAACCAAAACTTGGTTCAATGTTTGGTTCAAACAAATGGTTCAATGACTTAGTTCATCCGCTTGGTTCAAAGGCTTGGTTCATTCAATTGAACCATCGGCTTGAACCATTTTGGTTCAAAGCTTGGTTCATCGGCTTGGTTCAATGTTTGGTTCAACCAAGCGGTTCATTGCCTTGGTTCAATGAAGTGGTTCAACGGAGTGGTTCATCAACTTGGTTCAATGGAGCAGTTCAATGTTTGGTTCAATCAAATGGTTCAACAGCTTGGTTCAACCAAGTGGTTCACTCAGATGGTTCAAAGGATCAGTTCAAATGCAAAAGTTCAAAGAGCCTCCTGAAGGACAAGTGCCCTTGCGGAGGGCACTTGGTCAACAAAAGTACCCTTTGGAAGGGTCATCTTCAAAGAAGGCCGCAAAGGTAATTCTTTCAAAATTCAAAAAAGACTTAGGCAATAAATAATTCCTTCAGACTTTTTATCTGAAGGAATTCCTTCGGACAAAAAGTCTGAAAGAATTCAGACAAGCTGTGGGTGGAAAAAACCCGAAGGATTTTACAAAGGCAAATTTTTGCAGACTTTTTGTCCACGGGAATTTGTCTCTAGACTTTTTGTCCGCAGGAATTTGCCCGCAAAGAAAGCCTGGGGAAAATACCCGCAGGAATTGTCTGCAAGAAAACCCGAGAAACAGTTCGCTAAGGAAAATGCCACCGAAGGACCCCGAAGTGCAGGTGCCCTTGCGGGGGACTCTCGACTGCCAAATTGAAGGACACTTCCTTGAAGCCAAAAGGTCATCTTCCCTTCGGGAAGACATGAAATAGAAAAACCAAAGAAGAACCAAGGGGTGACGCGCCCGAAGACGTCAAATTCAAGACAATGAACTAGTCATTGAAAACGTATTGATGGGGTGCGCAAATGTCAATTTTAAAGATCATAAAATAGCCATTGATCCTTTAAAACTATAGACTCGATTGCATTCATAGGCTTTAAGGCCAAGACTAGTAGAAAGTGAGGAAGGAACAAAACAACAAATTGAATCCAGGACCTGATTCAATTAACCAGAAAAGAGGGAACGATGAAGGTATGATCACATCACTAGGTGGACATTGAAAGTTGCAAACTTTCAATAGGATGACTTGTTTCTCTGCATTGATAAAATCAAATGGGTAAATGCTCCTAAGTTCCAACCTGTCTTCTTAACAGATTTCAATGCAACATGATGTATTATTGTTCTTGAGTCCTTCTTGAAGAGGCTATATAAGGGACTCTCTTCTATTGTAAATGAATCTCTTTTTGACAATCAGAATGAAACTCTGCCCAAATTGAAAGGCATTTCTAAGACTTTGAGCTCAGTTTGTTGATCATATTTTGTTATTGGAATAAGAAAGTAAGTGATTTTTCAGGCTTTGTGCTGTGATATCTTTGTTGTTGAGGAAACTGTTCTTATGTCTTTTTCCTTAATATATCTTCTGTTCCTTTAATTCAACAAGCAATATTAGTGAAATTAGTCAGGAAGGTGCCCTAAATATTCAACTGTGAAGAGACTTTGTGCCCCCATAATTGCCTTTCAGTGTGTTTTCTTTTCATTTCTATGTAAAAGATTTTGGGATGACTTTGTGCCCTCATTGTCCTTCGTATCTTACTCTTGAGCAATTCAGGTGGAGACTTTGTGCTGTATCTGGATTTGATAGTTACTATGTCCTTTGCTACATTTTGCATTTACTACCAAGAGTATTCTTGTGGTTTTTTGAATAGTACTTCTGAAAGGAGAGGAGTGTTGTCTGTCATTTCCCTTGAGTTTTTCCTTTGATTTGCATACATCATCTCTGAAGAAAGAGAGATGGATGATTTGTCCTACCCTTGAGTATTATTTTCTATTTATATATATATATATATATATAAAACATACCTACAGGGAACCTCCCCTTGATGAGAGGAGAGATCAGTGTCCTGATGTGGTAAACCTAGACATTTAGATAACTAATCTTCCTACTTTGGATGATCAGACCTATTTTTTTTATCAGTACGTTGATTGACAAAATATTCAACCAACAGTTTTTGGTGACTCCGCTGGGGATATACCCATTATCCATTTATAATCTATCCATTCACCTCCACACCAACCAAGAAAGAATGCACAGTTTAAAGCCTCAAGCTTTAACAGAAGCAAGGTTAATTTTTTTCCATTTTTGTTTCACAATCTGGAAGATTCAAGGTATACACGAAGCTAAAGGGCTAAAGGTATTGTTGACCCTGTATTCGAGTTGGTACAACAAAGTGATTTTGATCTGTTTCCTTCACCATCTCATCTCCAACGAACCAAGAGCTTTCCTCCTACTAAAGTCAAATCTCCATTTCCAGACGAAGTATCTACTTCTACTGTTGATAAAGCTTTACCAATAATTACCCCTCTGAGATTTGTTATCCCTCCTTTTCATAATCCTACAATGGCAGTTCAAGGCCCCTAGGGTAATGCTTTTGGTCCTCTGAATCTTACTCCACCTCTACATGAGCTTCCACACAGTTTAAGGAAGAATTTCCTCAAATTCTATGGTGATGGGAAAGTTTATCCTGATGAACACATTACAGCCTTCAACATAGCTTGTGGAGTAATCAGAGTAGAATTTGAAGATGTAGCAGTCAGGCTTTTTGTAAAAACATTACAAGGTGCTGCTGTAGATTGGTTTTATCATCTACAAGCTCAGTCAATGACTGATTAGAATACTCTCAAAGATAAGTTTGAAGCCAGATTCAAACTGTAGAAGATGCACATGCACTTCTGGCTCAACTTACATAGATGAAAAAAGAGCCTTATGAGCCTATGAGAGACTTCATAGCCAAATTTGACAAATTGAGAAATAGAATTCCTATAATTGCTCGACCTACAGCTGAGAATCTCAAATGTTTTTCATTAATTCTTAGTTAACTGAAGTAAGTTTTCTCTTGAGACGTACTGGTCAAATAGATCTTGCTGCAGCTCAATATTTGGCTACTGAGGTAGAAGATGATCTCATCTTAGCAGGGAAGATAAGAAGAGATCCAAATAGAAATAGAGCTTCATCATCTTCTGAATATTCATCTACAAACACCACAGATCTAATGGTGCAAAAATTGGCAAATGAGTTGCTTATTCTCAAAAAGAAAATGGCTCAAAGAATGTCTTCTACTCCTTCATACAGAAGGACATTCCCAAATTAGTCATATCAGGGCAATGCTATCAAGAATCAAGGGCAACATAATTGCCTTCCTCCCCCACAAGGGAAACTTGTCCTGGAAGCTCTTCCAACTAATTCAACAATGGGATATCTTGAAGCAGAATTAGAGTTCTCTTTCCAGCTTGAATTGAATCAAGAAAATGATGTTGATCTCCTTGAAAAAAATCAAGAAAAATCAGCTGGTGACTCCCACATTGGTTTTCTGAACTACCAGGATGAACCTAAAAGCAAAAGAGAAGCTTTTGATGGATCATATGCAGTGTTTACTAGGTCTAAGAACCAATTAGTCCAGCAAGCTGATAAAGGGAAGACAAAAGAGCAACCGTAGCCAGCAGTCACGATTGCTAAGTGTGGAACTATTTGCCTTTTCAGTCAAAGGATCCAGTAATCACCCAAAAGACAAGTACATAAATTTCGCTTTCCCCTTCTACTTCAAATTTGCAAACCAGCCCACCTCCCATCCCTCCTAAAACTCAGAAAGTTGAAGTACATTTCTTTGTACCTAGCTTGATTCAACCATTTGACATAATCGATCATGTCAAAAAGACAAAAATACAAATATCTGAGTTTGAATATTTGCAGTCCAATCCTGATCAATTAAATAAGCTGATCCAATATGTCAAGAACCAAACCATCCCTGTAAGACAAAAAGCTAAAAAGGTAACTCTTGATTCTCTAAAGAACACATTTATTCCAAATAATTTGGTCATTACTCCTCCAGCTGCTCTTGGAAAAATAGAACCTTTCTATGTTTCCCTGTTAATTAATGTCTACAAGTTGAGTAACTGTATTATAGACTCAGGTGCATCTGATAATGTCATGCCTACTAAAGTAGCTGAGTCTCTTGGTCTCACATTGACCAAGACATTTGGGAGATGTTTCTCCATGGAGAACAAGCAAGTACCATTACTGGGGCAAATCAAAGATGCCTAATTTGCATTTGTAGCCCTTTCAGACAAGAAAATCAAGATGACTGTCTTGGTGGCTGACGTCCCAGTATCCTATGGCATTTTTCTTGGATGAAATTTTTGTAAGGACATGGGAGGAGAACTAAGCATGGATCTATCTTAGGCAAGAATCCCTATACAAGGCGTAATGAAGAGGTTGCTCCCTGAAAAGGAAGCAAAATATGTGGTCACCCAGACATCAGCCCCTGAAGCTCAAATTTTTTTTGATTCCACAGGTATGGGTAACTATTTTCTATCTACAAATGAAGTACATGAAACATCTGATATAATTCTTGAAAAGATCAACTCAGAAATCAGTTTAACTAGAACAACAAAAGAACTAGTAGGCTGCAATACATATGAAGAAGGATCCTCCATCTCTGATGAAGGAAAGTCTAAAAAAAATCAGTATCAGATGAGATATGGATTTTGGAATTTGATGGTAGCTGTTCCTCTACCAGTTCAGGAGCTGGGATTGTGTTGATATCTCCTCAAGGAGATATGTTTCCTTCATCTTACAAATTACAATTTAGCAACACTAACAATACAGCTAAATACGAATCTCTACTGCTTGGCATAAATGCTACTCAAGAAAAAGACATCAAATTTATTCATGCCAAAGGCGATGCTGAATTAGTGGTTTGTCAAGTAAAATATCTTTACCAAACCAAGAATGAAAGATTACGCCACTATCGCAACCTAGTTTGGGACCAAATTGAAAGCTTTGATGCTTTCAACATTTCTGCTATACCCAGAAAGTCTAATGACAGAGTTGATGCACTTGCTATTTCAAGAACTCTCTTAGTTCCTCATTCAGATTTCAAGGAAGATAGGTATACTATTGAGCTGGTCTATAGATCAAGTGTTCCTAATAATGCTGATTATTGGCAAGTATTCAATGATGATCATCAAATCATTACTTTCTTAGAATGAAATGACAATTTTGAACTACATTTTGAAGGTAATAAATCTCAGATGAATGAATCAACCTCTGAATCCAGTTCAGATATTAATGAAGAATTCTTATAGCTAAAAGGAAACAAAATTCCCAAAGGCCTGGTTTCTCTTGAGAAGCTATTTGACAAGCATGATAGATTCATCAAACAACAACAAACAGACTCAAGTTTCTCTCAGGGATTTGATCAAGTAAATCTGACCAATAAAAAAAATTCCAAGATGGTTAACATTGGTAAGTGTTGCACCCCTGAAGAAAGATTCTAGTTCACCACTTTACTCTGTCAATACATAGATGTCTTAGCATATTCTTATGAAGATTTGAAGTCTCTCAGACCTGATGAAATTTGCCATGACATTCCTCTCAAGGCTGACTCAATGCCCTACAAGCAAAAATCTAGACATTATAATCCAAAAATATCAGGTACTATTCTATCTGAGATACAAAAAATGTTAGATGCTAGAATCATCTTTCTAATCCATCATTCCACATGGATTTCAAACATAGTGCCTGTAAGGAAGAAGAATGGCAAAATTCATATTTGTGTAGATTTCAAGAATCTGAATCAAGCATCTTTGAAAGATAATTATCCTTTGCCAATCATGGATCAAGTGCTTCAAATAGTGACAGGTTCAAAGATGTTATCAATGCTAGATGGCTTCTTAGGATATAATCAAGTTGAAGTTGGTAAAGCAAACCAAAACAAGACTGCATTCACCACACCTTGGGGTACATTTGCATATAAGAGAATGCCTTTTGGCTTGATAAATGCTGGTGCTACCTTTCAGAGAGCAATGGATTTAGCTTTCAAAGATGAGATTGGTAAATTCATAGTGGTATACTTTGATGACTTGACTATCTTTTCAAAGCATTGATCTGATCATGTACGCCACTTACAACAAGTGTTGGAGCACTATCGCTAGAATGGTATTTTCTTGAACCCCAAGAAGTCTGTTTTTGGAGTAACAGAAAGAAAACTCCTTGAATACATTATGTCAAAATAAGGCATAAAGATTGACTCAGATAGAGTCAAGTCTATTCAAGAGATTAATCTACCTACAAACAAAAATGCTATTCATTCTTTCTTTGGAAAGGTGAATTTCTTACGGAGGTTCATCCCCAAATTTGCTAAGAAGATTAGACACATTGTGAACATGATGAAAGGGAAGACCATCTTCAGCTAGACTAAAAAAGGTAAATTAGTATTTCAAGATATCAAGACCGCCATTTCTCATGCCCCTACCTTGGTTTGTCTAGATTACAACAAAGATTTCATCATATACAGCTATGCATCTGAACACACTCTTTCAGCAATTCTTGTACAATAAGACAAAGAAGGTATAGAATCTCCTATCTCTTTCATGAGTTTTCCTCTCAAAACCCATGAGATGAAGTATTCAAATGTAGAGAGGCATACTTATGCATTGGTGAAACCAGTCAAACATTTCTGCTTCTATATTTTGAATTCACACACTACTGCCTTAGTTCTTGACACTACAGTCAAGTCTATATTAACTCAGCAAGAGTTTGGCATAAAAAGAGGTAATTGGATTACAAAGATTCAAGAGTTTGATCTAGACATCAAGCTGACAAAGCCGGTCAAGGGTAGAGGCCTATGCCAATTAATTACTGACAATAAGCCAAAAGACACACAATGTGAAGAAACTGAAGTGGAAAAGACACCAACAGTCCTTTTTGTTTCCACTACCAATGAGTGGTATTTAGGTATCACTCATTTCCTTACTTATGGTGAATGTTCTGCTCATTTGTCTTACAAAGAAAAGAGGACTATCAAGTTGAAAGCTGCCAATTTTATCCTTTGAGACAACGGCTTGTACAAGAGAAGCATAGATGGAGTATTCCTTTACTGTGTAGACAAAGAGCAACAAAGACAGCTTTTGAAATCTTTCCACAATCTAGCCTATGGAGGACATTTTTTTGCTCTTGTGACTGCTCACAAGATTCTACGAGCCAGGTATTACTAGCCAACTCTTTTCCAAAATACACATAAGTGGGTGAGAAAATGTGAACTCTGTCAGCAATTTGTTGGAAGACCCAAGTTAGCTACTATGCCTCTCAATCCAGTGATCATAGAAGAACCTTTACAATAATAGGGACTTGATTTTATTAGGACTATAAACCCATCTTCAAGTGCTAGACATGATTATGTCCTTACAACAACTGACTATTTCACCAAGTGGGTAGAAGCAATCCCAACTAAGCATGCTACTTCAAAAGTTGTATGCAACTTTCTCAAAGAGAATATCATTTCCAGGTTTGGAGTTCCAATCAAAATTGTTACTGATAATGCAGCTTGTTTCACCTCTCAGGAGATTACACAATTATGTTTCCATTATGGAATTATACTCTCTCACTCTTCTGATTATTTTCCACAAGGGAATGGACAAGCTGAATCTAGCAATAAGAACCTGGTAACTATCATCAAAGGACATGGCACAAAATATTGGTTGATGCTCTATGGGTAGATAGAATCACACCAAAGAGGGCAATTGGTATGTCTCCTTTTCAACTTCTTTATGGTATCAATGCTAAGATACCAATCACCTTAGAATTGCCAGCCTTGAAATTGGTAAAGGCAATTAAAGATCAGACATATGAAAGTTATCTTGATAAAAGAATCATGTGCCTGACTGAGGTAGAGGAATAGAGAACCATGGTGGTGGACATAATTTTTGCTCATCAAAGTCTGGTAAAGAAAATCTTTGATCAGAAGGCCAAAAATCATGATTTCTAGATTGGGGATCAAGTCTTGCTGTGGGACAAAAGGAGAGAACCAAAGGGGATGCATGAAAAGTTTGACTCCCTTTTGAGAGGCCCATTTATAATTCATCAGCACATTGGTGAAAATAGCTTTCTACTAAAATATCAAGATGGCACACTCTTTTCTCTGCCTCATAATGGGTAACATTTGAAACACTTCAACTCTTGAAGTGTCAGATCATTGCATCTGTATATATGTATATTTGTACAAGTTTTTAATTTTGTTTTGTTTTGTTTATTTTATTTTTGATGCCTTTCATTTTTGGGTAGCATGAATCTGTAACCCAATGGTACACATGAAGACACTGGAGATTCTAGATTCTACTCCCTTCAATTCTTTTTGCAATTGATAGAAGTTCCCCAACTGGAGCCAGCTGTTGTCCCCCAAAAATATCACTCATTTTTGGGACAACATTTGAACTATTTTGGTCCTACAGACCAAAATTGTCTCTTCCTTTTTCAAAATTTGTCCTGGGCATTCAAATTCCTCATTTTTTAGGCTTTTCAAAAATCTATGAAATCTGTAGGCTTGAATCTATGGACTCTACAGGCTTAAATCTACGGACTCTACAGGCTTGAATCTACGGACTCTACAGGCTTGAATCTACAGACTCTACAGGCTTGAATCTACGGACTCAGTAGGAAGAGAAAAATCTATGGACTCAGCAGGAAGAAAAAATATATGGACTCTACAGATCAAGTTCAATGGGCTTTACAGGTTGATTTCTATAGACTTGATTTCTATGGACTCTACAGACAGGTTCTTTTATCCAAGTTCAACAGGCTTCATAGGTTCTGCAAGCGGGTTCAACTAAAAGATTCAATTTCTAACACTTGGTCATTTTCAAGATTATTTCAGTACCTTGGTTCAATAAAAAATCTTCATTGACAAGCATCTAAGCAAAGAAGGCTTGAACAGTTGAACCATTGAACCACTTTGGTTCAAAGGTTCAACGAGTTCAAAGTTCAAAAGGTTCATCGCTTTTGGTTCAACGACGAGTCCAATCAAAGAAACGGTTCAATGGCTTAGTTCAACCAAGTGGTTCAATGCTTTGTTTCACTCAGGTGGTTCATCCACTTTATTTCAATGCTTTGGTTCATCCTTTGATTCAAACAAATGGTTCGTCAGTCGGTTCAAGGCTTCGTTTGAACCGTTGAACCAAAACTTGGTTCAACGTTTGGTTCAAACAAATGGTTCAATGACTTAGTTCATCCACTTGGTTCATTCAATTAAACCATCTACTTGAACCATTTTGGTTTAAAGCTTGGTTCATCAGCTTGGTTCAACCAAGCGATTCATTGCCTTGGTTCAACGAAGTGGTTCAACGAAGCAGTTCATCAACTTGGTTCAATAGAGCGGTTCAACATTTGGTTCAATCAAATGGTTCAACAGCTTGGTTCAACCAAGCGGTTCACTCGGATGGTTCAAAGGAGCAGTTCAAATGCAAAAGTTCAAAGAGCCTCTCGAAGGACAAGTGCCCTTGCGGAGGGCACTTGGTCAACGAAAGTACCCTTCAAAAGGGTCTTTTTCAAAGAAGGCTGCAAAGGTAATTCTTTCAAAATTCAAAAAAGACTTAGGGAAGAAATAATTTCTTTGGACTTTTTATCCAAAGGAATTCCTTCAGACAAAATTTTTGAAAGAATTCAGACAAGCCGCTGGCAGAAAAAACTGAAGGATTTTATAAAGGCAAATTTTTGTGGACTTTTTGTCCACGAGAAATTTCTGTGAACTTTTTATCTACGAGAATTTGTCCCCAGACTTTTTGTCCATAGGAATTTTCTCGTGGAGAAAGCTCGGGGAAAATACCCGCAGGAATTGTCCGCAGGAAAACCCGAGAAACAGTTTGCTAAGGAAAAGGCCACCGAAGGACCCTGAAGGGCAAGTGCCCTTGCGAGGGACTCTCGACTACTAGATTGAAAGACACTTCCTTGAATCCAAAAGGTCATCTTCCCTTCGCAAAGACATGAAACAAAAAATCCAAAGAAGAACCAAGGGGTGATGCACCCGAAGATGTCAAATTCAAGACAGAGAACTAGCCGTTGAAACCATATTGACGGGTGCACAAACGTCAATTTTAAAGCTCATAAAATAACCATTGATCCTTTAAAACTATATACCTGAATGCATTTATAGGCTTTAAGGCCAAGACCAACAGAAAGCGAGGAAGGAATAAAACAACAAATTGAATCCAGGCCCTGATTCAATTAAACAAAAAAGAAGGAATGATGAAGGTAAGATCAAATCACCAGGAGGACATTGAAAGTTGCAAACTTTCAATAGCGTGACTTGTTTCTCTGCATTGATAAAATCAAATGGGTAAACTCTCCTAAGTTCTAACTTGTCTTCTTAATAGATTTCAATGCAACATGATGTGTTACTGTTCCCGAGTCCTTCTTGAAGAGGCTATATAAGGGACTCTCTTCTATTATAAATGAATCTCTTTTTGATAATCAGAATGAAACTTTGCCCAAATTGAAAGGCATTTCTAAGACTTTGAGCTCAATTTGTTGATCATATTTTGTTATTGGAATAAGAAAGCAAGTGATTTTTTAGACTTTGTGCTGTGATATCTTTGTTGTTGAGGAAACTGTTCTTATGTCTTTTTCCTTAATATATATTCTGTTCCTTTAATTCAACAAGCAAGATTAGTGAAATTAGTCAGGAAGGTGTCTTGAAAATTCAAATGTGGAGAGACTTTGTGCCCCCATAATTGCCTTTCAGTGTGTTTTCTTTTCATTTCTGTGTAAAGGATTTTGGGACGTCTTTGTGCCCTCATTGTCCTTCGTATCTTACTCTCGAGCAATTCAGGTGGAGACTTTGTGCTACATCTCGATTTGATAGTTACTACGTCCTTTTATATATTTTTCATTTACTACCAGGAGTATTCTTGTGGTTTTCTGAATAATACTTCTGAAAGGAGAGGAGTGCTGTCTGTCATTTCCCTTGAGTTTTTCCTTTGATTTGAACACATCATCTCTGAAGAAAGAGAGATGGATGGTTTATCCCACCCTTGAGTATTATTTTCTATATATATATATATATATAACATACCTACAGGGAACCTCCCCTTAATGAGAGGAGAGATACGTGTCCTTCTGATGTGGTAAACCTACACATTTGGACGACTAATCTTCCTACTTTGGCTGATCAGACCTATTTTGTTTATCAGTACGATGATCGAAAAAATATTCAACCAAAAAAATTCTCCTTAGTCCCTATGTTTACCAATTTGGATTTTGAAGGATGATTCAAATAGTCCTCTAGGGAGGCATATTTTTTCTCATGTACCCACCTCTCTCCTTCCTCTTCTCTTGCATTGAAGTGTCATAGATTGTTATCTTTGGGTGCACCTATTGTCACTCTTGAGTTGCACCCTTTGAGGAGGTGTTTCAAGTCTCCTCACTCAATTGACACAATGGGACTCTCTAAGATTGTGGTTGGTCTATGACTAAAGAGAACCTTCAGAGAGGGTTGGCTCTCTTTATGCTACATCTATACTATCACTACACCTACTCAAATTGCAAGGAAAAGGGAAAGAGAAAGTTGAAGGCAAAAATAAAGAGGGGTGATGCACCAAATTTTTTATCTCCTCCTCTTGCCTATGAGTTGATAACCAAGCTAAGACAAGGCTAAATCTAATCACACAACTTCAAATAGTTTTTTTAGCATAATTATTTCAATATGGAGGTTGTAGCTAATTCATTAATTATGAGAGACAATCAAGAGGCTTATGATGAGGCACTAATGAAGGTTTTCCACACTTAACATTTTTCAAAACCACTTGACACACACCATATGACCTACAAGAAGATAACTTACTCACAAAGAAGTGAGAATGAAGAGGATAAGTATAAGGAGATTGAACATCAACACTAACATTCATCAACAATTCACCATGAATACATTAAATGTGATATGAAGAAGATAAAAAATAGTTTAAATTCAATTCAAAAGCAACAATAAGTATCAATTTTAGTATGGATTCACCGTACTCACCTAGAAGACCCTTTACAATGTCCTTTTTAGGAGTATATGTAGAAGAATTGATAAGAGAGAGAGAAGGTGGGTGTGTAGGAAGACTATTATGAGTGTCATCTATCATGAAACCAGTTACAATGCCAATAGAAGGTGGAAAAATAGTTCTATCATTCATCCTCAACATGTGTTGGCTTGAATTGATGATGACCTCATGAAAGGTGGCATTTAAGTGGTTTTTGGTCCTCTATGACTCATCTTTATTCCCTTGAAACTGCCCTTTCTTAATTGAGGAGTTACAAGTTGATATCTTGACACATGGCTTACTTTCCCTCCTTAGAATCCTTCTACACCATTCTTGGCTCTTGTAATGCATCTCTCATATTAATGAAAGTGAAACTTAAAGCTTAGGCTTTTTCAATATTGTGATCTCTATCATTAGAACCTGCAACTTCATTTCTAAGCTTGTTTGATCCAAAGGAATGAAATGAAAATAAGTTTATGTCTTCCTCCAAGTTTTAGTTTATGTTTGAAGATTGTCACAAAAGTCTTTTCAACTTTATGTAGGTCTTGTAAAATATCATAAAATCTCTGTCCAATCTTATAAATCATCTTCAATTGATTAGTTGTCTATTAGGTCTTCACAACCTACTAGTAAGGAGTTTGGAGAGGGCATTAGGTATTATTATCCATGTTCCATGAATTTAACAATGATGTTGCAGGTGTATTAGGTCTTATTAGGAGTCTTCAAGAGCATGTTAAACTTGAGACAAGCTTGAAAATTTGATAGAGGCTTGTATGTTTCCTTAAATGTTCTCAACAACATGAAGCAAGTGGACTCCCTATAAAAAAGCGCTTCAATTCTACCTATAATCATTTGAATAGGCTTGTATATGAGTTGAAGAGTCCTACAAGGATGTCATTAGATGTATACAGGCGTATCATGAGGTTTCTTATTTCCATTTATGACCTTAGGAAGGTCTGCCACTTCATCCTCTCAATGCAAGCAAGGTAAGCCTTCATCTTGGCTTGGTTTACTTTATTGAAACCTATCTTAGCACCCTTAAAGTCTCTTGAATGGATGGTTTAGGGCCATTAAACCTCTTCTCAAGCCTATAAGGTCTCTTCAACTGGTTGAGAAGCTTCCACATAGTCAAAAACATGAAATTAGGCCTAAAAACTATAATTTTAGACCATTTTCTTATGCTTTTACTCCACATGTGCCAATACAATGGCTCCAAAATATGCTTATGCAACCTACATATGTCATTCAAGTGTTTTCAAGACATTTCATGTATATTGGAGTCCATTTAGAGACATACACAATCATCGAGCTCTTTTTAGGGTTTATTGGTAGTTTTTTAGGTCTCCAACTTCTTAACGATTATTTATAGAGTATAGGCCCTTAATGGATTGAAAAATGCCAAAAAATTGGAGTGTATACACCTTATCAACATACACTAATGGAATTCCCTCCCACACACTTACTCAATCAACTTCTTATATGTACCTAAATTGACTCACTTCATTTATCATCACCAATATTGTCGGGAATCTAGAACAACAAACATGCTCTGATGCCACTCGTTAGGATCTTGCTCCTCAGAAAGAGCACAGTATGATTAACAAATATAAGCAATTGAATATGCAGAAATAACCAAAAACACAAGTAACTAGAATTCACCAATAGCACAGAATATGAGAGACAATACACTATCTTGTATTAACACTATACAGAAAAGAATACATCAAAGAGCCGCCACACTCTTTCACCTTACAGAGATTCACCACACCTCAAGTGTACAGTAATTCTTCTCACACACACTCTCCTACACAAAAAATGGTCCCAACAACCAACTCACACACAGAATTGGTGTTCACCTCACCAACCAGTCAGTAATAACCCTGCCGGTACACCAAGCACTCTATAGCACTTCAAGCTGATCTCTCATGAACCTGCAACCTGCAATTCAAAGACCAAACTTACATGTAGATCCCCAATGAGCTTGAAACAACCTGTAACTCACAGATCTTAAAACTAGAAGGAACTCTTCCTTTCTATCTCATGCCTTAAACGATACATGCCAATGGGTCTATAAATAGATCCCTAACTCAAACACTAACTTAGACTCTTAATTTAGACAATTATCCTCGCAGCCCAAGACTCTGGCTGGTCTTAACATGCAAACTCATTGTTCACTTAACTAACTGTCCGTGAAACGAACACTTCAGGAACACACAGGCGACCGACGCCGGTCCCTGCTAGTCTGGTTCTGCCGACGTCGGCCAACTTCCTGCCGTCGCCGGTGGCCTTCTGCACTGGACTATGCCGACGTCGGTCCTGCTGCCGACGCTGGTTCCTGTAGAACTCAGCAACCATCTGTTCCTCAGTTTGCAAAGGTTGAAGCTTTTAGCTCCACAACCTAACAATCTCCCACTTGGAGATAAATAGCTGCAACCTGTACCTGTACCTGTACACCGTCTAGTTTGTTCCTTGGCTTTGTATCCCTCCTCAAGATCACTCTTGAAGACCAACCACCACAAAATCCGTGATGCAAAAAACTGTCATCCAAATTACCTGCCACATCCGCATCTACTACCATGTACAAAAAGAACTTGACCCTGCATAGCATGTGCACCTGCTGC
Organism: Torreya grandis; assembly: GCA_037957365.1. Classification (NCBI taxonomy): domain Eukaryota; kingdom Viridiplantae; phylum Streptophyta; class Pinopsida; order Cupressales; family Taxaceae; genus Torreya; species Torreya grandis. The sequence goes on from JARHVA010001054.1 coordinate 1,464,432, forward strand.
TGGTCCCACTGAACTGCCCTTCAGTATTACTTTCCCGGATTGACTCCAAACTTGTGACAACTCCCACTGCTTGGGAAAACTTCAGGTTTAGTACATACCATGCACTCAACCTCATTATGTGAATCAAGACACCTGTTCTGTGAACTGTCTAACCATCGGCGTGCTAACCGGCTTCACACAATCATCCTGAAACAAAGTCAACAAGACCTCCATGTCTCTAGAACACACTCATGTCAAATAATCTTGCTGCTCCCAGATTCTCTATGACAAACACCTGAAGTAGCTTTACCTTTAGTTCAGCAATACCTGTATATGTAACCCTGCAACAAGCACATCATACAAAAAATAGGATAATGTAGCTAATATTATCCGACCTGGTAAAGAGAAACACAATGATCAAACCTCCATTGCCCTGCAGCTAAAACAAGATCATATACCCTGATCTTCCATCTCACGTATCCATTTCCGCTCTTCTTCATCCTCAACATCCATTCATCTCTCAGTGCTTACTTCCAGCTGGCAACACTACCCAAAACACCTGTTTGGTTCTCCTCCAAGGAATCACATCCTCATCCATGCCAAGCTCCCACTGTTTCCTGGATCTACCTGTTCTGCTTCTTCAACAACTTCCTGGTTCTATACCATAAGTGAGCAACAAGTAGTGTAAAGAAGGGAAATGATGAATTTAAGAACTTACTTACACCTTCAGTCCTCCATATGGGCGCTTGAGACTCCATGACAACTAGCTGTCCACCCAAAATTCATCTCAATAACCGATGCCAGTCACATCTCAGTCTACAGCCGACCGATGTCGGTTCCCTGCGACTGCCTCCCTGCCGACGTCGGTTTCCCCTGGCCGACGCCGATCTCTTTTCTGCCCCGAGTCACCGACGTCAGGCTGCACATAGCCGACGTCGGTCCCTGTCTGGACACCGACGCCGGTTTTCCTGCCGACGTCGGTCTCTGTGTTTTTCTTGTGAGACCTGACTTTTTCCCGCGAGCTCTTTTTGGATCAAACCCTTGTCCAAATCACCCTTGCTCTGCTCAGAATTCCTCTGCACCTTATGCTGAACTCTGTCCGTCACTTTCTCCTTGAAAACCAAGGCTTTCCTATTCTTGTCACTAACATCGGATTCCTCAAGAAACCTTACCTTCTTCTTCTGCATACAGAAACCACGATCCATGCCTTCCAAATCCGAAAGCATATTCTTTGACTCAAGAACTAGCATCTCCTTCTTATCTATGTGACCAAGCCTATTAAGCCACATCTCTGAATCTACAGCTGAAGTAGATAACCCAGAAAGAGAATCAGTAAAACAAGTAGATAGATAAAGCGTACCTACTTTCTTACCTCTAGCTATAACAAGTGTACCCTTGGTAACCTTCCAAGAGTCTGCTGTGAGAGTTACTGTGCAACCCTCTTCACCCAAACTTCTAATAGAAATCAGATTCCGCTTTAGAACTGGGACATGCATGACCTCCTTTAACACCCATGTGTCACCTGTCTGCAATTTCAGCTTCACTTTGCCTTTGCCAACAATCTGACAAGGCTTACCATCCCCTACACAAATTTCTCCAAAGTCTCCCTGGACATACTCATGGAAAAATTCTCTATGTGGAGATGCATGAAAAGAGGCACTAGAATCTAATACCCAAGATTCTACTTTATCCAAAGAACATACCAGAGCATCCTGTGCAACGTAGCCTGCAACATCTGCTTCTTCTCCATGTTCTTCATGATGATCTTCACCCGATCTGCAATCTCTCTTTAAGTGCCCTTGCTTTCCACATTTCCAGCAGGTTATTCTGCCATACCTGGACTTGGATCTTTTTCCTATCTTCGACCTTGATCTCCCACGCTCTGTCCTCTCTCTTGGCCTTCCTCTTCCTTCAACACTCAAAGCATCTCCAGATAATTCACCTGTGCTTTTCCTGCGTATCTCTTCATTCAAGATCACGCTCACAACATCATCCACTTTTAAGACTTTTGAAGGAGACACAGTATTAGAAACTGCCATTACCAAACCTTCCCAACTTTCAGGTAATGAACACAAGATTAAGAGAGCTCTAAGTTCATCATCAAATACAATATTAACTGAACTTAACTGGTTTACCAAACCATGGAAATCACTAAGATGGCTATGAACAGATCCACCTTCCAACATTTGCAAATTAAATAAACGCTTCATAAGAAATACCTTATTTGAAGCCGAGGGTTTTTCATACAAATTTGCCAAAGATTTCATCAACTCCACCGTTGTCTTACACTGTGATAAGCTGGAAATCACAAATGAATCAAGACTCAATCTAACAGATCCCAGAGCCTTCCGATCAAGAACCTCCCATTCTTCATCTTTCATATCCAAGGGTTTGCTAGCAACCCCACCCAACGGTAAGTACAAATCTTTCTGATACAGATAGTCCTCAATCTGCATCCTCCATAATTGGTAGTTCTTGCCATTAAACTTTTCCATTCGTAGTTGACTTCTTTCTGCCATTGCTCAACTCCCACTCAAACAGAAAACCTGTGAGTAACCTGTAATCAAAACACACTACCCAGATCTACACCAATCTGTTAGTATCCCAACCAAAAGCTCTGATACCACTTGTCAGGAATCTAGAACAACAAACATGCTCTGATGCCACTCGTTAGGATCTTGCTCCTCAGAAAGAGCACAGTATGATTACCAAATATAAGCAATTGAATATGCGGAAATAACCAGAAACACAAGTAACTAGAATTCACCAATAGCACAGAATATGAGAGACAATACACTATCTTGTATTAACACTATACAGAAAAGAATACATCAAAGAGCCGCCACACTCTTTCACCTTACAGAGATTCGCCACACCTCAAGTGTACAGTAATTCTTCTCACACACACTCTCCTACACAAAAAACGGTCCCAACAACCAACCCACACACAGAATTGGTGTTCACCTCACCAACTAGTCAGTAATAACCCTGCCGGTACACCAAGCACTCTATAGCACTTCAAGCTGATCTCTCATGAACCTGCAACCTGCAATTCAAAGACCAAACTTACATGTAGATCCCCAATGAGCTTGCAACAACCTGCAACTCACAGATCTTACAACTAGAAGGAACTCTTCCTTTCTATCTCATGCCTTAAACAATACATGCCAATGGGTCTATAAATAGATCCCTAACTCAAACACTAACTTAGACTCTTAATTTAGACAATTATCCTCGCAGCCCAAGACTCTGGCTGGTCTTAACATGCAAACTCATCGTTCACTTAACTAACTGTCCGTGAAACGAACACTTCGGGAACACACAGGCGACCGACGCCGGTCCCTGCTAGTCTAGTTCTGCCGATGTCGGCCGACTTCCTGCCGTCGCCGGTGGCCTTCTGCACTGGACTATGCCGACGTCGGTCCTGCTGCCGACGCCGGTTCCTGTAGAACTCAGCAACCATCTGTTCCTCAGTTTGCAAAGGTTGAAGCTTTTAGCTCCACAACCTAACAAATATTATCATTATTCAACACTAATTTCACTTATCTCATTTAATTTCATCCTAAAATCACCTCTTCTAGTCATTTATCTTACATCCCCCTTTTTCATCCTTCATCCACTAACCTTATTCCTACCCCACAAATTAATTAAATTACCTAATCCCCTATTATCCACTAATTAATCACACTTGTCTAATATTTGAAAATTTAAAATTCTCATGACCCACCTACCCTAGCGTATTCCTAGGCTCTCCTACATCCCTAGTCTCTAATCACCTATCCTAATCCCATACTAATCTTACTTATCCCCTAAATGGATTATAGAATTCTCCAATTCTAGAATCATCTCTAACTTATCCCCTTTCTCTCTAAAAGCCTCTATTCTAGGGGCTTTCAAGAAATTTTTAATTCCTTGGATAATCGTCCACCATGGATCCTCCCAACCCAACTTTGAATATTGGCCATTGATCTCCCCTCCATGACCTATTTAAAAAAGCCACTCCTCCATGGCCAAACCAATAGATGAAGCCATAAGACCCCCATGCTAATATAATCGATCAATCCATGTTATCATTACTCAAGTCTTGAAGCCAAAATCATGCTAAAATTTTGAGTCTGTCTATATCAATCCAACAAGAAAAAATCAAGAATCATTAAAAATCCGCTTGAAGATCTTGGAGAGAGGATAAGAGGAACAAGGCAATGGTAAGAATCTTATTATTATTTCTAATTTTATTCCATAATCTCTCCTTTTGATGTTATTATGCTTTGGGTTAAATTTTATATATTTATTAGTTTAAATTAATAATCTTAATAATATGATAATACACTTCTCACGTGAGAAGGTTTACCTTCTCGAGCTTGTAGGCCTGTAGGTGCCTATTCGAGATGACTGGCTTGAGAAAAAAACCCTTTTTCATGTTTTTATTTTTGTTGGAACTGCATAATTTGGATCTAATCCATGTTCCAAGATGTCTCTAGACACTTCTCCATGCATTTGACTCCCTTAATAGTCTTAAGCCTTGCTTTAGCCATGACTAGGGTTTCTTGACAATTTAAGGGTTTTGATCCTAATTGCCTTATTTTGATGTTTTATTTTAATTCCAAGGAATCTAATCACTATAAAAAATTTCCCCAGGGTCCCTCATATTCAACATGAGTCTCCAAACTTCAATTTAAACATAATAATGCACTCTCTCTTTCATATTCTTGTGTGCATGCATGTAGGTGCCTATTCTAAGCTTAAAACCCATTGCAGATCTACTCTAGAATTTGAATCCTTGTCTATTATGAACTTAAAGGATATTGGGGACAATTTGAATTTTTTTTGACTTTTTTTAAGACCTTTCCCAAGGATAAACCATACATAATTTTCCAAGAACCTTTCAACTCTACTTGTAGACTTAACATAGTCTACTGATGCATGCACACATTAGCTATTTTCTTGCCATTTTTTTCTTTACATTCTTGGAATAGGTTTTATGTTAGATACATTAATATAATCATCCTAATATTTTATTATATATTTAATTTTTGAATGTAGGTATGACACTTGTTTTCTCATACTTGAAACCTTGTTCAAGAACACTATATTAATGGCCTTCATGGCCTACCACCTATAATTTCATGTTAAAGATGATCATGGGGTTTAAAAAATTATTAGGTGTTATATGAGTGTTCCATAAAATTACCCATGCATTCTTAAATCCCTATTTCATCTGTATTATTTCCCAAATCTCTAATATGCTTTCCCATAGGACTGTGTTTCTTTCATTTGAGACCTGTGTGCTTGGACCAGTCTTAGAAAACCACTTTGGAGATGAATAAAAGATTGGGGAAACATGAAAATGGTTTTGATTAATTGGTAAAAATTAATAACATGTGATTTATCTTCTTTCATAATCCCAAAACCTTTCAAGTGTATCAAACAAGCCCAAAACTGGCACCTTCTCAAACCCTGTAGACTTGTACCTTCACATTTCACTCATTCATGCATTGGATGTTTGATTGAAGATGGTATATGAGGACTAATTGGTTTTTTTTAGGACATTATACATTGTTTACACTTTATTTCAATCACTTTCATGCTTGAAAACACCTCACAACCCCAAATAACCCTACATGTCATGTCCAAACCAACATAAAAATGAAATTTCTTCCCAATACAACCATGACCATTGGGATTATGTGTTAAGTTTGATGTTTTAGGGACCATTGGACTAAAAATAGATAAATTACAACCATTTCCATGCATTCATCAATATTATACATTCCATTACAAGAGGAAAACCTAGACATTGGGGTTTAGTAGGGTTTAAAAGGTAGTTAACTTGTTAACAATGATTCAGAGGTGATCAACATCCCATAATGGCATTTGGTATAATAAATCTCCTCCTTTATGAACCAACCTCATCAAAATGAATCTCTTCACTCTGTCAATTACCTAATGGAGACTTTGAATGGTTTTTTACTTTGTTTGGACCTATGAACTCTACTTGAGCATGGTTTTGATCTTGGTGAGGCTATAAGAGATTATGGAGATCTTAGAATACCATGATTAGTTTTAAAACCCTCTGAATAAAACCTTTTGATCAAACTTGAGACTATATATTCACTTCTAAACATGTCTTCATCATGAAAACTTGTTTATTATACCAAAATACCTTGATAAAGCTATGAACCAGATGAATGGAGTTATTTTTGGGTTGTAAGGTGATGGTGTAATGTACCAAGCATATCTTTATCTCATTTTCCTGCCATTTATTACATCATACTATTTCTATATGTTAGAGTAATGAAAAAAACAATTTTAAAAGTGAATGCACATTGTAAAAGAAACATTTTGACACCTTGACCAAGTGTACATGCATAATGAAGTATAATATGACCTTCATCAAGTGTCACATGACTCAAATTGACCCATTTGACCTCCATTCATAGTACTAACTCCTCACACTTGATGTTCCTTAAGGGGTTACATTACAACATTGTAACAAGCAATATAACAAAACAAATGAAACCTTAATATCTCTAAAAATACCTTAAACTTTCCAAAGTGATTGAAAAGATATTGTTGATATTTCATTAGCTTTATTTTTAGGTCCCCTTATTAATTATGGATCACCATGCTATCCTAGGATATCACCACCTCATTGTTTTCACCATAGATCAAACATATCTTGACTTTTATAAATAGCCTTAACATCTCCAAAGTTACCTTCAAATTTGATAAACTTCTTGCAAAAGACCTCATAAAATATCATGGCACAAGAATGATTGGTTAAGACACATGTCATAGACCTTAACATCCTAATAATACCTTGTTTAGACCTTGAAACAACCTAATAAGACTAATCCATGACTAGGACTTGACTCTCAATAGGACCATTTACAAGGTTAGATGACTCAGGTAGCTTTTTTGAATAGACCTTGGTCAAGGGTGGTTGATTAGCTAACATTTTTGGTGACCTCCTAGGATAGTTTGCCTGCTAAACATTTAAACTATTGGCCTTAAACGACCCATTGGGCATGGATTCACTAAACACTACTTCTCTATGAGACTAAAACTAAACTTGAACATGACATTAGCTTTTGAAACAAACTAAAAATACCTTCCAAATACACCAACAAAACAATACACACACAACAAAGCAAAGGACACACAAAACTAAATAGACCTGTGATAAAAATACTTAGAGAAAGCAAATACTAATCTACTATGTACAAAAGGAAATAATGACCTTAATAATAATGCTTAAGGTGTATCCCATTGACAGGGATATGTAACTCTTCTCCATTAAACTTTGAGAGATGAAAAGCATTGTGTTTTTTGTAATGAGTGATGACACAGGGCCCAATCCATAAAGTATCAAACTTTTTTCACTGGGATTGGCCCTATATTCATCCCATTTGATTATAAGATAACCTTCTTGGAATGTTCTTGGGACAACTTTCTTGTCAAAATATCTCTTGGTTAGATCTTGGTGAGACTCCATAGTATGCATGGCATGATCTCTTGTTTATTTTAACTCTATAAACTTAGCTAGTCTAGCCTCCATGGCAAGATTCTCCATCATCTCAAGCTGATGTGTAAGCTCTAGAGTTGGAAACTTAAGGGAGATGGTTAGATTTTCTTTTTTCTCCATAGACAATCATGTAGGGGAGTTTCCAATGGCCTTTTTAAGAGTGATCATATCAGCTCATAAGGTTGTTTTCTATTTTTTATGCCATGTTGTTTGATTTTCCTCCATATTCCTCTTAATAACTCTGATTAGATGCTTATTTGTGGACTATACTAGTCCATTACCTTGATGATAGTAGTTGGAAGGTGTACTTAAGTAGATTCCATGCTTGACAACCCACTGACTTATCCTAATAACAAAGACAACCATTGCATTATCTGAGATAAGTGTGGAAGGTAATCCAAATCTAGTTACTATACCTTAATAGGATTTTAGAAGATTAGTTTCATTGGGTTCTTTGAGAGCTATAGCTGCTGTCCATCTAGTAAAGCATTCAGTTGTAGTCAACACCCATTTATGATCAACACTTGAAAGATGATTTATCATACCTATAAAATCCAAACTCCACTGCATGAAAGGTTAGTCTACATGAATGGGATGGAGAGGGAGGGATAAAATTATATTTTATTGTGAAAATGGCACACATTTGACTCTTTGTCACCCATGCCTATGAGTCCTTGAACAAGTTAGGACAATAATAACCAGCTCTCATCACTTTTGTTGTTATAGTTCTTAGTACAAAGTGACCACCTGATGGTCCATCATAAAATTCTACCAATACTATCTCAACTTGATCAACATATACATACCTAAGAAGATTTCCATTAATGTCTTTCCTAAAGAGTATTCCATTTAAAATAACAAATGGGATGGACTATAATATGAAATGTCTTCTTTTTATCCTTGTCTAGGCCTAATAGACACTCACCTATTTAGAGGAATTTAACCATGTCTTGTGTCCAACTCATGGTAGATGGAGGTAAAAATATTTGAGTGTCATCTTGGACTACTCGAACATCCTCTTTTTTCTATTTCAATTCTGATGCTAAGTGCTCATAACCCCTTGCCTCTCACCAACTTGGTAACATTGATATCTACATCATATTCCACGACTTTGGTGATCCAACCAACTCTTTTATCATTTAAGTCTTTGCTCAAAAGGAAGTATTTTATGCTTAGATGAGACACCATAACATGAATTTTTTTTATAGAACATATGTCTGAAATTTTTAAAGATTATTATGACATCAGACACTTGCTTCTCTACAAAAGTGTATCTTACCTCATAGTCTTCCAACCCTTGGATGAAGAAAGTAATAGGTTGTTCAAAACCTTCCTCATTTGATTATGTCAACATGGCTGAAATGAATTCATCATTTACTAAAGCATAAAAGTTGAAGTCCTTGAAATTGGGATTTGCAAGTGTTGGAGCTAAAGCTATGGCTAGTTTGATGGCATCAAAACTATCCCTTCCTTCTTTAGTCCAACTAAAATCCTGATTCTTCTTCAACATGGATATTATAGGCTTGACAAGATTAGAAAAATTAGGTATGAATCTCCTAATGATGTTGATTTTTCCAAAGAAACTTTACATCCCTTTCTTATGCTTATAGGTAATGGTAAGGACAAGATAGAACTTACCCTTATAAGATCTATGGAGACCTTTCTTTGAGATAATGTGGAATAGTTTACCTTAATGGACTGTAACTACAAAATTTTTAGAATTGAGAGAGACCCCAAACTGTCTACATCTCTTAAAAATCTGTTTAAGATGATTCAAATGATTATTTTCATCCATGGAGAAAACCATGATATCATCAAGATAAATCAACACTATATCATTTATAAAACCTTGAAATTCTATGTCCATGGATATTTGGAAAGTAGATCTAGAATTGGACAACCCAAAAGGCATCTTATTATATGCATATGTGTCCCATTTTGTGGTAAAGGTTGTATCATTTGGTCTTCTTTTTGCACCAAAATCTGATTTTACCCTGAGTAGCCATCAAGGAGAAAGAAACATTCAAAAACTACTATGATCTACAAGATTTGTTCCATAGAAGTCAAAGGATAATGATCCTTTAATGAAAATATATTTAAGTCCCTCAAATCCACACACAATCTTATCTCTCCATTCTTCTTCCTTATAGGGACTAGATCAACAACCCAAGATGAGTGTTTTATGGGCTAGAATCTATCAACTTAGTCAATTCCATCCTCATTATAGGGTATATTCTTGGGTTTATAGGCCTTGCCTTTGCATTATTGGTTTGGCATCTGTATCTATCTATATAGTGTGTTGAGCTAGGCTAGGATCAAAACCCTTGAGATCACTAGACTCCCAAGCAAATATATCAACAAACTCTTTGCATAGCTCAATGGATGCAAGTCTATCTTCCTTGTTACATAACTTTCCAAGTGCTTTAAGTTTGTATTTAAAGATGGTGGCCCTTTCATAATTATCTTTTTTGGAATATATGCTTATCTTCTCTTTCTTCATTTGATCATCATCATTGAAAATGCTTTCAAGTGTCACTAGGCCTTTAGGAAGTTTGTTTGACCTTAGTTACACAATTTGATCACCATATTGCTTCTATAACTTGGCCTAATTTTTTGAAGAAAATTCAAATTATTATTGGAGAAAGCATGCCATTTGTTTGTCACTATCAAAGACTTACCAATTAAAATCATCATTAGGAATTGAAGGTCTTACTACCACCTTGACATGTGGTTGACATCTTGAGTACTTGACATCACTGGGGATATCAAACTAAGATCCAAATACATCTAACCTATCAACATGATTATTATCCTTTCTTGGAATGGCTTGTATGTTGAAGGCCTCAAAATATTCTATAAGATCCCACACCCTATGTTTTTAGGACTTTAACAAGGATTTCTTTGTTACATTTTTGTCCTTCACTTGATGAACAACCAACTCACAACCATTAAATACGTGTAAGCACTTCACTCCTCCTTTCCTAACCCATTGAAGGCCATGTAAAAGTGCCTCATACTATATTACATTAAAAGTACAACTAAATTAAAATTTGAAAGTGGTACAGTACCTTTCTTTAGAGGGAGACACCAACATTGCACTAGCTCCTTCACCAATATTTCTTCTAGATCCATCAAAGAAAAATTACCATAGACCATCCATGGGTTCACTAGGATTGACTAACTATAGAATAAAGGAACCTTCCTCATGTAATAAATACACTCCTAGTCTTGATTCTTCTGTGAACTTATATGGATCATATTCATGATGTTTAGCTCCCCATTCATTAAGAAAGAGATCAGGTATGCCTTCAAGAGAAACAATTGGTTCTTGATCAACATGGAGTTCTCTTTCATCAAGAATAATGAAACTAACATTGGAGACCTTAGGAACATAAGGTTATATATGACTCTTAGCAATTGGTTCTGATTCTATCTTGACTTTGGTGTCATACCTAGTCCTAAAAACTATGTAAAACCAATCTGATGATATATATCCCCCAATATTGGATGTGAACTCCCTATATAAACATAGGGAAAAGTGGGGTGGTAGGTCTATTATAAAAACATCTTGAGGAATGAAAAAAGTAATGAAATAATGCAAAGTTAAGTTCAAACCTTTGATGATACCTATAGTCTTGGTGGCTATCCCATTCAATTTCTAAACTCCTTTAGTGATTGGATTATATTTTAAACCTAACTTATCAACCACTTATTTAGGAATTACAAAGGTACTAACACAACTATCAATCATACAATTATGAGCCAAAGAATCACATATAATGAGATAAATATGGAAGGGAGGAGGCTTATCACTTTTGACTTGTTTACCTCCTTTAGGTTGAGTTTCATTCATGAGGACTACTCTCTCTTTCATTGTTGATCCAACTACAAGGTTGAGATTACACAACTCTTCTTGAATAAGATATTTTTGTGTAAGAATGGCCAATGTATCCCACATTTATATATTCACACGTGATTTCTTCATTTTATCAATAATGTTTATAGAAGAAATACCTACCTTTAGCTATCCTTTAGAATCAACAACACTATCTTGAGCTTGTGAAGATTGAGGTAGAGGAAAAACTCTCACATTCTATTTTTTATACATTTATTTCAATTTAGGGGCTGCATTAGGCTATTTTTCCCTTAAAACACTTGATAATCTAGGATATGTACTTTAATTACCTCTTGATTACCTTCTATTACTCTTTTCTTAGCCCTTGTGTTCACTGCTACAGGAGTATCAAAGTTATTTATGCCTCCAAATTGATTCATTGCACAATAATATCCTTCTTGCCAATTAACAAGTGTGGAATCCAGTTGCACTTACCCTTGATTATCTTATACTTATGGTAAAAATTAAAATTGTGGAGTTTGAGAAGCTTGAATACCTTGTTAATCTTAAACATTTTGAAAAACTTGAACACCTTGCACTATTGGAATTTTATTGGACACACCATTGGCGTACATAATCTGATTTTGGAGTTGATCATAAGGAAGACACCATGAAGGATCTTGGAATAGATTATTTTAAGCTAGAATAATATCATTTGAAGAGCTATCAACATTTTGGTTATAGGTATTATAAGGCCTAGCATTGGTGATTTATCCTTGACTTTGGTAGTTACCTTAGAAATGAGGTATATTGCTCCGATTGAATTGATTGTGGGACTACCAAGGCCTATAGTTTTGAGCTTTTTGCCTCTTGATATTTACAATTTCATTTCCAAAACTTTGTAAATGAGTCTTGACTTCATGTAAGTCATTAAAGGAGTAGGGAAAACCTTTTCTTGATTGTTTGGTGAAGGAATACGAGCCAATATGGGCAATGCAAGAGGTGTAGAAGGAGTAGGGGGATATAGTTATAAAAACAAAGGAATATGAGGCCTTGGATAAATATTACCAGCTTGGATAAGATAATTCTTAGCCCTTATTTCCACTTTATATACATTATACAATGTGTTACCCCCATTGATTGAATCATTACTACTATGTCACTATTCAAAGCCCTCAATTAGTACAAGAATGCATAGTTTATAGTGGGCTTGACTAGGGTTGGGATGTTATCCAAAGTATTTTGAAATCTATAGTTGAAATAAACCATGAATTATTGAGGATCCCTCTTTATGGTGGTCAATTTCTCCACCAAGGACAAGTGATCACTCTTATCCTCAAAATGTTTGCACAATTATTCTCCCAATTCATCCCAAGTAACAATATAATTAACCCTCAAGACTCTATACCAATGAAGAGCCTTTCCTTTGAGTGAAGTGGCTAGCAATCTGATTGCCACATTCTCTTGTATCACATTTACAAAACAAATGTTAACAATGTCTCTCATATGCTCAATAGGATTAGTGGAATCCTCTCCGGTGAAATGTGGGATGATTTTAAGGGTAGAAATAGAAATATCATCATATTGAACTAGGTTGAAGGGGATGTCACCATTTAAAGGAGCAAAATTCTGATTTCTAGGCATTGACAACTAAATTTGGAAGCAAACAAAAATTTTCTATGGATATGTTAATAGCAAATGATATTTTTAGATAAGGATGTGTAGTAGAAAATATTTTCTTCTTTTCTTCTTAGCTGAATGATAAAGTAATTCTACAAACTGAAAATGAGAACCCTTAGCATAGGATATTGTAGTTACCTTTGGCATGAAAACTAGACACTAGTCTTTCAACTAAGATGCTTGAAAGCTTATTGGAGTTGTCAAATGCTGAATGTAGATAATATAAAAACTAAAAATATGTCAAGACCAAGATCAATCTTGAGTAATCTTCTTGAATTTAGATCCCACTAAGCATGCCAAAAATTGTTGTCACTTTGAGTTGAAACCTTTGAGGAGGTGTTTAAAGTCTCCTCACTTAATTAACACAATGGGAACTCTCTAGGGGTGAGTGGCTTATGACTAAAGATAACCTCTAGAGAGGGCTAGCTCCCTTGATGCTATACCTATACTATCACTACACCTACTCAAACTGTAAGGAAAAGGGAAAGAGAAAGAAGAGATCAAATAGAAAAAGGGATGATGCACCAAATTATATATCTCTTCCTCTTGCCTATGAGTTGATAATAAATCTAAGACAAGGATGAATCTAATCACACAACTTCAATCATTTTCTCTAGCATAAACATTTCAATATGGAGGTTATAGTTGATTCATCAATTAAGATGGACAATCAAGAGGCATAGAATGAGGTACTAATGAAGGTTTTACACACTTAAAATTTTACAAAACCACTTGACACACACCATATGACCTACAAGAAGATAACTTACTCACAAAGAGGTAAGGATGAAGTGGAAAAATGAAAGGATATTAAACACCAACACTAACATTAATCAATAATTCACCATGAATACACTAAATGTGATATAAAAAAGGTAAAAAATAGTTTTCATTCACTTCAAAATCAACAAGTATCACTTTTAGTATGGCTTCACCATACTAACCTAGAGGATATTTTACAATGTCCTTTTTAGGAGTATATATAGAATGATGGAGAAGAGAGAGAGAAGGTGGATGTGTAGGAATACTATTATGATTGTCATCTATCATGAAACAAATTATAATGCTATTATAAGGTGAAAAAGTAGTCCTATCATTCATCCTCAACATGTGTTGTCTTGGCTTGATGATGACCTCATAAGAGGTGGCATAAAAGTGGTTCTTGGTCCTCTATGACTCATTCTTATTCCCTTAAAACTACCCTTTCTTAATTGAGGAGTTACAAGTTCATATCTTGACACATGGATTATGTGACCTCCTTATCATCCTTATATGCCATTCTTGGCTCTATAATGCATCTCTCATAGTGATGAAAGTGAAACTTAAAGGTTAAGCTTTTTCAATACTATGATCTCTATCATTATAACTGTTAGAGTATGTATTTCTCATGTTTTCTAGTGTATTAGCCAACTATTTTTTCCTTTTGTAAGTTTATCCTATGTGAGGATTTATCCCACATTGGTTAGTTAGGTTAGTTTTTTGTTTTACCTTACCTACTTATGCAAGGGATTTCCTTTATACTGACATCTAATTCTAAAGAACACTTGATTTACTTTGCTTTGCAATCACTTATCTATAGCTTCCTTGTATGATGTTTTTATTGTTAAAACTTCTGAATCTTGGAATGGAATGTTTCTTCACCATTCCTAACATGGTACCATAGCCTTGAGGTATTGCATCCATCCTCATTAGTGTAATTTTTTTTAGAAACTTCCCTTTCCACAACTACCTCTTCCCTTGCCATACATCCTCTTTTTTTCTCTTTCCCTATTCCATATCTGCAATTCCATTAGAGGGAAGATTTGATTGAAGTTTCAAATAAATTGAGTGGAAGAAGATTTGATTTTAGTGATTAGGAAGGTAAATTAGAATTCTAAGGAGAAAGGCATTGAAGGGAGAGGAACATTGAGGTTTTGAAGAGAAAGGCATTAAAATGTTTTCTTTTTAGCATCTTAGGCTTGAGTTAATTTGTAATATTATTCTTGTTTGGCATTATAAGGAAGGAATATGCTTGAAAAGGAGATCAATGTGTTTTTTGTTTGTTATATAAGATATTTTTTTCCCATTCTTTGTTTGGTTTATGCAAGGAAAATGTGAGGCATTGCTTATTTCTCCGTTGGGGTATTAAGGCATTGAATGGCAAGAGATGCATCCTTACTTGAAGGAGCTTAGAAGTTTGTAAAGTGTTGAAGGAAGAAGGAAGCATTGAGCATTGGATCTAGCAGGCATTGGAATTTTTTGTGTGTTTGTAGATCTAATCTTCCCACCTACGACGTACTAAGAAGGAGATCAGAAGACTAGTACTTTTGTGTGGTATTGGTAATTTCATGTGATAATATAGAGCATTAGAGGTTTCATGAGATCAATTATAAATCTTGTTTTCCATTTTTCAAAGTCTGCATTCCATTTTTCAAAGCTTGTGTTCCATCTAATTGTCTGTAGTCCACTTTTTTCTAGATCTACTGCATTGAGTTTTTACTAGCTAGAGCATCACTTCTTTTAGATATGTGCCTCTTTGGACTATGTTTTTAGATAGGACTGCATACTATTTTTAATCTTGAAATTAGCTTATAAGGAAGCATCTACCTTCTAGGAAGAAGGACTGCACCAACTTTGCATTGTATTTTTTTGTCCAAGCATTGCCTATTAGCAAGCCAACATGGGAGTAGAGGAGTTGGTCTACATGAGAGAGAGGCATCCTTGTTCATGTTGGATCATACCCAGCCATTTAATTCTTGCTCATCCTCTTTATATCTAAATACAATAGTATTACTTCTTTACTTCTCACATATAACTATTTTTATTCATTATTTTATTTTGCATTTATAATTTTTTGCTTCAAGAGGAAGTTAAAATCACTTGCACACATACCTAAGTAACCAGATGGATATTTTTTCATTTTGATTCACTTAAATATGTCTATGGTTCAATTATGGTTATAATGAGTGGTTGGAATCCTAAATTATTTTATGATTTGGTCATAAAAAATCTTTTTGTAGTGTCTTTTTTAATGTTTTGACCCATTTTACAAGAATTGGTAAAGCCTCTAGCTTTTGAACCATAACTTGGATTTGAGTTCTATTTTTTTCAAAAGTTCATGATTTTTGATTCTATATCCATTGGTGTCATTAATTTTAAAAAAATCATTACTTTTATAAAGTTCCAAATTGGGGGGGGTCCTTAATATAATCTTTTATGGGGGTTGTCTCGGTGCCAATTTTGTGCACCCTTTTGCATTATTTCTTCTCTTTAGTGATTCACTATCATGGATTATAATTCTATTATTGAACATTGAAAGACTTTAAATACACACAATTAACATACATAGAGACCTTAAATGGAAATAATCATGAAATGCAAATGATTATAGTCCTTAATGAATGAAACTCAACCACAGTTTACACGTGAATTTGAAAAATTTTATCACCAATCTAAGTTTGAAGAGTGTATGGGTTTGATTGGGGGTTATGTGAGTGAAAATATTTTATATCATTTATATGGGTGTGATAATCCATTCAAAATATGGGCTAAGATAAATGGTTTATTTGGGAAAGTAGATCACTTGAGAGCCATGCAGCTTGAAGTGGAGCTTACTTCACTCAATATGGATGACTTTGTCTCTATTGTAGAATACCTCACTAAGTTTAAGAATTTGTTGACATAGTTAAAGGGGAGTGGATGAGATAATAAAGATTAAGAGTGTGTGTACTTGATTTTGTCTAAGTTGAGTGGCCCATTCAGAATCTTTACTTATACCTTTATCTCTAGTATGGATGCTTTAGGTTCTGCATTCCAAATGCCAAATCTAGAGTTTTTTTTGTGAGATACTTACTAAGGAGAAATCCAAATTGTCTCATCTTGATTCTTACACCTCTCAAAAAGAATTAGTCACACCATCCTAAGAACAAGGGAAAAACTAAGAGTAAGAAGAAAAACACTCCTCCATATCAAAATTCACCTAAGCCCAACATCAACACATCTAAACCCGAATCATCTTCCAAATCCAAGAATAAGTCTAACCTATCTTGATCCTATTGTGGGTGTATTGGTCATGAAGAGTCTAGGTGTTTCAAGAGAATGCAATCCCTAGAGGATGCCATTAGGAAACATAAGATTTATATCTCCACTCTTTCTTCATCTCATGAGCATGGGAAAATACTTAATGTTATCAAGAGATCATAGCCACTTATTTCAAACAATTGGGTTCTAGATTCTGGTGCTTCACACCATATGACTTCTTTGGAGGAGTCTTTTATATCTCTTGGTTTGAGTTCTACTTCCAAAATTAAGGTTGGAGATTCTTCCTTCATTTATGTTAAGGGTAAGGATGACATATATCTAGATGGTGGCTGCATCAATGATGCATTATATGTTCCTGATATCACCAACAATCTACTTTCAGTTTATCATATTTGCCACTCTAGTCAGGACAATATAGTGACTTTTATACCACAGGGTGTTGAATTTCAAGATTTGTTAGAGCCACACACACTTATTACACAAGGTGTTGTTGATAATAGTTCTCAACTCTATTATTTTGAGGGTTTTTATTATACTTCTCTTTTAGGGATGTGTTAATTTTCTCATGCAAATTATGAGAGTAGACTTTGGCATGAGATATTTGGACAACTAAACTATATATATTTGAAAGAGTTGAACACTCACAATATGGTAGAAGGTCTTATTATAGTTTCATGTATTCATGGAGTTTTCCTTGGTTGTGCATTAGTGAAACAACACCAAGATCCATTTCCTAAGGGTATGGCCATGAGAGCTTCTTCACCACTTGAGCTTGTGCATAGTGATTTGATGGTCCTTTCTACTCATTTCAATGAAACTAAGTATGCACTTACTTTCATTAAATTTTTTTAAAGGCATACTTGGGGTTTATTTTATCAAGTACAAGAGTGATGTCTTTTCTCACTTCAAAGTATTTAAGGCTTTAGTCAAGAAATAGTCTTCAAGTTGCATCAAGAAGCTTCATATAGATAATGGGGTGGAGTATTTCAGTTGAGAATTCTCTAATTTTTTGGAAGCCCATGGTATTGTTCACCAACATTTTATCACACATACTCCATAATATAATGGCTTAGCAGAATGAAAGAACCAAACTTTGAAAGAGATGGATAATTGCATGATGCATTCATAGGATTTACCTCCTATCTATTAGGTAGAGGTAGTTAATTGTGCAAACTACATTCAAAACCACACACCACATAGAACACTTGAGCATATGAATATAGAGGAGGCTTTGTCTAGAACCAAGCCTAATGTCTCATTTTTTTGAGTCTTTGGGAGCCTTTCTTGGGCATTTGTACCAAATAAGAAAAGGAAAGCATTGGATAAGAAGAGCAAACATTTGAATTTTATAGGGTATTATGAGGACATGAGAGTTTATCATCTTTTAGATCTTAATAATTATGATGTTCATTTTTGAACACATGTACATTTTGATGAGCACTTCACATCTCATGACTCTTCATCTTCTTCCATGCCTTCTTCTTCTTATTTCAATGATTCACCTCCTCTCAAGGATTCATTATTTGAGGAGCTAGTTCAAGATATTATTGAGGAGTTTATAGAGGTTGAGGATCCTATTCACACTAATGTTACCACTATGCCTAGGTGGGATCATACTACAGTTTTTGAGGAAATACCTTTCATACAAGATATTCCACCCACTTGGCATCATTGTGCACATTCTACAGGAACTAATTTTTTTGTCAGACATTCTCTAGGGATCCACAGTATTTTTCATAGGCTCATGGGATACAAGAGTGGGATGATGCGATGATAGATAAGTATTATTTCAATGATGAAGAATCACATTTGGGATTTGGTCACTCTTCCTAAGGGAAGAAAGTTGGTTAGGTTCAAGTGTATTAACTGCACCAAATATGTAGCTGATGGGTCCATTGATAAGTATAAGGAACATATTATTGCAAAGGGGTTCTCACAGGTTGAAAGTATTGACTACTCTGAGACTTTTGTGCCTATTGCCAAGATAGATTATATTCACCTTGTAATTTATCTTGCTACATCACATGGTTGGATAGTATATCCGATGAACATTAAGAGTGATTTATTATATGGAGACTTGCATAAGTAAATCTATATAGAGTATCTTGCTAGGTTTTTCATGATTCTTATCTTGTTTTTTGACTAACGAGGTCTCTTTACGGTCTCAAATAGACCCCTCAAGATTGGTATGATAAAATGGATTCATTTCTTCTCTCTATTAGCTTTTTTTGCTACCACTATGATCCCATAATGTATATTCAACATTTTTTGGGGAGGACATTGTTATACTAGTATTATATGTTAATGATCTACTTCTCATAAGTAGCTCTCATCTTAGACTCAGACTATTTAATAGGCACTTTCTGCATAGTTTGACATGACATATCTTGGTCGTTTGCATTTCTTCCTTGGTTTATAAATTTTATATTCAGATATAGGGACTTATTTGACTTATTAGAAGTATACCCTTTATTTGTTTCAACATTTGCATTGGCTGATTACAAGCCAAGTCCTTCTCCTTTTTAGTATAGAGTGAATCTCACTACCTCTTGTACTACTCCACTTTATGATCCTACATTGTATAAGAAAATAGTTGGGGTTCTTATGTATTTGACCCATACTACTCCTAAAAGTTTGTTTATAGTTGGTATTGTATCTAATTTTACACATGCCCCTCATGACATTCATTGGTAGGCTGCCAAGAGGATTTTACGATATCTATGTGGCACTACTCATTTTGGATTACACTACACTAGGTGTTATAATTAGTTAGCTAGATACAATGATTCAAATTGGGCAGGCTCTCTTGATGATAGGTGTTCCACTTTTAGATAGACATTTTTTCTTGGTTCTTCACCTATTGCTTGGTTGTGCAATAAACAATATGCTATTTCACTATCATCCACATAGGCTGAGTACAGGGCAATAATTACAATGAGTGAGTATATTCTTTGGCTTCATTAGTAATTGACAAAGTTTGGCTTCATGCAAGATTCACCCACTACACTCTAGTGTGAAAATCAGAGTGCAATTCACATATATCATAACCCAATTGAGTATCAACTAACCAAGCACATTGAGGTACATATGCACTTCATTCATCAACACACTCATGATGGATTTCTTAGCCTAGAGTACATTTCAACTCAGCAACAGGTTGTAGACATCTTCATGAAGCCTTTTGTATCACATCATTTCTTTGAGTTGTGTGGCATGCTTGAGGTTTCAAAATTTGTCCTTCAAGGGTATTTATGAGGACATATTCCTTCTTAATTTCATGGATAAATATTTTACATGAATACCTTATCAATCCTAGTTATCGAGACTCAAACTATGGATATGCCACTATTTCCTTTTTGGCTATTATTATCCCCTAGCTTCACTTGAGGGGGGTGTTAGAGTATGATTTTTAATATTTGCTAGTGTATTAGCTAGCTATTTTGTCCTTTTGTGAGTTTTTCCTATGTGAGGATTTATCCCACATTGATTAGTTAAGATGGTTCTTTATTTTTCCTTGCTTACTTATACAAGGGATTTTATTTGTACTAACATATCATTCTAAATAACACTTGATTTTATTTGCTTTGCAAGCATTTATCTACAACTTCCCTGTGTGATGTTTTTGTTCTTAACACTTCTGAATCTTGGGTTGGAATGTTTCTTCACCATTTCTAACAATAACCTATAACTTCATGTTTAAGCCTATTTGATTCAAAGGAATGCAATGAAAACAAGTCTATGTATTCTTCCAAGGTCTAGTTTATGTTTGAATATTATCACAAAAATCATGTCAACTTTATGTAGGTCTTTTAGAATATCATGCAACCTCTTTCCAAGATTATAGATCATCTTCAATTAATTAGTTATCTATTAGGTCTTCACAACCTACTAATAAGGAGTTTGGAGAGGGTTGTAGGTATTATTGTCCATGTTACATGACTTCAAAATTGATGTTATAGGTGTTTTAGGTTTTTTTAGGATTATTCAAAATCATGTTCAACTTGAGACAAGCTTAAAAAGTTGATAGTTGCATGTATGCTTCCTTGAATGTTCTCAACAACATGAAACTAGTGGACTACCAATGAATAATACCTAAAATTATACATAAAACCATTGGAATAGAATTGTATATGAGTTGAAGTGTTCTCTAAGTATGCCATTATATGTCTACATGGGCATCATGAGGTTTCTTATTTCCATTTAGGACTTTAATAAGGTATGCCACTTCATCTTCTTAATGCAATCAAGGAAAGCCTTCATCTTGGATTGGTTTATTTGGTTGAAACCTATATTAATAACTTTAAAGTATCTTAAATTGATGGTTTATAACAATTAGACCTATGACCAGTCTTAGAAGTTCTCTTCAACTAGTTGAGAAGCTTCTACACAACTGAAAACATGAAATTAGAACTGAAAAAGTGTAATTTTAGACCATTTTCTTATGTTTTGACTCCACAAGTTCCAATATTATGGATTTAAAATATGATCATGAGGCATAAAAATTTCATTCAAGTGTTTTAAATATATTTAATGTAAATTTTAATCCATTTGGAGACATACGTGGTCATCGAGCTCCTTTTAGGTCTTTTGGTGGGTTTTTAGGTCTCCAACTTCTTAAAGATTGTTCATAGAGTATAAGCCATTAATGGATTGAAAAATTACATGAAATTAGAATTAATATGCCTTATAAACACCCCATAATTTAATTTTTTCCCATGCACTTTCTTAGTCAACTTCTTATGTGAGAAAGTTTACCTTCTCAAGCTTGCAGGCCTGTATATGCCTATTCAAGATGACCACCTTGAGCAAAAAGTCATTTTTCATGATTGTTTTGGGTTTGAAATATATACCTTGGGTATAATACATGTTAAAATATGTCTATAGACACTTATCCAAGCATTTTACTCCCTTAATAATCTTAATCCTTGTTTTAGCCATGACTAGGGTTTCTTGACACTTTAGGGATTTTGACCCTAATTGCCTTATTTTGATGTTTTATATTCAGTACAAGGAATATAACCATTGTATAAAATTTTAATAGGGTCCCTCATACTAAAAATGAGTCTCAAAACTTCAATTTAAAAATCATAATGTACTCTCTCTTTCATATTGTTGTGTGCAAGCTTGTAGGTGCCTATTCCAAGCTTAAAACCCATTGAAATCCTACTCTTGAATTTGACTCCCCTAGCTCTTATGATATTGAAGGATATTATGGAAAATTTTAAGTTTTTTCAAATTGTTTTAATACCTTTCCCATGGATAAACCATAAAAAATTTTCCAATAACCTTTCAATTCTACTTGCAGACTTGACACAGTCTACTTGTGCATGCATACATTAGCTATTTTCTTACCATTTATGTTATTTACATGATTTTAGTAGGTTTAATGTTATATATATTAGGATAAAATTAAAAATAGTGTATTAGAGACTTAATTTTTGAATGCAAGACTAACACTTGTTTTCTCATACTTGAAACCTTGTTCAATAACACTATATCAATGGCTTTCATGGCCTACCACCTATAATTTATTGTTAAGGATAAACATGGGGTTTAAAAAATTGTTGGTTGATATATGAGTGTTTAAAACACTTTACCATGTCTTATTTAATCAGTATTTCATATGGATTATTCTCCAAAACCTCAAATATTCTTACCCATAGGATTGTGTTTCTTTAATTTGAGGCATGTGTGCTTGGACCAGTCCTAGAAAACCACTTTAGAGATGAAAGAAAGATTTGGAAAACATGTAAAGGGGTGAGATTAATTATTAAAAATTCATAAAATGTGTTTTAACTTCTTTCATAAGGCCAAAACCATTCATGAGTATCAAATAATCTAAAAACTTACACCTTCTCAAACCCTGCAGACCTGTACCTTCACATTTCACTCATTCATGCATTGGATGTTTGATTGGAGATGGTGTAGGAGGAATAATTGGATTTTTTTAGGACATTATACATTTTTTATACTTTATTTCAATCACTTTTATGCTATAAAACACCTCACAACCCCAAATAACCATACCTGTCATGTCCAAACCAACAAAAAAATTAAAATTCTTCCCAATAAAACCATGACCATAGGGATTTTGTGTTAAGTTTGATGTTGTAGGGACCATTGGACCTATAATATATACTTTAAAACCATTTACATGCATTCATAAATCTTATACATGGAATCACAAGAGGAAAAGTGTGACACGAAGGTTTAGTAGGGTTTAAAAAGTAGTTAACTTATTAATAATGGTTCATAAAGCTATGCCTCCTAATACCAAAAATATTGGCATGGATTATAGGGGAATAGGGGTATTAAACATACCATAATGAAATTTGGTCTATGACATCTCTTAATTTATGAATTAACCTCATCAAAATGACTCTCCACTCTACCAATGACCCAATGGAGATCTTGAATGTTTTTTTGCCTTTTTTGGACCTATGAACTCTACTTGAACATGGTTTTGAGATTGGTGAGGTTGTAAGAGGTTGTGGTGAGATTAGAATACCATTATTAGTTTGAAAATTATCTCAATGAAACCTTTGGATCAATTTTAAAACTATATATTCACTTTTGGACCTGTCTTCATCAAGAAAACTTTTTTATTTTGCCAAAATACCCTATTAAAGTTGTGAACCAAATGCCAATGGGGTTACCTTTAGATTTTATGGTGATGGTGTAATGTACCAAGCATCTATTATTCTCCTTTTCCTGCCATATCTTACATTATACTATGTTTAGACATTAGAGCAATGAACAAACCAATTTTCAAAGTGAATTTACATTAGAAAAGAAGTATTTTGACATCTTGACCAAGTGTACAAGTATAATGAAGTATAATATGACCTTAATCAAGTGTCACATGACCCAAATTGACCCCTTTGACCTCTATTAATGGTAATAAATCCTCACACTTGATGTTCCTCAAGGGGTTACATTACAACATTGTAATAAGCAAAATAACAAAACAAATGAAACCTTAATATCTTTAAAAATACCTTAAACTTTCCAAAGTGATTGAAAAGACATTATTGATATTTCATTAGCTTTAATTTCAGGTCCACTTATTTTCTATGGAGCACCATGATATCTTGGGAGATCACCACCTCATTATTTTCACCATAAATCAATCATATATTGACTTTTACATATAACCTTGAAATCTCCAAAGTTACCTTAAAATTTGCTAAACTTCTTACGAAAGACCTCATAAGAGATCATGGAACAAGACTGATTGGATAAGACACATGTCATGGAATTTAACATCCTAATAATACCTTGTTTAGATGTTGAAATAAACTAACAAGAATAAGCCATGACACCAGGACCTGACTCTCAATAGGACCATTTACAAGGGTAGATGACTCAAGTACCTATTTTGAATAGACCTTGGTCAAGAGTGGTTGATTAGCTAACATGCCAAGGGTGGGTTGATTCTATAATATTCTTCCTTATATAT
This sequence comes from Torreya grandis, assembly GCA_037957365.1. NCBI lineage: Eukaryota > Viridiplantae > Streptophyta > Pinopsida > Cupressales > Taxaceae > Torreya > Torreya grandis. The sequence continues at coordinate 1,488,930 of JARHVA010001054.1, forward strand.
GGTGTGTAGGTGATGTAAAACCAAACATCATGTGTGAACATGACCTCATTAATTAATTTAAGTTCAAATTTGATCAAGGCATCATTATATAAAAATGAAAATACCTTACAAAAATATTCCTTTAGGAAAATCCTATAATTTATTTCCTGGCATAATTCATGCTCAATGTATTGTTGACTATTTTGACCATTATAGGTCAAACCACATATAATACAAAACTTGATATAGGGGTCTATTATAATTTTATAGGGTGTGTCATGGTTAATTTGATGTCCTTTAATATGTTTCTAGCCTTGGTCATGGTCACATTTAGTCCTTGTGTCATTTTATGTCAATTAGGAGTCATTTTAGAGTCATTAAGGAAAGTGGTACAATTTTCAAAGGTGTAAAAATTTCATAAAATCCTTATCAACATCCTGTTGACGCAAAAGATTGCACCCTTGGCAAGAGGCCGAGCTCTTGCCTTCTTCACGCAACTATGGAAACTCCCCTCTCGCCTGTGGGACTAGCAAAGCTGGAGGGGAGAGTCTCTAGATAAGGGCTAGCTCCCTTTGATCCATCATATTCATTCTAGAAAGTGCTAACACACACACACACACACACACACACACACACACACACACACACACACAGACACATACACACACACACACACACACACACACACACACACATATTGGGGGGGAATGAAAAGGGAGAAAGATGTAGGAAAACAAACTACTTTAAAGAGGTGATGCACCAAAATAAGTTGACCTTCTCACATCCGCACTTTAAATTAGACATACACATACATACACTTCAGACTTGGCAGAAGAACCAGGCTGCAAGAAACTTGGCAGGGAGGCTTTCATGGAAAAATACAGAAAATAGAGATTCACCAAAGGTGCTGTGAGATGCATATTGTAAGTAATTTCTTCTGTTTCTTCACTCCCAAATAAAACTCTCCTTGACAACTGTAGAAATGGCACCTTGTAGACAACATATATGTTGGTGTTGAATCTGCGAAAGCATCAAGAAACAATGACTAAACACAAACTAACACTCAGAACATACACAGAAATATCTATCCAAGATAGAGGTAAAAATGCGTTTATTGATTTAGGTGAAATTTTTCCAGGGCTACACCTTACAAATGTGGAAGATCTTTCTCAAATGACAAGTCCTCAAAATATAGAAGAAGAAAGGGGGCCTTTTTGGCACCCCTTTTTACAAGTGGCCCATTTGCGTCCCCTCATTGGGAAGAGCAGGCTGCCTAAAAAATAAATGTTGTATCGACCTTAGCTTTGACTTCAGGTGTTTTTTGACATGTCCATGCTAATTTATCATTAACCAAGGCTGCTTCTTGAAGGCACCTACGTAGCTTGTCTACTCATAAATATGAAATGAAGAAAAAAGGGTCACATGGTTGGCCATTCACGTCCTCTAATTGCAATTTGTAGCCACTGTTTCACTTGCTATAGTCACTTCTTGAATTGACACTCCCCTTCGCCACTTGGACAACCTATTTGCTCCATGCTTGGCACTTTGTCTTTTCCCTATTTTGTCTCTTTTTGGCTCCTTTGGCCCTCGGGGGTGATCTTCTGGCGGGTCACTGCATTTCTGGGCTTCCTTTCATGGTTGGCATCCTTTTGTTTGAAAACAAATGACTATCTCACTATATGAATTTTAAAGTTCATGTGGCCATCATCACTTTGAAAACCAATGACTAATTTTCTTCCTTAAAGTTGACGGATTCTAGGACGTCACCGCTTTGGCAATTTGTCATCGGGTCCCTCGCTGGCTTCTCTACGGGTTTTGTCTTGCTCGGCCCTCTCTGTGGGTCTTTTTGCTTGAAGTCCCTTCTTAGCACCTTCCCAAAGGGAAGGTGCCCCTTCAGCCTTTGAAAGTACCCCTTTATTTGGCTAAGAGTCCCCCACAAGGACACCTGCCCTTCGGGGTCCTTCGGCAGGTTGTTATGCTCTTTCATGTTGTTTCTCGAGTTTCTACGGACCTTTATCTACGGACATTTTCCTGCAAACTTTTATCCACAGACATTTTGCCCAGCCTTTGCTTAAATTGTGGCTTGAATTCCTTCAAACTTTTTGTCTGAAGGAGTTCCTTTAGATAAAAAGTCTGAAGGAATTTGGGACTTAAACAAAATCTGAATTCCTTTCGGCTGCCTTTATCTTTAAAGTGCCTACCCTACACAAGGGCATTTGAACTTTGAGCTGCCCTTCGGCCAAGGGCATACCCTTGAACTAAACCATTGAACCAAAAATGGTTCAATGGTTCAAGTGGTTCAACCATTACGCACAAATGCTGAGTGAATCAAAATTGATGAACCTAAAGCCGCTGAACCATCTAGTTGAACCAAAGCTCGGAACAAGGCCGTTTGAACTGTAGATGGGTGAACCAAGTGCCGATTGAACCAGTGATTGAACTAGTGTGTTAAACCAAGCCAAATAACCATGGAATTAAACTTGTGCAACTTGAAAATGACTATCTTTGAATAGCAAGGGAAGAAGGGGACCGATTTTGGCCTATTGGGCAAAAATGGTCAACAAATTGGTGACTCCCAGGGGAAGCATGCCTGCTATGCTTGAAGACCAGTTGCCTTGTAGTCCATTTGGCACAGAGTTAGATTGTAACTTTAAAATAACAATAGCTCTGATAAATTCTAGAATCAATCACACAGATTCACTCCAAGAGGAAAAGAAAACACACACAAAGCTAAGAAAACTACTTGTGCAATAGCACTTAGGGAAAACAAGGAAAGAAAACTGAAAACAACCTACTATATATAGTTAACCAGGTATTTTTTATTCCATCCTAAATCAAAGGGAAAAATTATTAAGTCCCCTTCATGGCAAGAAGACTTATGGTGCTAGGCAAGTAGCTGAATGAAAAGGAGATTTGGTGACCTGATCCTCTTGCCTATCACCTGGGTTGACTAGAATCCGAGTGGATCAGATTCAAACATGCCTCCAACATACATGTATTCTTCTTGTCCCTAAAGGCTTGTTAGATTTTGGTCCTTCATATTGGTGCTTATCACCAAGGAATCAATGGCATTTGGCTCATCACCATTAGCCCTTTGATGTGCATAATCCCCTTGCAGCGCATCACGGTCTGACCCATTTCCTTCTATTTCATTGAAAACCCTGTCAAACTCATCCTTTGCTCCCTCTTGGATTTCTTGAAAAAGGGTGACAGTTGTGATGTCTGAAATGGAATTGCAAACTGATTTCTCATCCCACAGAACATCGCCTCTTTGTTTGAAACTTTCTTCTTCAAGGCATTTGTCCAAGAAGACAGACCTCTCCTTCTCCTCCTTGCTGATTAGGATCTCTAGATTTTCAAAAATATTATCCTGATCCTCGTCCAACTCAGGCTCTTCAATGTAGTCATCCTCCTCATCAAAATAGCAAGGAAGTTCATTAAATAGAGGGGAAGAGAGCTCACCATGCTTTTTTTCCTCCTCATATTGTTGGAACATCTTCATGTATGCATGACCTGTGTCTTCTCCATTGCTGATAAGGCCTTCACAAGGAGCATTGATGATGATTTCTTCTTCATTATCACTCATGATAGTCTCTTGGGGAACCACAAATTGGATCTTCTGCTCCTCACCTGCCTCTTGCAAAATAGGTTCCTCCTTAAGAAGGGGTGAAGTGGGGAAAATGTGTGGAAGAGGAGGCAGTCCTTGAGCTAGAATCAAATGATTCTCCTCTTTCCACTTGGTCATCACTTCATCTATATCAGGTGTGGCCTGATAATTCTCTTGGAAATGGGTAGATGGGGTGTGTTCAGACATGGAATGTGCCATTGGGTCTGAACCATCCATCACACACTCACTGAGGAAAGTCTCTTTGGATTCCAACTCTGCAATTCTCCTGGCTAGATCCTCTTGGAAGAACCTTTCCTGGAGGTCACCAACATCATCATGAGCAGGAGCATTTTTGAGAGAGATGTGTTGGCTGGTGGTATTCCCCCCAATGGAAGATTCACAATATAAGGAATTGAGAAGATTGATCTCCATGGGGGGTTACTCTAGTTCCCTTTGATGCTGGAAATCCAGGCGCACGAGATTGAGAGTAGATGTGTTAGATGAGCTGGAGTGGGTGAGTGCTATTTGATAGAAAGGATTTGGTGCAAAAGAGGGGGCTTTCTTTAGAATAGGAAGGGGCACATAAGGCTGACTACCTTGAATAAATGGATTTCTCCATTTTGCTACCTCCTCTTCCATGGACTGCAAGGCCTGTGGTTTCCTAAACAAACACTCCTCTTTATACATCAGCTCCTGCTGATAACCGTACTGCTCTTCTAGTTTGTCAATCTCCATTGTATGCTTCTCAAACTCTAGCACCACCTCCCTTAACATTGTAGGGCAACTAGGAGAGCTGCTTGAGGTGATTCTCTAAAAATCTTTATTCTGATCATAGTCACATGAAGGAAAACAAGACCCATGATTTTGTGCAAAAGAATTATACATATAAAATTAAGATTTCTGATGGCACCAAGCTGCTTAACCAGTAGATTCAACTCGGAGTTGCCATTGGTGTTTGATGCAAAGCCTCCAAAGGCTGGTCAGTTGAAGAACACACCAAAAATTCTTCAACTCTTTGGACACAACTAGTCCCAGTGAGTCCCATTGGGTGTACCAAAAATGTTGACACAAAAGATTGCACCCTTGGCAGGAGGCCGAGCTCCTACCTTTTTCACACAACTATGGAAACTCCCCTCTCACCTGTGGGACTGGCGAAGCTAGAGGGGAGAGTCTCTATATAAGGGCTAGCTCCCTTTGATGCATCATATTCATTCTAACAAGTGCTAACACACACACACACACACACACACACACACACACACACACATATTGGGGGGGAATGAAAAGGAAGAAAGATGCAAGAAAACAAAATACTCTAAAGAGGTGATGCACCAAAATAAGTTGACCTTCTCACATCCACACTTTAAATCAAACATACACATACATACACTTCAGACTTGGCAGAAGAACCACGCTGCAAGAAACTTGGCAGGGAGGCTTTCATGAAAAAATATAGAAAATAGAGATTCACCAAAGGTGCTGTGAGATGCACACTGTAAGTAATTTCTTCTATTTCTTCACTCCCAAATAGAAATCTCCTTGAAATCTACAGAAATGGCACCTTGTAGACAATAGATATGTTGGTGTTGAATCTGTGAAAGCATCAAGAAACAATGACTAAACACAAACTAACACTCAGAACATACACAGAAATATCTATCCAAGATAGAGGTAAAAATGCATTTATTGATTCAGGTGAAATTTTTCCAATGCTACACTTTACAAATGTGGAAGATCTTTCTCAAATGACAAGTCCTCAATATATAGAAGAAGAAAGGAGGCCTTTTTGGCACCCCTTTTTACAAGTGGCCCATTTGCATCCCCTCATTGGGAAGAGCAGGCTGCCTAAAAAAAAATGCTGTATCAACCTTGGCTTTGACTTTAGGTTTTTTTGACATGGCCACACTACTTTCTCATTAATCGAGGATGCTTCTTAAGGCACCTATGCAGCTTATTTGCTCATAAATATGAAATGAAGAAAAAAGTGTCGCACAATTGGCCGTTCACATCCTCTAATTGCAATTTGCAGCCACTGTTTCACCTGCTGGAGTCACTTCTTGAATTGATACTCCCCTTCACCACTTGGACAACCTATTTTCTCCATGCTTAGCACTTTATCTTTTCCCTATTTTGTCTCTTTCTGGCTCCTTTGGCCCTCGGGGGTGATCTTCTAGTAGGTCACTGCATTTCTGGGCTTCCTTTCATGGTTGCATCATTTTGTTTGAAAACAAATGACTATTTCACTATATGAATTTTGACATTCATGTAGTCATCATCGCTTTGAAAACCAATGGCTAATTTGCTTCCTTAAATTTGATGGCTTCTAAGACGTCACTGCTTTGGCAATTTGTCGTCGGGTCCCTCGCTGGCTTCTCTATGGGCTTTGTCTTACTCAGCCCTCTCTGTGGGTCTTTTTTCTTTAAGTCCCTTCTTAGCACCTTCCCAAAGGGAAGGTGCCCCTTTGGCCTTTGAAAGTACCCCTTTATTTGGCTGAGAGTCCCCTGCAAGGGCACTTGCCCTTCGGGATCCTTCGGCGGATCGCTATGCTCCTCCAAGTTGTTTCCCGAGTTTTTGCAGACTTTGGTCTATGGACATTTTCCTACAGACCTTTGTCTGTGGAAATTTTCCCATGGACTTTTGTCCACGGACATTTTGGCTGGCCTTTGCTTAAACTGTGGCTCGAATTCCTTTAGACTTTTTGTCTGAAAAAAGTCTGAAGGAATTCCTTCAAACAAAAAGTCTGAAGGAATTCAGGACTTAAACAAAATCTAAATTCCTTTTGGCCACCTTCATCTTTTTAAGTGCTTGCCCTCCGCAAGGGCATACCCTTGAACCAAGCCATTGAACCAAAAATGGTTCAACGGTTCAAGCAGTTCAACCATTGCGCGCCAATGCCGAGTGAATCAAAACCGATGAACCTGAAGCCACTGAACCATCCAGTTGAATCAAAGCTCAAAATAAGGCCATTTGAACTATATATGGGTGAACCAAGTGCCGATTGAACTAGTGATTGAACCAGTATGTTGAACCAAGCCGAAGAACCATGGCATTGAACTTGTGCAACCCAAAAATGACTGGCTTCGAATAGCAAGGGAAGAAGGGGACTGATTTTGGCCTGTTGGGAAAAAATAGTCAACACATCCCTCATGTTATTACCTATCATATATGTCGGTTTATAACTGAAAGACTTGTAGGTGCTAACTAAAATCAAGAAAACAAGTGAAAAATAAGGAATTTTTGAAGTTGTACGGCCTATGGGGAAGAGTGACATATGGGAAAATATTATGAATTGACCATTTATCTTCTTTAACATTATTTACATGTTTTATATTCTTTTAAAATTCCAAAAATGGGCCAAAACCATTTCTTTTCTCCATCACTCCACTAGGCAAACAAAACTAGTCAACAGGTCTTTTGATAGTATGACCAATTGGAGAGTTTATAGGTAAAATTATATTGGAAGTGGATAGAAAAATTAGTTTTATTAAAATTAATTTAAGTATTTGGAATAATGGTTAACTATGCTTTATGAACCATCCTTTATAAGTTGACTGTCTATGTTTGCATGTTGTTTCCCACACCCTACAGATTTTGCTTCTGTTTGAGCTAGTCCATACAAATAAGCTAGTGAATTTTCTTCCATGGGATGTATACTTCATTTTTTCATGGTTTCAGTATCTTGTTTCATGTTTGGAGTTGATTTTATGAGTTCAAACCTCTTAAATTTTAGGTTGATGTCATTAGTGGACTAGCAGTCAAGTTTCACCAATTACAAAAGGTTTATTTATTTGTAATGGTTTAAAATAAATGTGAGGTGTTGTTTTACATGTATCCAATGCCTTATTTATCACCTCTAATTCCAAACTTAGTATCAAAGGATATGATTAATATATTTGCAGTTAATCTCTAGCACAATCATACTTTCTTACTTGACTGTCATACATAGTCAACTAAGTGAAGTATCTTGAAGTGTGAGAAAATTAATAGAATGAAGAGTCTCAAGTTTATTAACACCTTATTCAAACATGATCTAGAAATATAATCCCTCTAAATGGCTCATAAGGGATTGTGACAGTCAATACAAACTAAATACATAACCATACACCATTGATTTGCACCTACAGGTGCCTGCGGGAGAATATAATGTTGAGATAAGACATTTGATTGTTTTAAAGTTCCTTATGATGGAAAAGTTTCATTTGAAGATCTTGATAAGAACTAATATTTTTTATAGGATCCTTTACCATAAATACTATTCACTTTCTATCCTCACTGCCCTGTACACTGTGTATCCAACTATAGGTGGCTCCCATAGGAAATTGAAGGTGTGGAATGATATTGTTTGGATATGTTTTAAAACATTCATGAAGTGTGTGGAGGTATATAATTTCATTAAGACCATGTTGAAGCTATCAAGTATCAATAAAACTTGAAGATTCATATGCATAGTTGAAGAGATGAGTTTAGGGACAAGTTCCCTAAAAACACCAAAATAGGACCCTAACGACTTTTGGTATTACCAAATGATGATGTGACATGGATCCTATGTTATTTTTAATGGTCTTATGTTGTAAAATTCATATATGTTTATAACCTTTTAAAAGAGAGTGGGTGTGTGACTAGAGGAACATGATGTTTATAGGCCTCCATTCTTGTCATTTGTTCACTGCAAACATTCAGTGTTTTCTATAGGATCTTGAGTTACAAATAGCTTTACATCCCAAAATGGCATAAAAAAACATACCTTCATTATTAGATGATTCTATGGAGGTGAGAAAGATAATTATGGTTCAAAGGTCATCAAAAAGGTTGGAGAGCAAGGTATTAATCTCTATTAACACCTATAGGTGTATTCTTGCTCAAAAAAGTCACCTACAACCTGATTATAAGTGACTCACAAACTCATAAAGTGAACTTTGGAAGATGAGAACCTACAAACATAAATAATTTCTAATGGGAGTTAGTTATAAATATCTTAAAAGGACCCTAAGGTGTGAAGTATTGATTTTAAAGTGGATATTCACCTACAAGATCCCTGTTATTCCATCAGTGGTCAACTATAGTTCACTGTACTTTAATAGTGAGCTAGTACATGAGAGTATTGATGTTGGCATAACATGAACGTAATGTAAAGAAATAAAAAGGCATTTGAGACTTCAAGGACATGATGGAGAAACAACACAAGATCAAATATGCAAAACTCACCTACAAGTATCACTTCCCAAGTAAGACAACACAGTCATAGTTGACTATAATTGAGCATATCAAAGTAAGAGGTGAGAAATGGAAGGTTGGCAAAGGTTTGATGAAAAACATGTTTGAAAGGGAATAAAAAATATGAGGACCATTTAATAATACTTCCAACAAGGAAAGAGGGTAAGAAATGTTCTAAGGATAACCTACAGTCCATAAACATGTATAAAGTCTGCATAGTCATCATTTCCCACAAGTCTGTATTAAGTTTCATGAATTTTGAGGGTCTATTGATGAAACCAAGCTCTAAGAATTTTCACAGAGGGTCACCACCACTTAGATAATCCCCTTATATATCCACCTTTGTTGATGAAATATCGGAAGTGCCCTCTGTTCTATCTCAGATAGAGGGCACTCCTAGAATGTTAAAACCTATAGGTTTACCATGCAAATGTTAAGGAAAGGAATTGGAAACTTTTATAACCTTTCAAGGATAAGTATAAAGTTTTTTAAGGCCTATAAAAACATGAAATACAACACATAAGTGCTATAATCTCAACAAGGTGGTCCAAACCCACATGGATGCAGTCAAAGCCCACTAGCCCTTAATTTGGTCTAATGCCTAAAAGGGGTTCAACTTCATTTCAAAAACATATGAGAATTGATAAGAATTGGAAAACTTGTATGGGGAGTCATAATTTGCTTTTAAAAAATTTTAATGCAAAAGAAACCATAGGGAAGCCATTTCTTGGCTCAGACCAACTCAAACTTATGCAGAATGAAGAGAAAAACTCAATAAGGCAACTTTGGAAGCTCATATGTGTATGAAAACTTAGCATGGGAACTAAAGGAGCTAATACAAGTTGGATAGGGTCGCTATAAAGGATTTAGTGGAATTTTTTAGAGGATTGAATGTTAGGATTGTATGAACAATCTTTAAGGGCTAAAATGTCTCTAAACCCTCCAAAACCCTTGGTAGTGAATTGATGGGGAAGATGAATAAGTAAAAGCATATAAATGGGATAATTTTATTGGGAAATTACTTTGATATTGTAGAGGACTCACCGAGGATCCTTCACATCATATTGAGTTATTCCCTACTTATATGGATAGGGTGTAAAATGGGGTTTCTTGATTGTTTTTGGTGTCTTGTAGGTACAAAAGGGTTTCAAAAGATGTAGATAATTTTGGGAGATAGATTAGGACCTGAGATAACCCTTCATGTCCATTTATTACATCATAAAATATCACAAGTGCCTCTACTAAGACCTTCATCTCAACTAGTCCAAATTGACATAGTGAACAATAAATGACCACCAAGTGAGAAGGTGAAAGCTCTAAGTGGGAGGCCTTTTAAGGTCTAATTAATGAATATAAGGCCATGAAGGTTATTTAAAATTTTAATACACTCATTTTTATGTATTGGATTGGAAAATTGGAGACAACTTTGGTGCCAAGTGTGAGAGGTTAGTGAAAGAGGGATTATTATGACTACAGGTATTGATAACTCATGTACAGAAGAATCCTGATGATTAGGGGCACATACAATGCATGTTTATAACCCATAACTCTTATTTCAATAATATAACTTATCCATAGTTTTTTGTGGAGTGGTCTAAAATGGCCTAATGATGAAAGCAGTTTCTAGGCAAACAAGTGAAGAGTCTTACACCATATTCTAGGAGTTTCATACCTTTAAGGGACATTTGTCCTATGAGAACCTTGCATGGTATATTAAATATTCCATTATCATGTATATTAACTCCTCCTCTCAACTTGACACATGTTTTAGTGACTCTTGGACTTTATTCTCTTCTCTCCTCCCTCAAATTCTATAAGTAATAGCCATTTTGGCTCTTGTAGACTAATACCACACCATGTATGGCAAAGCCCTACTGGTTTTGACATTTAAATTTACCTTTGAATAATAAAATTTAATTTGGTTTTGATTTCATGAACATTTTTTCTAACTCTAAAAAGTGATGTATGGTGATGTTAAGTGATAATCCTCTATCCTTGATTCTCCTTATCCTTTCATATTTATGTAAGAGTTCCTAATCTAACATGTCAAATAGAGTGTAGCTATTTTTTTAGACTCATTTCAAGTATAAAATTGTTTTTAGAGTGTGAAATATACCCTCTAGTTCACTTACCTTATGTTGTCTCATGCATATCACCTCTATGTTGAAACACTTATGTTAGAACCTCTTAGGACTTTGAAGCTGGTTTATAGGTCTTGTTTCTTAGTGAAAGAGGTATGATGGTCTTATGGAAATATTTATGGTGTATAAGAATCTTATATTAGTTTTATTTTATTCAAAATATTATACCTTTTCACATAATCAATCAATTAAGTAGGTGATAAGCAATTCAAGGCAAATTTAGTGAGCTAGCCGTTAAACCTAGAGGTCTACTTATACTATAGTTAAACCCACATACTTGTAAGTATTCCCATGTTGCCAAAATATGGATGGGCTTGAAAATCCTCAATTAAGGTGAAATATTTGGTGACAATAGTTCTATCATGCCCGATGGGACCCATTGTTCTTAAGACAACTTGTCAAGGTGAATGTTAGTCTCGATAACATCAACTATAAATTGGTGTGCTACTCAACATTTGGAAAATATATTCAAGGTAAAATCTAGTTGTATACCATTATTTTGTCATAAATTTTCTCTCATACTTCATGGTACTTACTATTTCATCATCTAGTAGAGTGTTCAATCCTATCAATCCACCTATTCAACTTGGACTTCCTCTTAAAGTTCAATACCCTCAACCTAATTTGCCCTTTGGATACCAAGAAAATTTTACTAGCCAAGAAAGTGAAGAACTTTAAGGAATAAAATCCATCATGGATATGCCACATTCCTTCCCTACCTCTAATGCGAATAATCTAATCAATCTTGATACATATGATGCCATTCCCCCTAATGCCACAAAGAGTGTGCCTACATTCAATGGTGAGAGTCATGTCACATGTAGTGAACACAACAGGGATATCTCTAATTTCTATAGCTTCCACAAAGTCACTAATGAGAATATTTCCATTAGACTCCTTGCCATTTCTCTTAGTGCAAAATCACTTGATTGGTATAGGACTTTTCTCGATGGATGCATCACATCATGGGATGACTTTAGAGTGTTGATAAATTCAATTTTTGAAGATGAAAGTGACCACACTTCTCTCATACATCAACTCAATGTGATCAAACTAGCCCCCAAAGAAAAAATACATGAATTCAATGAGATATTTTGAAATACTTAGTATAGATTACCTCCTCCCATGAGACCACCTACTATCTTTGTGTTCCATACATACTTAAGAGCCATTGGTATTAATATTGACATCATTCTTCAATCCATGGATGGGTTCACTCTTCCTGAAGCATATGAACTTGCCATTAGAGATGAGATTGGCCTCATTCAAGTAGTAAATATACCTCCTAAAGTGTCTATGCCTTTTTTTCCTAATATACCAGCTACTGCTCCAAACATTATTCAAGTTCCTAATGCTAATGCCAAGCCTAAGACTATTCCTAAGAAAGAAAATGATGCCATGGATCCATATGAATAAATTCAAATGATGAGAGCTCAGATTAGGTAATACAATATACCATAAGGTGCTCATAAAAATACCTATCCCTATCAGCAACAATATGGTCAACAATATGGGAGAAGAAGAGGTCAAGGGCAACCTAACTTCAATAGGCCTGCCAATGTGTATAATCCCAATCCTACATCCAACATAAGAGAGATGGTACTGATGCATAACAACTTGGTGCAAGGGGAAAATGGACAACAAAGACAATTAATGGATGCCAATGAGGGTGGAGAGAAAGCTTTAGTTGCCTAAAGAGGATTCATTCCTCTCTTATTAGCTGAAGATGAAGTCATGATGTAAGTAAGTGAATACTGATAGCCTCAAGGAGAAATCCTCACTAACTTCTTGGTGGAAGACACTTTTGTGCTCAATCAAATAAATATATCAAAAAATAATATATCCAAGAGGAATGATTTAGGAGGTTATGGTAACATGCCTACAAATTCATCCAATCCTTCTACAAGGCAGAAAAACATGGCTACAAACATGGTAGTCCAAATTACTCTTAAACCTTCTCAAAATCAAACTATGGTAAGGTCTGCTCAAGGTGATTCAATTCCTCAAGTTTAAAAAACTTATTTGCCTCCTAGTAATCAAGATAAATTAAGTACTTCATCCCTAAAAATAGTGGATTTAGAATAATTCCAAAGCATCTATCCCTTTATGGGATGTCCTACATATGCCTGACCAAAAAGAGCTATTATAAAAACAACTATCCACTATTCCTACTAGTCCTTCACCTTCAAGTCAAAGTCATGGTCATGTATCTCTTACTCATTATCCTAAATTTTTTTTTGAACCATCTACTAAAGCTAATAATCCTCCACCCTTCTACCTCACTCTCATAGTGGGTGGAAAACTAATACACAATTGCATAGTTGATAGTGGAGCCTCTACATCATTCATGCCCAAAGTTATTACTGATAAGTTGGCCTAAAATATGAACCCCATAGAAAATGAGTGCTTCAATTATATGGTACACCTATCAAGATAATAGGGTTGATAAAAAACTTGAAGGTCTTCCTCCATGATTTTCCTAGTTTTCCCATCCTTCAAGACATTGTTGTTGTTGACATTCCTACTCATTTTTCAATTTGCCTTTCAAGAGATTTTACATCCAAGATAGGTGGATACCTCTCAACTGATTGGTCCTTCTTGGATTTTAAGACAAGATATGGAGCTAAGGTGACCATAATAACTCATTCACTTATAAGGTTTCACATTGACCCTTATGTAGAGGTAAGCTCTAACTTTAATTATGTGATTAATGAGAAGGAGTCATCTAATGTGGATGATGGTGCTTCTAAACTTGAAGGAATAGCTATATTTTTATAGATGAATATGGTGTAGATGCTTATAAGCATGATTCTTATACATAGCTTGAGTAAACTGACCTTGGCACCTATATCATCCATGAAGAACCGTTTGAGGAAGTTGAGGTAAGTGTTGAGCATCATTTCTCACAAGCCACTGAGAGTAACTATTTGATTCATGCATATGATGATGATGAGTTGAAGAATATTATTGACCACCAAAGTGGGAATAGTGGTGTCTTTATTCCTACTATTGATGAAGCTACCCTTGATGATGACACTCATGAGGAAGAGGAAGATGGCTTATGGCTAAGGTTTAATGCCATATGTCAAGAATTTGATCAGTTAAGTAAGACTCCTTTCCTTCCCAAGAAGTGTATATCTGATGTGTTTTCTAATGATCCTAACAAGCATGATGTTATGTGTTCTATTGATCATGGAAAATAAAGGATTATCAAGCATGAGAGTTAGAGTCTTATTGCTATTCAAAAGCCTACGGTCCTAAAAGGACCTAGTGGAGTCAAGGCATAAAATTTTATTCTTCAAGAATAGTTAAAATCTCCACCTGATGTTGAGACACATTCAAAGGTACTAGAGCATAAATATGAAGATTTTGATGACTCCATGTATCAAGCACATGCTATCTTAGAAGATCATAAAGATGAGGTAGTTGTAATAACTCCTATTCTATAGTTTGAGGAAGGCATATCCGATATGAAAATGATTAAGAGGATTATAACTCAAATCAAGGATCTTAAAGAGAAGGAAAGAGAATTCATAAAGGTTCCAAATAGTTCACTTGTAGGCCTAAGAAGCATAGAAATGGCAGGCTTCTTAATCATCTACATATGCAAGTGGTTGATGATGAGAATGCTTCACATGCTAGATTACCTTTCTGGAGTGACAAAAATGCAAGAGGAATCATATTTGATTCTCGTTAAAGTATGGTAAGATGTTTTAACCTCAAGAGTGAGGTATTGTAAATAATATATTAGGTGTGTGTGTGTCTTTCTTTCTGTTGTGTTGTGTTTCATAAGTGTTCTAGTTGAACACATGTGTGTTTCTTTTTAGTATGTATTATTTTGTGTGTCTTTATTTTATGTTTGGTTTTAAAGGAAAATTTAATTCAAACATATGTATAGGTGATTCCATGTCCCAATGGATAGGTTTAAGGTAGTAGTCTTGCCATAGCAAACATACCACCCTTGGGAAATCACCAAGAATGTTGACTATTTTGACTACAAGTCAAAATAGGTCAACCCCCATATAATCCAAAACTTGATATAGGGGTATATTATAACTTTATATGATGTTTCATGGTCAATTTGATGTCA
This sequence comes from Torreya grandis, assembly GCA_037957365.1. Classification (NCBI taxonomy): domain Eukaryota; kingdom Viridiplantae; phylum Streptophyta; class Pinopsida; order Cupressales; family Taxaceae; genus Torreya; species Torreya grandis. Next base: position 1,503,961 of record JARHVA010001054.1, read on the forward strand.
TTTAATATGTTTCTAGCCTTGGTCATGGGCATATTTATTCCTTGTGTCATTTTATGTCAATTAGGAGTTATTTTAGAGTCATTAAGGAAAGTGGTATGATTTTAAAATGTGTCCAAGTGTTATAAAATAATTATCAACATCCCTCATGTCAATACCTATCAGATATGTTAGTTTTTAATTAAAAAACTTGTAGGTGCTAATTGAAATCAAGAAAATAAGTAAAAAAGGAGTTTTGGAAGGTATACGACCTATGGGGAAGAGTAGCATGTGGGAAAAGTTTATGCAGTGAAATTTCAGCTTCCCTAACTCCATTTACACACTTGATCTACTTTATAAGTGCCAAAAATTGGCCAAAACTATTTCTCTTTTCCATCGCTCCACTAGGCAAGCAAAATTGGTCAATAGGTATTTTGATGGTATGACTAGTAGGAGAGTTTCTAGGTTAAATGATATTGGTGGTGGATAATAATTTTTTTTTAATTCAAATTCATTTTAGGATTTTGAAGAATGGTTACCTATGCTCTATGAACCATCCTTTATAAGTTGTCTATCTATTTTTACATGTTATTTCCCATACCCTACATATTTTGCTTCTATTTGAGCTAGTCCATACAAATCAGTTGGTGAATTTGATTCCATGGGATGTATAATTACTTATTTCATGGTGTTCATCTCTAGTTTCATGTTTTGAGTTGATTCTATTAGTTCAAACCTTTTAAGTTGTAGGTTGATGTCACTAGTGGACTAGCAGTCAATTTTCACTAATTATAGAAGGTTTATTTCTCTGAAATGGTTTAAAATAAATGTGAGGTGTTGTTTTCAATGTTTCCAATGCCTTATTTATCACCTCTCATTACAAACTTAGTATCAAAGGAGATGATCAATAGAGTTGCAGTCAATCTCTAGCACATTCAGAATTTCTTACATGACTGTCATACACAGTCAACTAAGTGAAGTTTATTAAAGTGTGAGAATGTTAGTAGAAGATATATGAAGAGTATAAATTTTATTAAAACATTATTGTAACTTGAGATATAAATCCAAGCCCTCTAAATGACACATAAGGGACTGTGATAGTCAATGTAAATTAAATACATAGTCATACACCATTGATGTGCACCTATAGGTGCCTTCAAGAGAATATCATGTTAAGATAAGAAATTTGATTGTTTTAAGTTCATTATGATGGAAAATTTTAATTTTAATATCTTGATAATAAATAATATTGGTTATAAGATCTTTCACCATGCATATTGTTCACTTTCTATCCTCACTGCCCTGTACACTGTGTATCCACCTATAGGTGGCTCCCATAGGAACATGAAGGTGTTGAATGATATTTTTTGGATAAATTTTGAAAATTTAATGAAGTGTGTAGAGTTATATAATGTCATGAGGACCATGGAAAATCTATAAAGTATCAATCAGACTTGAAGAGTCATATGCATAGTTGGAGAGATGAGTTCAGGGATAAGTTCCTGAAAACCACCAAAATAGGGCCCCATCCACTTGAGTTTTAATGGTACTATGTTGTAGCCTTAATATAGGGGTAGAAAATTGAAAAATAGAGTGGGTGTGTGACTAGAGGAACATTATGTTTATATTCCTCCATTATTGGCATTTGTTCATTGTAAACATTTAGTGTTTTCTATAGGATCTTGAGTTCCAAATAACTTTACATCCCAAAATGGCATAACAAGAAAAAATCTTCATTTTTAGATGATTATATGGAGGTGAGAAAGATAATTATGGTTCAAAGGTCATAAAAAAGGTTGGATAATAGGGTATTGACCTCCATTAACACCTACAGGTGTATTCTTGCTTAGAAAAGTCACTTACAACCTAACTGTAGGTGACTCACAAATTCAAAGTGAAATTTGGAAGGTGGGAACCTAAAAACACAAATAATTGACAATGGGAGTTATTTAAAAAGATATAAAAGGACCCTAATGTGTTAATCATTGATTTCAAAGTGGATTTTCACTTACAAGACCCCTGTTATTCCATAAGTGGTTAACTATAGTTGACTGTGGTTTGACAGTGAGCTAGTACATGATAGTCTTGATGTTGGCATATCATTAATGTGATGTGAATAAATAAAAATTATTGTCAAAAATAATTTGAGAGTTAAATTACATGGTGGAAAAATAACATAGGGTAAAATATGAAAAATTAACCTACAAATATCACTTCCTAAATAAGACAATATAGTCACAATTGACGTAACTGAGCATATCAAAGTAAGAGGTGAACAATGGAAGGTTGGAAAAGGTTTTATGACCAATTTTTTTGAAAGGGACTAAAAAATAAGTGTACCATTTCATGATACTACCAACAAGGAAACATGGAAAGAAATGTTTCAAAGACAACCTATAGCCCACATACATGTAGAAAGTCTACACAGTCATCATTTCCCACAAGTTTGTCTTAGGTTTCAAGACATTTAGAGGGTATATTGATGAAACCAAGATATAATAATTTTTATAGAGGGTCCCTACCACTTTTAAAATCCCCTCATATGTCCACCTTTACTGAGGTAATAGGGGAAGTTACCTTTATGCTTTCTTCGATAGAGGGCACTCTCAGAATGTTAAAATCTACAGGTTTGCCAAACAAATGGTAAGGAAAGGAGTTGGAAAGTTTTATAACCTTTCAAGGATATGTATAAATATTTATGAGACATAGACCAAAATTAAAATATAACACACAGGGGCCATAAGATCAATAGGGTGGTCCAAACCCACATGGATGCAATCAAAGCCCACTATCCCTTAACTAGGCTTGATGCCTAAAGGGGTTAAACTTCATTTCCAAAAAAATATGAAAATTTAAAAGTATTGTAATACTTTAATGGGTATTTATAAGGTGTGTTTGAACTTTTATAATGGAGAATAAACCATAGGGAAGCCATTTCTTGGCTCAAACCAACTCAGTTTTGTGCAGAATGAAGAGAAAAGCTCAAGTAGGCAACTTTGGAAGCTCATATGTGTATGTAAACTCAAGGAGATAAGAAAAGTTGGATAGGTTACCTAGAAATGATTTAGTTGAGTTTTTTAGAGGATTGAACATCAGGATTGTATGAAAAATCCTTAAGGGCTAAAACATCTCTAAACCCTCCAAAACCCTTGGTAGTGACCCGATGGGGAAGATTAAGAAGGAAAAACATATAAATGGGATATTTTGATTAGGAAATTACTTGGATATTGTATAGGACTCATTAAGGATCCTTTCCATCATATTTAATTATTCCTTACTTGTACGGACAGGGTGGAAATTGGATTTTCTTGACCATTTTTGGTGTTTTGTAGTTGTAGAAGGGTTTAAAGAGATTAAAATAACTTTTGGAGATGTATTGGGACCTAATATAACCCATAATTTCCATTTATTACATCATAAAATATCAAAAGTGCCTATGATAAGACCTTCATCTTAGCCAGTCCAAACTGGCATAGTGAACAATGAATGACCACCAAGTGAGAAGGTGAAAGATCTAAGTGGGAGGCCTTTTAAGGTCTGGTTGATAAATCTAAGGCCATAAGGGTTCTTTAAAAGTGTCATAAACTCCTATTTATGTATTTTATTAGAGAATTGAAGACAAATTTGGTGCCAAGTGTGAGAGGTGAGTGAAAGATGGGTGATTATGACTATAGGAAGTGATAATTCATGTCCAAAAGAATCCTAATGATTAGGGACACATATAATGCATGTTGGATCATGTTTATAGTCCCTAAATATTATTTAAATCATCTCACCTATCCCTATTATTATTTATATCATTCCAAAAGGGCCAAATGATGAAGGCAGTTTCTAGGCAAACAAATGAAGAATCCTACACCACATTCTAGGAATTTCATGCCTTTGAGGGACATTTGTCCTATGATACCTTGCATGGTCTATTCAATATTTTATTCTCATGTATATTTAATTCTTACTCTCATCTTGACATATGTTCTTGTGACTCTTGGACTTCATTCTCTTCTCTCCCCTCTCAAATTCTATAAGTAGTCTCCATTTTGGTTCTTGTAGAGTAATACCACACCATGTATGGTGAAGCCCTGCTAGTTTTGACATTGTAATTTACCTTTGAAAATAAAAATACATATAGTTTTGAGTTCATGAACATTTTTTCTAACTCTGAAAAGTGATATATGGTGATGTTAAGTGATAATCCTCTATCCTTGCTTCTCCTTATCCTTTCATTTTTATGCAAGAGTTCCTATTCTAACAGGTCAGGTAGATTGTAGCTAGTGTGTTAGGATCCTTTCAAGTGTACAATTTTTATTAGAGTGTGAAATATTCCCTCTATTAACTTAACTTGTGTTGTCTCATGCATATCACCTCTATGTTGAAATAATTATGTTAGAACCTCTTAGGACTTTAAAGTTGGTTTGTAGGTCTTGTTTCTTAATGAAAGATGTATGATAGTCTTGTGGAAATATTTTTGATGCATCAAACCATTATAGTAGTTTCATTTCATGGAAAATTTTATCCCTTTTCCCACAAGCAATTAGCTAAGAAGGTGATAAGCACTTCAAGGCAAATGTAGGGAGCTAGCCCTTAAACTAGAGGTATACTTTTATTATAGGTAAACCCACATACCTAGAAGTATTCCCATGTTGCCCAAATCTAAATGAGCTTGAACACCCTCCTCTAGGGTACAATGTTTATTGACAACATGTACCATGCACACTATCATCCCTCAAGGGTGACATAAATGTAATGAACCCAAAGTGCAAGGCCATTTTTCTAAATAAGTAGGCTCCACACATCTTCCCAAAGTGAAATATACTTCTAAACTTGGTACCACCTATATAAACTATCCTTGTAGGTATCATACCATTGTAATTATATATCTATGAGTAGATATGCCAAACAACTCAATCTTTCCTCCTCACATGGCAAGCATGTTTCTAATTGGCAATAAAACATGAGGGCACTAATTAGGACCTCATAAAGGGAAAGTTTTGTTAGTATCCACTTACTAATTTATAACACCCTCTTTCCAATTGGTTGCTTCAAAATCCATTTGAGACAACCGACATATTCATTATTGGGTGTATAATAACAATCATGGTGGAATATTGGGTCATTAGACTTCTCCATTGGGGTCTTCTTGAATCTTGTTATCACTACCTACATATGCTTCAATACCTTTATAATACCTATCATTATGCCACTCTTGGGAATAATATGACTGTAGTATTTTCATTGTCATTATGATAACTCATTGTCCCACATGGCCCATTATTTCTAACCAATATATGAATCCAATTCATTGGTACTGGCTTGGGTTAAAAATTATCATTGTGGGATCGACAAAATTTCTCCACTATGCAATTATCTTGTATATGTCATTTAATTCCTTAGATAATAGGTCCACTAATTCCAAATAGGTTGACCCTCTAGATGAATAATCATCTACTTAGTTTCATTTTCAAATCTCATAGTTAGGTGTTTAGAGTGTACATCAGCCCCTGCATCAAAACAAAAGAGTGTACCTAGAGACACATTATAGTTATCTACATCTACCATTTATTACCTATAAATTAACATAAAATTTTAAACTCATAATATCTCTTTCTAATTTATATAGGATTCCCAGGGGTTGTTCCTAGGTCTTATTGGCCATAAATAACACATGTAAGGATGCCTTCAAGGGAGGACTTTCCATGGTCCTCTACATGTTTTAGGTATAAAATTAACCTCAAATCTCATATCAATAATTACATCACTTACATCATATCCATTCATGGAGACATCCAAAAATATTTCTAAATCATATATAGTAGTCTTTATTTTTAAGAATTATCATGGTTGGTTATGTTAGGTAGTTGTAGACATATAAATCTGGTCATAGGTTCTTGACAATACTAATTATAAACACATCCTAAACCACTTGAATTGTTCCCAAATACATGACTTTTATTTTTCATTCCTCTAATCCATTTATCTATATGTAGACTCAATCCTTTGTTTATTATCACTACTACACAAAAATTTCAAATTTAAATGCTCAATTTTTTTAAATAAACCCTAAAAAATTCCCTAGTTTGAGACAGGTGTCATTGACCTTTTGAGACAAGTTTATGCTAGGTAGACATGAGTGTTGATGCACTCCCATCCACATATAGTAGTTGCATACCAAGTCAAATAATAAAGTTTTTAAATTTTTGAATCAATATTTTAGGTCTTCCCACACATTTCATAAGGTTGGCTAAAGGAAATTATCAAAAGATTCACCTATAAATACACATAAAATCCATTTTATAGCTGCATACACATAGTAAAGGGTCACATTTTAAAAATCACTTCAAGTAGGAGAACCATGTGGGCTTGATTTCCCTCCTTGGAGTAATAGATATATAGGTAGTGGTTAATCATCATAGGGGTGATTAAGGTCAGCTTAGGTTATTATGCTCCCCTATTTTTTGTAGGTTTTTAAGCTTTCAAAGTAACCTTAGGGTTTCAAAGACAAAATATTGAAAAGAGTGAATTATCTACATAGAAAAACCATAATTTTGATATCTTAGATTACTCAACACTCATAGATGCATAAGATACAATAGCAAGTTTTTCATCATATTCAACTAGGACAAGTTTGTGGTCATGAAATTGAGTGGCCTAAGTTCCAGTCCTCCTATAGTGATTACATATCGAATTATTTTATAATTTTTTGTGATATATAATTTTTATAATTATTATTTATTTTTCTATCATTCATTTAGCATAGTCAACTAGGACAAGTCTATAGTAAATGAACTTGAGCAGCCTGGACTGTGTTCCACTAATCTCTTGAGCTTATAAAGTCACACATTTTGCTAATTTATACTTTAAATTTTTTAGAAAAATTCAATATAAATTTGTGTTTGGACCTCAATTTTTTATCTATTTATCCTAAGTACATTTTGAATATAGTAGTGTAGAAGGAAACATAAGTTCAGAAGGAAGCATAGGCACGAAAGAGACACGACATGGAATATTGTAGTGCAAAAAAGGCAAGTTATGAAGAATAAGGATAAATTAAACACAAATAAATTGATAAATACTTGGGAAAGGTAATGGGAAGTAGAGATGGTTAGGGAATGGTTCACCACAAGAAGATAGACACATGATAAAGAAGATCTAGCATATAGAGAGTATATAGGGGAAGTTAATCTTAGGTCATTAGGAATTTAATTTATCAGTTTCCCATGACTCATTATTTTTATTGGTCATTGGGGAGTCATCATTATGTAATTATTTTTTTAATTGAATGGTCAGGGTAGAACCATATATAAATACCCCTTAGCTTTACTTAGTGTGTTGGTTGATAATTGTAATCTTGAGCCATCATCATCCTGGATGCGACTTATGTATATAATGAGAGGAAGTTATTGTGTTGATGAACTACCCATTTAATATTATTATGAATACAATGGAATCATTACATTTTTATTCTTAGTTTGTGCCCATCTTTTTATGTGATTAGTTAAGTAGGGAATGAATGAATAGTCAAGAGAGTCATGGAACTAAGTATGAATTTAAAATTAAGTGCCTATTTGAGCACCCTAGCATAAGAAATTAAATGAATACACCATTTTATGAAAAAACCAATAGGAATTGGTCTTAGGCTATGTGTTTTAGGTGAGTACGTGAGAACCTTTCATGCATGATATGTTGGTGCACTAGCTCATTGGAACTCTTATTCTCTTAGGCACATGATTAGTAAAAGTCATGCTATCTTAAAGGAAAAAAACCTAACATCTTGGTTATGTTGATGGGACATGCTGTACTTATTCACATTATGGTGTGAAAATGCTCGAATGGTTATGTTTAAAAAATGTTGAGCATTGGGTTACTACCATATAAGAGAATGTTGTGATTCAGTATCTTAAACTAGGAGTTTCTACATGCACATGGGTATAACATCACCTTTATGACTCACTCTTTGAAGATTTATTTTTAAATGTTCCTATTCACTTGATTATTGTATTTTGACATATGTGAAACACTATTCAAATAGTTATGGATGGAAGGTCCCCTAGTCAATAGAGTATCAGTTGGCCTTGGAAATATTGAGAGAAACTTGGAAGTGCGCAGTGGACATTTGGTGGAAAGGAATAATTAATAGCTATATTTTAGAATATGTAGTATCTATGTACTCTTGTCAAAAGGAAGCTTGATTTAAATTCCTTTGAGAGCCATACAAAAGGTATCTCAAGCAATTTTTGTCTAAACTATCCCTCGACTAAGCAGTGAAATTGGTGGGGAAACAATGGGGAACATATTGATATACGATTATTAGTTTACCATGGGATCTAGTCAATAGGAGTTGTGAAAGTACAAGTATGATGAGGATAGGTGAAGGGCTATGGTTGAAAGTGATCCAAGGAGGGAATGAGAGGACTCTAGAAGTGTTGTGAAGATCTATAGGGTGGAAAAAAGGCATAATGAGGACTCCCAAACCACATGACCACAACCTACATTGATATAAGTAAACACAACAAAAATAATTCAATTATTGGTGATTATAGAACCCAATCAGATAGGCCCAATTCCCTACCCATAGTGCATGTTCATGCATTTAGGTTGTGTTGTCCCCAAAAATGAGTGGCATCTTTGGGATAACTTACGAACTATTTTGGTTTTCCAGACCAAAATTGTCTCTTCCCTTTTCAAAATTTGTTCTGAGCATTCAATTTCCTCATTTTCCAAGCTTTTTTAGTTAAGGGTTCAATAGGTTCAAAGGCTTTTGTAGGCAAGTTCAATCAAAAGAACAAGTTTCCAACACTTGGTCATTTTCAGGACTGTTTCAATAAAAAATGTCCATCGGCAAGATTCAAAGAACAAAGGCTTGAACCGTTGAACCGTTGAACCATTTTGGTTCAACGGTTCAATAGGTTCAACGACCAATTAGTTTAACGCGCTTGGTGCAAAAGATTAAAAAGACTTAGCCAAAGAACAAAGAATGAATCGATTAAACCATTGAACCAAAGTTGGTTCAATCGGTAGGTTCAAGGGGCTGCCCTAAAGCCAAAGGAACAAGTGCCCTTGTGGAGGGTAGTAAGCAAAAGTAGATAAAAGTTGGAAATCCCTTAGGAAAATGGCTAAGTAAAAGAGGCTGAAAGAATTCTTTTGGGAAGTTTTTTCCTAGAATAATGTTTAAGGGAAAATTCCTTCAGACTTTTTGTTCGAAGGAATTCTTTCAAGATTTTTGTCCGAAGGAAAAGCCTAAAAGCCAAAAGCCCGCCGAAGAGGCAAGAACCCGCTAGGGAAGTTAAAGCCTGAAGGCCGCCTGGAAAATCTTGAAGGGTAGATACCCTTGCGGGGGACACTTGATGTCAGAAATAGGACATTTTCCAAGAACCCAAAGGGACATCTTCCCTTCAGGATGTTCCAAAGGCTAAACAAAGATGCATAAAGGAATCCTCAAAGACTTAGACATAAAGAGCTTCAAAGAATGAACTGATTGAGCCATTGAACCAAATGGTTCAATGAGTTCACAGGTTCAACCAAGTGTGATAAAGATCAAAGAGCTTAGGAAGAACAAGGAAGCAATGGGCAGAGGATAAAGTAATGAACTGAATGAACCTTGAACCAAAAGAGTTCAAAGTTCAATGGTTCACAGGTTCAAGTAGTTCAAAGGAGGCCTCAAGCAAAAAAAGAAGCAACATGGATGATTCCAAAGGCAAGTTCAATGAAAGTGATGGTTTAACCAGAGAGCAAAGAAGCACTTAATTAGGGAAGTGATGGACCAAAAGAGATAGAGTGAATTGACGAAGTGATGAACCAATGAACTTTCAAATGGTTCATAGGTTCAAAGTTCAACATGGTTCAAGCAGCTAGCAACAATTGATGGTCCCTTAGACATCAAATTTAAAGTGAGGGAATATTCGATTGAAATTCAAATAGAGCACATAACTTAAAGGAAAAACCAAGAGATTAACTGAAAAGAGAGACTGAAGATTCAAATTGCTACAGGGGAGAGAAGATCAATGCAAAAGATCATAAATATTTTCAAAAGAGTTATTTCCAGTAGGTGAAACAGTGGATCAAGTAGACTTAGACTTTTGAGTACACCAAATCAAGGATGCAAGCAAGTTTTTCTTCCATAAGGTAATGGTGAATTGGATAGCTACACAGATATCAGGAAAAGGACCAGATAGTCCATACTAAGAAGAGACATATTAGAGGAATGGACATGCCATAGTTATGGCAATACACTGTTCCCAGCATGGTCCCTCTAGACAAAACTGAAGGCACATTGAAGACGTTAACTATAGCATGGGTCATCCCATGAAAAAGAATACCAAGCCTTGCATAGTTGCTATAAGATTGTAGTTTCCCTCATTAGTAAAGGGGACTTTTCATTTTTATAAGAGTGAAACTCTGCCCAGTTGAAAGGAGAATACTGAGATTTTAAGCTCAGATTGTAATTTCATTTCATTTTATCTGAATGAGAAAGCAAGTTATTTGCAGACTTTGTGCTATTTTGGCTTGTATCATTTTAGGAGATTATTCTTATAGCTGTCTTCTAAATATGTTCTTGTTTATTTAATTTGGCAATCAGAACTAGTGAAAGTAATCGAGAAGGTGTCTTGAAACCAACTGTGGGGAAGACTTTGCACTTTCACCTTTGTTTTCAATGTGTGTTCTTCTTTTCTTTTTGTGTTGAGGATTCTAGGATGACTTTGTGCCCCCTTTATCCTTTGTGTTATACTCTTTGGGCAGCTGAGGTGGAAACTTTGTGTTCTATTTCATCCTACTGGTTATTGTGCCTGTGTTACTAGTTTCTTGTCACTATCTGAAAGAACTCCTACTATTTCCTGCAAGAACACTTTTAAAAGAAGAGAGGTGCCATCAGTGTTTTCACCAAGATTTTCTCCTCTATTTTTTAACATCATCTCTGAAAGAAGAGAGATGGATGGTATATCCTACCCCTGAGTTTTACTTTCTACTTATTTACATAATATATAGCTCCTACGTATTTATAGGGAACCTCCCCTTGATGAGAAGAGAGATTTGTCCACCTCTGATGTAGTAAACCTGCACACTAGGCTGACTAATCTCCTTTGCTATGGATGATAAGACCTATTTTGCTTAATCAGACTACTGACTGACAAAATACTCACCCAACAGTCTTTTTGGCAATTCCACTAAGGAAGAACATGTAGTTTGAAGTCTCAAACTTCAAGCTAAAGCAGATCCTACTCTTTTCCATTTTTGTTTTGCAATCTAACAACTCCAAGTTGTACTAGAAGCTAAAAATCTCAAGCTGTTGTTGACCCTACTTTTGATTTGGTGTATCATAGTAATTTTGAGTTGTTTCCTCCATAACCTCACCTTCAATGAACTAGGAGTCTTCCTCCTAGCCCTACCAGGTCACCAACACAAGGTGGAGATTATTTTTCTAATGCTAGCAGAGCTTTGCCTATCCATTCTCCAACTAGATTTGTGATCCCATTTTTACATTATCAAATCATGGCTCAAGGCCCCTGGGGTAACTCTTTTGGTCCACTGAATTTAACTCCACCTCTGCATGAGCTTCCACACAGTTCAAGGAAGAATTTCCCCAAATTCCTTGGTGATGGGAAAGTTCATCTTGATGAACACATTGTAGCTTTAAGCATAGCTTGTGGCATAATAGGGGTGAAATTCAAGGACGTGGCAGTCAAGCTCTTCATGGAAACACTACAAGGTGCTACTACAGATTGGTTTTACCATCTGCAGGCTAGGTTAGTAACTAACTGGGACACACTTAAAGCCAAGTTCGAAGCAAGGTTCAAACCTATAGAAGATGTGCATGCCTTGCTAGCCCAACTCACATAGATGAAGAAGGAGCCCCATGAACCTATGAGGGACTTCATTTCTAGGTTCAACAAGCTGAGGCATAAGATTTCCATGATCGCCCAACTGACTCCTCATAATCTCAAGTGTTTCTTCATCAACTCACAGCTGCCTAAGGTGAGTTTCTTGCTGAGACAGGCTAGACACATAGACCTTGCTACTGCTTAGGACTTGGCTACTAAGGTAGAAGATGACCTTATCTTGGCAGGAAAGATAAGGAGAGACTTTGATAAAGGTAAATCCTCTTTATCTTTTAAATACTCACCTACAGTCACCACTGACCCAATGGTACAAAAGCTAGCAAATGAAGTGCTAGCACTCAAAAAGCAAATGGTGCAAGGGATGTCATCTGCTCTTGCATATATAAATATGCTCAAGAGGACATTTCAAAATTAGGCGTACCAAGGCAATGCTGCCAAGAATCAAGGACAACAAAATTGTCTTCTTCCTCCATAGAGGAACCTCACCCTTGAAGCACATCCAAACAACTCAACAATTGGATATCTTGAAGCTGAATTGAATTTCTCATTCCAGCATGAGTTGAATCCTGAAGATGATGCTAATCTCTTCACTAAGGAAGAAGAAGAATTAGCTGGCAACTCCCACATTAGTTTCCTAAACTATCAGGATGAACCTAGAAGTGAAGGCAATGCAGCTAAGGGTCATACACTGTATTCACCCAGTCGAGGAATCAATTAGCTCAATCAGCTGATAAGGAGAAATTAGAGGAGAGACCTCAACCAATAGTTTCAATTGTTAAGCAGGGATCCACTCTTCTTTTCCAGCCAAAGGACCTGGTGATTGTAAGAAAGGTAAGTACCTCAAATGCCCTTGCGCCTTCTACTTCAAATTTGCAGTCTAGTCCTCTCCCTTCCAAAAATCAAAAGGATGAATTCCCATCCTCTGCTCCTGGATCATTCTAGGCATTTGACATTATTGACCATATAAAGAAAACCAAAATTCAAATGTCTAAATTTGAATTTCTGTAGTCCCATCCTAAGCAATTAGATAAATTGGTTTAGTGTGTGAAGAACCAAAACACCCTTGTAGGACAAGCAATTCCCAAGGTGACTCGTGATTCCCCCAAAAATGCACCCACCAAGAACAACCTTGTCATTACTCCCCCTGTTACTCCTGGCATGACTGAACCTTTCTATGTCTCATTGATGATAAATGGACATCAATTGAACAACTACATCATTGATTCTAGACTCTCAAACAATGTTATGCCTACCAAAGTGGCTGAATCCCTTGGCCTTACACTAACCAAAACCTTTGGTAGATGATTCTCCATGAAAAACAAGCAAGTACCACTATTGGGGTAGATCAAGGATGCCTAATTTACATTTACAGCATTCCCAAACAAGAGAATTAAGATGACTGTCTTGGTGGCCGACGTCCTTACATCTTATGGCATCCTTCTTGGGTGGAATTTCTGTAGGGATGTTGGTGGTGAATTGAGCATGGACTTATCCAAGGTGAGGATTCCATTCAAAGGTGTTATGAAGAGGCTACTCCCTAAGAAGGAAGTGAAATATGTGGTTACCCAGACCTCAACACCTGAAGCTCAAATTTTGTTTGAGTCTTTAGGCATGGGTAACTACTTTTTATCTATAGTTGGATTCCATTAAATGCATGTTGAAACTCTTGAAGGTGACAATCTAAAGATTAGTTCAACTGGAACAATAGAAAAATTGGTTGAGCGCAATGCAAGTGTGGAAAAATCTCCCCCTCTAAATGAAGAAGAATCTAAAGAAAAATAAGTATCAAATGAGGTATGGAGTCTTGAATTTGATGGCAGCTACTCCTCCACTAGTTCAGGAGCCAGAGTTGTGCTGATATCTCCTCAATGAGATATTTTTCCTTTATTCTACAAGTTGCAGTTCAACAACACTAATAATACAACTGAGTATGAATCTTTGTTGCTTGGATTGAAGGCTGCTTGAGACCAAGGCATCAAACTCCATGTCAAAGGAGATGCAGAACTGGTGGTTTTTTAGGTGATAAACCTGTATCAAACCAAGAATGAAAGATTGCACCACTACCGCAACCTAGTCTGGGACCAAATTGAAAGCTTTGATGCTTTCAACATCTCTATCATTCTTAGAGAATTCAATGACCAGACTGATGCACTGGCTGTCTCAGCTACTCTCTTGGTCCCCCACTCAGACTTCAAAGGAGACAGGTACATTATTGAGCTGGTCTTTCAACCAAGTGTACTTGATAATGCTAGTCACTGGTAAGGATAGTCAAATCATTGCCTTTTTAGAGTAAAAAGATAGTTTTGAATGGCTACATTTTGAAGGTAGTGAACCTCAAAAATGTGAACCAGATCTTGAATCAAATATAGATGTAGGCGAGGAGTTCCTATAACTTAAAGGGAATAAGATTCCCAAAGGCCTGGTTTCCCTTGAGAAACTGTTTGAAAAACATGATAGATTCATCAAACAGTAGCAAACGAATTCAAGATCCTCCCAGGAGTTTGATCAAGTAAATCTAAGTACCAAGGATGATCCCAAGATGGTGAACATTGGGAAATGCTGCACTCCTAAGGAGAAATTCAAGTTCTCTGCTCTACTCTGCCAGTACATGGACATATTATCATACTCCTATGATGACCTGAAGTCACTCAGGCCTGATGAAATTTGACATGACATTCCTCTCAAGGCTAATTTGGCACCATATAGGCAAAAGTCCAGGTAGTATAATCTAAAAATATCAGGTACCATTTTGTTTGAGATACAAAAAATGCTAAATGCTAGGATAATCTTCCCAATCCATCATTCCACATGGATTGCAAATATAGTGCTTGTAAGAAAGAAGAATGGTGAAATTTTCCTTTGTGTGGATTTTATAAATTTGAATTAGGCATCCTTGAAGGATAATTATCCTTTGCGAATCATGGATCAAGTGCTTCAGACAGTGATAGGTTCAGAGATGTTATCAATGCTAAATAGTTTCTCAGGATATAATTAGGTTGAAGTTGGTGAGGCAGACCAACATAAGACTACTTTCACCACACCTTGGGGCACATTTGCATATAGAAGGATGCCTTTTAGCTTGATAAATGCTGGTGCCACCTTCTAAAGAGCAATGGACCTTGAATTCAAAGATGAAATGGGTAAGTTCATCATAGTTTATCTTGATGACTTGACTATCTTTTCTAAGCATTGCCCAGATCATATACGCCACTTGTAATAAGTGCTAGAGCGCTGTCGATAGAATGGCATTTCCTTAAACCCCAAGAATTTAGTTTTTGGAGTAATAGAGGGGAAAATTATCAAACACATTGTGTCCAAAGGAGGCATAAAGATTGACTCAGATAGAGTCAAGTCTATCCAAGAGATTACCTTGCCCACAAGTAAGACTGCTATTCACTCTTTCTTTGGAAAGGTGAATTTCTTATGGAGGTTCATCCCTGAGTTTGTTGAGAAGACTAGGCACATTGTAAACATGATGAAGAATAAAGCCACCTTCAATTGGAATGAATAAGGCAAGTTAGCATTTGAGGATATCAAGACTGCCATTGTTCATGCCCCATTTCTAGTTTGTCTAGATTATATGAATGATTTCCTCATGTTTAGTTATGCTTCTAAACACACACTTTCAACCATCTTGGTTCAGTAGAATGAAGAAGGTGTGGAATCTCCCATTTCCTTCATGAGCTATCCTCTCAAAGCTCATGAGCTGAACAATTCAAACATGGAGAAACATGCTTATGTGGTTGTCAAGGCAGTGAAGCATTTCCATTTCTACATCCTCAATTCGCGAGTTACTGCTTTAGTTCCTGATGCCACAGTCAAATCCATATTAACTCGGCAAGAGTTTGGAACCAAAAGAGGCAATTAGATTGCAAAGATCTAGGATTTTGATATGGTCATCAAGCTGACAAAGCTGGTATGGAGAAAGGGCCTAAGCTAATTGATTACTGACAACAGGCCAAAAGAAGTAAGGCATGAAGAAGCAGAGGTGGAAGACGTGCCAACTGTCCTCTTTGTCTCCACCACAAATGAGTGGTATTTATGTATTGCTCATTTCCTTAATTATGGTGAGTGTCCTGCTCACCTATCTTATAAAGAAAGGAGAACTTTCAAGCTGAAAGCTGCAAATTTTGTCCTTTGGGACAATGGCCTGTACAAGAGGAGCCTTGATGGAGTGTTCTTTCACTGCATAGACAAGGTGCAACAAAGCCCACTTCTGAAGTCCTTCCATAATTTGGCATGTGGAGGACATTTCTCTACTCCTGTAACTAGACATAAAATTTTGTGAGCTAGGTATTATTGACCAACTCTCTTTCAAGATGCATATAAGTGGGTGGAAGCAATTCCAACTAAGCATGCTACTTCAGAATTAGTGTGCAATTTCCTCAAAGAGAACATCATTTCTAGGTTTGGGGTCCCAACCAAGATTGTCATTGATAATGTAGCTCGTTTCATTTCTTAAGAGATTACTCAATTCTATTTCTACTATGGGATTACACTCTCTGACTCATTTGATTACTTTTCACAGGGAAATGGACAAGCCGAATCAAGCAATAAGAACCTAGTGACTATCATCAAAAAGCTGGTGGATGACAACCAAAGGACATGGCATAAAGCATTGGTTGATTCTCTATGAGTAGACATAATTACACCAAAGAGAGCAATTGGTATGTCTCCTTTTGAACTTCTTTATGGTATCAATGCTGAGATACCAATCACCTTGGAATTGCCAGCATTGAAATTGGCTAAGGCTTGAGGATCAAATGTATGAAAGCACCCTTGATAAGAGGATCATGTGCTTGACTAAGTTGGATGAGCAGAGAACTATGGTGGTAGACCGAATCACTACCCACCAAAGTCTGGTGAAGAAAATTTTTGACCAAAAGGCAAAAAACTATGATTTTTGGGTTGGAGATCAAGTCCTGTTGTGGGATAAAAGGAGAGAGCCAAAGGGTATGCATGGAAAGTTTGATTCTCTTTGGAGAGGCCCATTCATCATCCATTAGCTCAATGGGGAGAATAGCTTCCTATTGAAATATCAAGATGGCACGCTCTTTTCTTTACCTCATAATGGGCAGCATCTGAAGCACTTCAATTCTTGAAGTGTCAGATAAGTTCACCTGTACATATGTATATCTGTATAATCTTTGTTTCTACTTTGTGTTGTTTATTTTCATTTTTTAGATCCTTTATTTTTGGGTAGCATGACTCCATATCCTGATGGTATACTTCAAGGCACTAGAGATTCTGGTTTTTACTCCCCTTAGATGTTCCAAGTTTTCAACTGAAGAAAGTTCCCCAACTAGAGCCAACTATTGTCCCCAAAAATGCGTGGCATCTTTGGGACAACCTATGAACTATTTTGGTTCACTAGACAAAAATCATCTCTTCCCTTTTCAAAATTTGTTTTGAGCATTCAATTTCCTCATTTTGCAAGCTTTTTTAGTTAAGGGTTCAATAGGTTCAAAGGCTTCTATAGGCGAGTTCAATCAAAAGAACAAGTTTCCAACACTTGGTCATTTTCAAGATTATTTCAATGACTTGGTTCAATCAAAAATGTCCATCAATAAGCTTCAAAGAACAAAGGCTTGAACCATTGAACCGTTGAACCTTGAACCATTTTGGTTCAATGGTTCAACAGGTTTAATGACCAATTGGTTCAACGCGCTTGGTGCAAAAGATTAAAAAGACTTAGCCAAAGAACAAAGAATGAACTGATTGAACCATTGAACCAAAGTTGGTTCAATCGGTAGGTTCAATGAGTTGCCCCAAATCCAAAGGAACAAGTGCCCTTGCAGAGGGTAGTAAGCAAAAGCAGACAAAATTTGGAAATCCCTCGAGAAAATGGCTAAGTAAAAGAGGCCAAAAGAATTCTTTCAAGAATATTTTTCTCAGAAAAATGTTTGAGGCAAAATTCCTTTAGAATTTTTGTCTGAAGGAATTCTTTCAGGCTTTTTGTCAAAAGGAAAATCCCAAAAGCCAAAATCCAGTTGAAGAGACAAGAACCCGCTAGGGAAATTAGAGCCCGAAGGCCGCCTGAAAAATCCTAAAGGGTAGATACCCTTGCAGGGGACACTTGATGTTAGAAAAGGATCTTTTCCAAGGACCCGAAGGGACACCTTTCCTTCGAGATGTTCCAAAGGCTAAACAAAGATGCAGAAAGGAATCCTCAAAGACTTAGACACAAAGAGCTTCAAAGAATGAACCGATTGAACCATTGAACTGTTGAACAGGTTCAACCAAGTGTGATAAAGATCAAAGATCTTAGGAAGAACAAGGAAGCGATGGGCAGAGGAAGAACCAATGAGCTGATTGAACCTTGAACTAAAAGAGTTCAAAGTTTAATGGTTCACAGGTTCAAGCAGTTCAAAAGTGGCCTCACGCAAAGAAAGAAGCAACATGGATGATTCCAAAGGCAAGTTCAATGAAAGTGACGGTTCAACCAGAGAGAAAAGAAGTGCTTAAGTAGGGAAGCAATGGACCAAAAGAGACAGAGTGAATCAATGAAGTGATGAACCAATGAACTTTCAAATGGTTCATAGGTTCAAAGTTCAACATGGTTCAAGTAGCTAGTGACCATTGACGGTCCCTTGGATGTCAAATTTAAAGTGAGGGAATATCTGATTGAAATTCAAATAGACCATAAAACTTAAATGAAGAAACAAGCGATTAACTAAAAAGAGAGCCTAAATATTCAAATTGCTACAGGGGAGAGAAGATAAATGCAAAAGATCAGAAATATTTTCAAAAGAGTTATTTCTAAGAGGTGAAATAGTGGATCAAGTAGACTTAGACTTTTGAGTGCACCAAATCAAGGACGCAAGCCAGTTTTTCTTCCATAAAGTAATGGGGAATTGGATAGCTATGTAGATATCAGGAAAAGGAATAGATAGTCCATATTAAGAAGAGACATATTAGAGGAATGGACATGCCATAGTTATGGCAATACACTATTCCCATCATGGTCCCTCCAGACAAAACTAAAGGTGCATTGAAGATGTTGACTGTAGCATGGGCCGTCCCATGGGAAAGAATGCCAAGCCTTGCGTAGTTGCTATAAGATTTTAATTTATCTCGTTAGTAAAGGGGACTTTTCATTTTTATAAGAGCGAAACTCTACCTATCTGAAAGGAGAATACTAAGACTTTGAGCTCAGATTGTAATTTCATTTCATTTTATCTAAATGAGAAAGCAAGTTATTTGTAGACTTTGTGCTATTTTGGCTTGTATCATTTTAGGATATTATTATTATGTATATCTTCTGAATGTGTTCTTGTTTATTTAATTTGGCAAGCAGAACTAGTGAAAGTAATTGGGAAGGTGTCTTGAAACCAACTGTGGGGAAGACTTTGCGCTTTCACCTTTATTTTTAGTGTGTGTTCTTCTTTTATTTCTATGTTGAGGATTCTGGGATGACTTTGTGCCCCCTTTATCCTTATTTTTATACTCTTTGGGTAGTTGAGGTGGAAACTTTGTGTTCTATTTCATCTTGCTGGTTACTGCGCGTGTGTTACTAATTTCTTGTCACTATTTGAAAGAACTCCTATTGTTTCTTGCAAGAACACTTCTGAAAGAAGAGAGGTGCCTTTAGTGTTTTCACCAAGATTTTCTCCTTTATTTTTTAACATCATCTCTGAAAGAAGAGAGATGGATGGTATATCCTACCCTTGAGTGTTACTTTTTGCTTATTTACATAGTATATAACTCCTGCATATTTATAGGGAACCTCCCCTTGATGAGAGGAGAGATTTTTCCACCTCTGATGTAGTAAACCTGCACACTGGGCCAACCAATCTCCTTTGTTGTGGATGATAAGACCTATTTTGCTCAATCAAACTGCTGACTGACAAAATATTCACCCAACAGGTTGGACAAAGTTTTTGTAATAAATTAGGATACAAATAGTGTTGAGTCAGAGTCTAAACCTATAAAATATACTTTTGAAGTACATAATTAAGATAATAGTTTTTTATTAATTTCTTTTCCATTATAAGTCAACCCTATGGTTCACTTTAGAATGTTTTGTGGATAAAATATAGCTAGTGGGCAGAGTACAGGTCCATCAACAATTAATCAACCTAAATTTGTACCCAATGTATCAAGTGTTTCTATTACCATAAGAGGTATGAGAGGTGGTAGTAATAGTGGTTCTAGTGTAGGATCTAGAGGTGGTGTAGGAGGCATTTGTGGAACTCCCCCACAATGTCTAGGAGGAATTAGAGGTGCATCATAATAGGCTCCATTGCTAATGCCTAGCCCACCTATAGTTTAATATGAGATGATGCTTTATCGTCTTGAATATCATGATGTTGAAAATATAGTGGAACATGTTCATAAATGTGAATTCATTTGGTGGGCATGAGGCATCACTTATATTAAACAAAAGGCAACCTAGTTTGCCAATACCCTTTTAGACCACATGCATAAATGGTACCAAAATTTTGATCCACAACAAGTTATGGTAAACTATAAATAATTGAATGTGAATTTTATTCAATAATTTGATATTCCATAGTTTGAACAACAAAGTATTGATTCCCTAAAGGATATTCAAAAAGAACTCACTAAGAGTGTGTGAGTATGATGCAAAGTTTAAAATGCTTCTTTCCAAGTTATCATTTGAGATAAACACAACAAAACATGCCTAGTGGTTTTAAAGAGGTTTGTTACTTCCTTTAAAAAACACATTATCCTAGAAGACCTTCTTTTACATGTAAGAGGAATTAGAAGCTTGTCTTCATGCTAAATCCATTAGAAGTATAGATATAAGGATTGGTACCTTTATGGAAGCCCAAATTGTTGTTATGGTATCTCAATTGGAGAAGCTCACTATGAACAATGCTTAAGATATTCAAAATGGTTTTTGGTGTGTTGACTATGAAGTGGAAGGTCATAATAAAAATAACTATCATAGGAGGATTAATCACATAATGGTAAATCAATCCTCTGCAATCTACCAAAAATGCCATGATGTGAGATATTTCCCTTTGCTTCAATGTGTTAATCAAAAGTATCATCACACTATAAAATATATAATGCCTATACACATGATATAAATGATTGTTGACTTATCAATGAGATTCATGAGGCACATGCATGAGGTACTCACTAGAAATATGTAACTAACAACCAGTAAAATGGTAGAGGTTGATCTTATAGAGGTCATAGTCATGGATGTGGAGGTGGTTATTTTCTGCCTAGATCCTACTACAAGTGTGGATCTCTAGAGCATTACTGACATGACTTCACAATCTATCCAACCTATGCCTTTTTTAAGAATGAGCATCATCTAGAAGAATGTCTAGACTTATATACCACCATCACATAAGATTGGATTGATAAGGGCATTAGGATGATATAGATTGAAAAAACTTTAACTGGTCAATGGAGACTGTGTCCTACCACTATGACTAATCCTAATGTAAATATTACTACATGAAGTGGTATTTCCCAGTCAATTTAAAATCCACTTGCTGACAAGGTTTAATGGGAAGAAATTCATAAGAATGGATACCCAGATGCTTAGTAGTAGAAAGAAGTATTGAAGGGAAATGAATTTAGTGCAAGAACTATAAGGTGAAATTGAGTGCCTTAAGGACTGAGATGATACTATGTATGATAAAATGTAGAAAGCCTTGGTACTCATAAAATTAGCATGTGATAAGTTTTGTGAATTGTGTAAATGGATTTTTGATGAAGATATCATTCCCATTTTAAGGAACTATCTGAGTCATCAAGCACTAATGCCTATGTAAAATCATTGATTGAACCATACACAATGATAAGAGGCTCACGTCTAACCCAGTATAAATGTGATAAAGAAATCCTAGTAAACATAGTTATTGATTATTGGATAATTTAGGATATACTAATAGATATTGGCATAGGGTTAACATTACTAAGGATACTTGAAGAAAGATGGATAGTCATCCTTTGTAACCTTCTCCATAGGTATTGTTCATGGCCAATAAGACTCATGCACTACCCATATGAGTTATTAAGGATGCTATCATTGACATTTTAGGTGTCAAATTTAAGGATGACTTTGAATTGATTGAGTTAGCTAAAGATAATGACTTTATAGCTATTTTGGGTCATCTATGTTGTTATGAAAACAATATTGACTTGAGCTTCAAGAAGTACTACACCAGTTTTGAAAATTATGATCAATGCATAATAATTCTCCTAGACAATGCTTAGGGACCTCTTTTTGTTGAAATAGTTCATGTCGAGGAGGATCTCAAGCATATTTATAATGTCATATATTAGGGAATTGAGCATCTTGATCCTAGTATAGATGGTAGAATATAGTGGGTAGATGCACAATCCATCTTTGACACTACTATCAATGCCTACAAATATTGGGCTCATAGAGAACATGATCTTACTGTATGAATTTATGGCATAGTTAGTAGTCAAGAGGATGTTTTGTGCAAGATAATTAAACACCATAAGTTTTTTCACCTCATTGGTGGATTTTTTATGGATGGACCACCCCTACAGATAGATCAAGTACCTAGGTTTCATGGTCAAATTGTTACAACCCCATTGGGTTAGATAAAAAGATACATGATTTAAAAAAAAACATATATACCATGAATAGATCACATCTCAATAATATAAATAGAGGTCAAATATATACTCAAGTGATAACATAATATGCACATTACCTCTTATATCACAGATCTCTAATGTCATGAAAACGCTACATATTATGAATATAGAAAGTAATATAACAACTCAACCATGGCTGATACAACTCTGCAATCACTGCTATCAATATACAATATTAAGAAATAATAATTATTCATGACAATACTCAATAAAAATATACAATCTAATACAATCTAATGCAATGTACACAATTTAGATACCTGACTCCCTAGAGCATAAGTTTCTTGAACTCTCCAGTATATGTGGCAATCTCAAGTGTCATCTCAATAGTAGTACTATTATGGGGAGGAAGGGAATCATATGAGTGATTTTCCACACCAGCCATAGACCAATTATCCCCCACACTAATCCCATCAATAAATGGCCCTTCCTTCACAGATGAGTAGATAGTGATGACACAAGAATCCAGAGAGACAAGCAAGTATCTGTGTGTTGTATGATTCTAAACTAAACATGTAATGTATCATAGAAATCCATTATATTAAAAGATATCACACAAACATGTGAATCACACTCATGAAATGATAATTTTTCACTAAACATACTTTGGCCCAAAGTTTTATAGATAATAAATAATAATGATCTAGATCAATCAATTTCGTACACACCACTTGATCGGACTGCCTTCATTTGTCATTGTGATACCAGTAAACTAGTGAAGTCCATCTCACTCCTTACTCCATATTGATAATATAGATTGGTCAAATATAATTCAACCACAAGAATCATTAAATTTACATCTTATTTATAAAATACATCATATACTATGCTATACATAGGAGTAACCAAAACATATATTTATTCCATCAAATGCATGAATGAATCTTACATTAATTTCTCTCCCATACGAGAATTAATGACTACATTATATACAACCTGAGTAAAATAAACATAACTATATATTTCAACTACCACAATTTGTTTCTAAACATAGTTCACCAATGATAACCCATGTTACCATAGTCTAGTATTCCATGACATAACCAAAAGTTTTCCAAAAATAGTCATATAAATTAGTCTTAAAATCATGGAAACATAACCAATTATACAAGTGTGTGTGTGTGTATATATATATATATATAATATACATACACACACACACACATATGTATGTATGTATGTACATATACATACATACATACATACATACATACATAGATATATATGTATACATACATACATACATACATACATACATACATACATACATAAATACATATATATATATATATATATATATATATATATATATATATATATATATATATATATATATATATATATATATATATATATATATATATATAGTTACTTGTATAATTGCTTATGTTTCCATGATTTTAATGAAAAAATTCATTGTTCCCACAAAACACCATAACATTCCAACACAACATTCATCAACACTCAAAGATTACATACATGCATACACAAAGTCTTGCCAACTATTATAAAATATTATATCCATAGTAATAACCAACATGTACACAATAAATCAATCAAATGTAGATATGAGTTTAGGCATAATAATTATAGTATATACCTTCTGGATACAACATACTTAATTTATTATTTTTTTGAAAATTAGTGTTTAATTACTAAATAATAAAAGGGTCTAAGTAGGAGAAAATTAATAAATAATATTCCAAATTAAAGCTACCGATTTATGAAAATTAATTGTAATTTGACCTTTTCTAAAAATAATAGTGATAGAGATAAAATCACACTTATCTTAATCTATGCTAATCTGACTAAGACAAGGTCTAGAAATTTGTGTATAGGCCTGGGACACTATCACAAATAGGATTATAAAATTTGTTTCTTGGTTGGATAAGAGCGTTGAAACTTGACACCCTGGGCTCCAATGCTATAGTCCTTCCCCAACACTGTTGTCCTAAGGATCTAGGCTTTTTGGGTTTTTTTTGCCTTGTCAGTGTGAGCCTATGTACCATATTTTAGAAGCCTTTCTATAAAAAAAAACTCCATATAGAGCCAATTTTCTATGTCTATGTATTATATTCACTTGAATAGAAACTTTGGCAAATAGGGAAAAGGGGTTAGTGTGTGTAAGATTCACTAGACGTGCTTCACACCCCATGTGTGGGCATGCTGCCTACATACCAATACTCTGAGGAGGGATCAAGCCATATGTAGTTCTCCTTTTAAGAGTGCTTGGTGCAATAGTGAATGAAAATATAATAAATGCAAAAATTGAGTGTGCTTGAGATGACTAGGGGATGGTGTAAGGACTTGAATTAGCTTGAAAGTGTATAGGTTGGCTATTTGTAGAGAATAAGGAAGATTGCTTGAGTGGTCTTGCTTGTATTCTTACTTGTTTGAGTTATATTTACCAACCCTTTCCAAATGATCTTTGAATGGGATTTTATATTGGATCTATTGGTCATGGGTTAGATGAAACTGGACTAGGCCAACATAATAAACGAGAGGAATTGGGGGAAAAAAGTAGTCTAGGCTCAAATTATGATTGAATAAGAGAATTGGAAAGGGGACACCCTAGGGTCTAACTCTATAGTACAACTTTGGTGCTATTGTCTTAAGTAGATGGGACCTAGGGGGATGGATTAGTCATAAAGAGAGGGTCCTGGCTTAGCTGTGATCAAGTTTGGAAGGCTATGAATGAATAAGAATAAGTGAAAACAAGCTTGAGAGGGTTATGAGAGCAAGCAATTAACCATGCTTAAGTTTCCAATTTTTGCATTTAATATGACTACATTTCCCCCCCCTTTATTCTAGTGATGTAGCAAAGTGAAATACTAAGATAAAGGAAAATAAAAAAGTGTACCTGAACTTACCTACAAAGGTGAAGCCCACAAAGTTATGTGATGATGAGTAATGATAGATAGTGTATAGAGAGCATGTTGTGCAAGTGTGAATCTATGAAAGGAAGACAAAGAGTAGATCAATTCTTATTATATGCAATATAAAACAAGAACATACAAAGCTAGGTAAGAGAGCGAGAGGAAGAAAAAGGAATGAATACACCTCACCAAGTAAGTGAACCAATACAAAACTTGTTGTGATGCTGAGTAAGGCTGAGTAATGCTTGATGATTTTATACCAAAAGTTATATCATGAATGGAGTTGAGTGATCAATTCCCTAAAAAGTGGCTCAAGAATGTAAAGGCTAACCCTTTGACTCCATCATCACCTACTAAGTGAAGCTATATGATCCTACGTTTGCTAATTGATTTTTGATTTGTGTGTCCAATCCCTCTAAATAGGTGGCTTAAGAATACAAAGGCTAGCCCTTTGGCTCCATCATTGCTCCATGAAGTGAAGCTATGAACTGATACCATTACAAATAATTATGTCTTTTGAGATGGATTTTGAATCCCATGAATGCTCTATAAATATGATATGGATAGCCAAAGGTGTATTAAAAACTAGGCCAATGTTGGCCAACTCAGAAAAGATGGAGATTAGGCTTGTATGAAAGCCAATCTAAAACTAAAAATTTGGCTTATGTGGAATTCACTTAGAACTTGAGAACTCAGGAATGTGGAGGTTAGGCTTGCATGGAATTCACTTTGAAATGATGCCAACCACCTGTAGATAGAGTAAGGCACATACCTACTAAGAATGCCTAGGTAATGGTGAACTCATAAAAAAAAGAACTAAAAGTGCTATACAATCTACCCCCAATCATTGGTGTCTAAAACATAGATTCTGATCTAGAAGTTATACCATCTTATCTAAAAATAGAAGTGAGAACCAATCATGTCATGCATGATGCCCCCTATGTCTGGATTCTTTAAGAAAATTGTACTGAAAACTATTAATTCTAAATTATTTTTTGTGTAAAACTATAGCTAAACCTACTATTCTGCATGCTTCTAGAAAATCTAAATTTTCTATTGTTTGGATAAGAGCACTAAAATACGACACCCTGGTGTCTGACACTATAGTCCAACCTCAGTGCTATTGTCCTAGGATGAAACTAATCACTATTATAGGTTCTTAACTGTCTACCTAGTCTGCTTTGAGTAGTTTGATGACTAGTTGTTATTCTGGTTGTTCTAAAATTGGATTTTTTGATCAATAGGAGATCTAATCTCTATAGCAAAACCCTTTTTTGTTTCCCTCTCTTCTGAGGGTAGGAAATAGGTACCATGTAATGATTTACCTTAGAATAATCCCTGCAACTATGTTAAGCTAGAAAATATACATGATATAGCATTGATAATCAACAAGATATCTCAAGATATAGCATTGTTTGAATTGAGAGATTGTTAGATTAACAAGGGTATGCTTAGATAAATATAACGATATAATATCATGTGAAATGTACTAGAATTGAATTAAAACTAAAGATATTAGTTGTTTTTGGAGGGATGAAGCATGATGTCCATCATGGCATCGAAGAGAATAGGAAAATGCATGATATGGATTATGGCATTACAAAAATCAAGAAGCAATCAAGCAACAAGCACATAAATCAATAATAAATAAGCATACAAGGGTGGCCAAGGGGCCATGCAAATAAGGGACATGGGCATATGCCACTCAAACTAGAAAGGAAGCATACAAGGCATCTTAAAATTCCACATACACATAAAAGTGGAGCAAGCAAAGTTGGCACAAGGGCCACAACACATGGAAGAGTAAAAGAAAATGACATTGGAAAATGTCCTAAGGCACACACATGCATAGAAGCAAAGGACATTGGAAAATGTCCTAAGGCACATATAGGAGACACGTAGGAATTGGAAATGTAATCACATCAAGATACACTAGGTAAGAAGATAAAGCTTGTAAAGATTGGAAGGATACAATCACATCTAACTTAATCAAATCAAGAGGGAAAACATTCTAGACATGTTTAGTACAAGACTAGGTATATGCTAAGAAATACACAAGTGCTAGATGCTAATGATATGTTGATAAAGTAATCTGTGTAAGCTAGTAGATAATGTACATCAACATGATAACTTAGAGTGTAGAGTATAGGAATTACATAACTTGGATAGTGTAGTCATGTAGAATATGCCCCTAGTGGGTATGTATATCGATATCTGTCTTGAATGTAGAAGTAGGAATTCCCCCTCAATGAGTAGAGTGAAACAATCAAGTAGCTAAATTTCACTGCACACACTCAAAGAAGATCAAGTGAAGTATGGTACTGTAAATAAATCAACATACAATAGTAAGGAACATCAAATGTAAGTCTGTTGGGTGAATATTTTGTCATCAACTAACCGAATATAAAATGGTTATATCAACCACAATGTAATGAGATAAATCTCTCCTCTCAGTAAGGGGAGGCTCCCTATAAACTATCACAAACTTAACCTATACTAAATACTAACTCAGGGGTGAGATCATATCATCCATTTCTCTTTTTTCAGAAATGTTCACAAAACAAAAGGAAAACTTCTTGGGTAATAACTGAATTGATAAGAAACCCACAAAAGCACAAAGTCTTTCATTGCTTCTCTTATTGATTTATGACTTATATCACAGTAGAATGAGGTGCAGCCCAAAGTCTTCACCAAAAATTACAATAGAGCATATGATTACAAAAGATAAAGGTAGTTCAAATCCTTTCCAATATCCTTCATTCTAAGACACTAAAACACAAACTAAAGACTATTATGGTAGCACAAAGTCTCCATAATCAGCTTCAGAACATCTCCCAGATTATTTTCACTCACTCTGCTTATTTTATCAAATGGATAAGATTATATTTAAGAAAAAGACATAAGAACAATTTCCTACATAACACAAGTTATTTTAACACAAAGTTTGAAAGGTCACTTGCTTTCTCATTCACCTGATAAAATTTTATTAATAATCTGAGCTCAAAGTCTCAAAAATGCCTTTCAATTTGGGCAGAGTTTTGCTTCCAATAACTAAGAGATCCCCCTTTTTCCCTCAAAATGAAAGATTACAATCTATAGCATCCAAAAGAAAGACTTTGGTGCTTCTTTCCACAAATGGCCCATGCTACGTTGAATGCATTGGAATGAGGAAGTACTGTGAAGGGGCCATGCTAGAGCAGATTACCAACCTTGAATTTGGCATTTAAATTATATCAAATGTCTCTTTAAAAGCATGGGTTTCCTGGTCCTTTGAAAGGCAAGGCCACTCCTCTTTATGATACTTACATGAATGTCCACTCATCTTAGTCAAACAAAGAAAAATGGGCCACACCATTGAATGCTTACACTCTTTGATAACCACTTGGTGGATAGTTCCACCCACTGGAAAAAATCTTCTGCTGATGCTTCTAGATTCTCTATTTTATTCCCTCTTTCCTTGCTATATTTTTTCTCTTCTTGGTGATCCGAGCTCTTGGGGCTATCTTCTCGCCTTTTGCTGGCTTCTCCAGCTCCTTTCTCAATGGGTCATTGAGTTTGTCCTCATGTCTACATCATTTGAAAACAAATGCTTATTCCATTTTCTTAAATTTGATCTCCATGGGGATGTCACCAATCACTTGACCCTTTTGAACCTTGAATCATCTTTTAGAGTTCACCAATTCAATGGTTCAACGATTCAATGTTTCAACAGTTCAACGGATCAATACTTTATGTTTTACAAAGAGTCATGTTCACTCAGTCTTCTTATGAATTCAATGTATCATTGAATCAATTGTTTGAACCTTCTGCTTGAACCTTCCATTGGAACCTTTCACTTGAATCAACTATTTGAACTTTTCGCTTGAACCTTTTGCTGGAACCTTTTTAGCGGAGTTCGATGGTTCAAACTTCAATGTGACTATGGTCGGTCTATATAGTTCATTTCATATCATTGAACCCCACCATAACCATATATTATTGAAATCTGACATTGAACCATATATCATTAAACCTCGACGTTGAACCATCCTTATCAATTTTTTAGGAAATGCTTCAAGTGTTTTGAATTTTTTTCTTGCGAAAACCCACCTTTTGAACCTTGTTCATTTTCTTGACTGTAAACCCTTTGAAAATGAGCAATTTCCTTTGTTGAAAAGGCTTGTGAAATTGAATAACTTGACTACTCAGAATTTTTTGGAGAAAGGAGACCATTTTTGGCCTACAGGACCAAAATGGTCAATATGTTGTCCACAAAAATGAGTGACTAGTTTTGTTAATAATAGCTAGCTCCAGTTAGGGAACTTCCATCAATTGTATTTTGAAATGATCAAAGGGAGTAGAATCTAGACTCTAAGTGTCTTCATCCATGTGATTGGGCCACGGATTCAAGCCACCAAAAAAGAGAAAGATGACAAAAACTAAACAAACAACACAAAGCAAACAAAGACTATAAAAATGTACAAATGCACTTATCTGATGCTTCAAGGATTGAAGTACTTCAGATGCCACCCACTGTGAGGCAGTGAGAATGACATTCCATCTTGATATTTCAACAAGAAACTATTTCCACCACTGAATCAATGAATGGCGAACAGACCTCTCCATAAAGAACCAAATTTTCCATGCATTCCTTTTGGTTCTCTCCTCTTGTCCCATAACAAGACTTGATCTCCAATATGAAACTCATGAATCCTTGATTTCTTTTTAAAGATTTTCTTTACCTAATTTTTATGTTTAGAAATATGGTCCAATACCATAGTTCGTTGTTCTTCTAACTCAGTCAAGTACATGATTCTCAATAAAATTTTCAAAAGTTGAATCTTCTACCACCTTTGCCAACTTCAGTGCTGGTAGTTCCAAGGTAATGGGTATTTTTGCATTTAGACTATACAAAATTTGAAATGGTGACATACCTATTGCCCTTTTAGGTGTAATCCTGTCTACTCATAAAGCATCAAATAATGCTTTATGCCAAGTTCTCTTATTTTCATCTACTAGTTTCCTGATAATAGTAACCAGATTCTTGTTTCTCGATTCTGCCTGACCATTTCCTTGCAGATAATAGTCTGAGGAGTAGGAAAGAATAATCCTATAATTGTAGCAAAATTCAATAATATCATAAGAATAGAAACAAGTGGCATTGTCTGCTATAATCTTTTTTGGAACCCCAAATCACGAAATAATATTTTCCTTAAGGAAATTACATACCACTTCCGAAGTAGCATGCTTGACTGGAATGGCTTCCACCCACTTGGTAAAATAGTCTATTGCGGTGAGAACATAGTTGTGTCTGGAACTTTAGGATGGGTTCACGATGTTGATGAAATCAATACCCCATTGATGAAAAGGTTCTTTAATCACCATCGGCTTGAGAGGTGATGCAGACAACTTGGGTTTCCTAATGAACTATTGACACAACTCACACCTACGTACCCAATTATAAGCATCTTAAAATAGTGCAGGCCAATAGTATCTGGCTCATATAATCTTATGAGTAGTCACAGGTGCACAAAAATGTCCTCCATAAGTTAAATTATGGAGAGACTCCAAAATTATACTCTATTGTGTTTTATCCACGCAAGAAAGAAATACCCCATCAAGGCTCCTTTTATACAAACCATTATCCCATAAGACATAGTTAGCAGCTTTCAACTTAACATTTCTTTTTTATTTATAAGATAGGTGACTAGGACACTCACTATAGGCAAGAAAATGAGTGATATTGGAATACCACTCATCAGTAGTAGTGATAAAAAGAACTGTTGGCATGTCTTCAACTTATGCTTCTTCATGTCCTATTTGTTTTGGTATGTTATCAACAATTAATTGACAGAGACCTCTTCCACACACTAGCTTAGTATGTTTGATACCAAAATAAAAATCTTGAATCTTATCAATCTAATTCCTCCTTTTAGTACCAAACTCTTATTGAGTTGAAATAGACTTTACTGTTGTATCAGGCACTAGAATAATAGTGTGTAAATTTAAGATATATAATAAAAAATGTTTTACCACATTAACCACGGCATAAGCATGCTTTTCCATATTTAAATATTTCAATTTGTGAGATTTGAGAGGGTAACTCATAAATGATATAGGAGATTCCACACCTTCTTTGTTCTGTTAAATCAAAATGGCTGAAAGTGTATGTTCAGAAGCATCGCTGTATACTATGAAGTCTTTGGCATAATCTGAACAAACCAGGATTGGGGCATGAACAATGGCCTTCTTGATATCTTTAAATGATGCTTTGCCTTCTGTAATCCAACAAAAAATAGCTTTACCCTTCATCATGTCAATAATGTGGTGAGTTTTCTCTACAAATTTAGGAATGAACCTTCGTAGAAAATTCACCTTTCCAAAGAAAGAATGAATTGCAGTCTTACTAGTAGGTAGAGTAAGATTTTGGATAGATTTGACTCTTTTTGAGTTGATTTTTGTGCCTTCTCAGGATACAATGTTCTTGAGAAGTTTACCTTCTGTAACCCTAAAAATTGACTTCTTTGGATTGAGAGAAATACCATTTTACCAACAGCGTTCCAACACTTGTTGTAAATGATGCACATGATCAGGATGATATTTGGAGAAAATAGTCAATTCATTAAGATACACCATGATGAACTTACCTAATTCATCTCTGAAGGCAAGGTCCATTGCTCTCTGGAATGTGGCTCTAACATTGATCAAACTAAAAGGTATTCTATGATATGCAAACCTGCCCCAAGGTGAAGTGAAAGTGGTTTTATGTTGATCTACTTCATTAACTTCTAATTGATTATATCCAAAAAAGCTATCTAACATTGATAACATTCCTGAGCCGGTTACTGTTTGCAATACTTGATCCATGATGGGTAGAGGGTAGTTGTCCTTTAGAGAAGACTAATTGAGATTCCTAACATCCATGCAAATAAAAATTTCTCCATTCTTTTTTCTTACAAGAATTATGTTCACGATCTAGGTGGAATGGTGAATTGGAAAAATTATTTTGACATTCAACATCTTCTGAATCTCTGAAAGGACAATACCTGATATTTTGGGATTGTATTGCTTCTGTTTCTATTTGTGAGGTACTGACCCAGGCTTAAGGGGAATTTCATGTCGAATTCCTTTAGGCCTGAAGGATTTTAAGTCATCACAAGAATATGCCAAACCATCAATGTAATGGTGAAGAAGAGTAATGAATTTGAGCTTTTCATTAGTAGTGCAACATTTCCCAATGTTGACCATTTTGGGTTTTTCTTCTGTACTCAAATTTACTTGATCAAACTCATTAGAGGAAATTAAATCCATTTGTTGCTACTTGATATACCTATCATGCTTATCAAATAGCTTCTTAAGAGAAACCAAACTTTTTGGGATTTTATTCCCTTTGAGTTGAAGAAACTCTTCACCAGTTTGCGAAACTCTTTCAGGAACTGATTCCCATGGTGGAGAGTCACTACCTTCAAAATAAAGCTCCTCAAAACTATCCATATTTTCCAAAAAAGTGATAATTTGATTATTTTGGGTGGATTTGTTCTTTAGGGGATCATGAGTCACTTTTGAAAAAATCTTGTCCTATAGGGATGGTTTTGTTTTTGATGCATTCAACCAACCTATCCAACTACTCAGGGTTGGCTTGTAAGTAGTCAAACTCAGACATTTGGATATTGGTCTTCATAACATGATCAATTATGTCAAATAATTGGAATGAACTAGAAACAAAGGAAATAAGTCCATCATTCAGATTTTTATTTGATGTGGCACTGGTTTGAGGAATAGAAGCAGAAGGTACATGATTGTTTGAGGTACTTACTTTCTTATTGGTCATCAGGTCCTTTGATTGGAAAGGCAATGAAGTTCCCCATTTAGCAATTGAGATCACTGGCTGAGGTTCTTTTACTACTTTTCCGCTATCAACTTGTTGAGTTGGCTGGTTTTGGGACCTATTAAAAATAACATATGCTCCATCAAATACTTCTTTTTTTCTAGCTTCATCTTGGTAATTTAGAAAACCAATATTGGAGTCTCCAACTAATTCTTTTTCTCCTTATGCAAATATATTAGCATCCTCTTCTTGGTCTAACTCAGGTTGGAAAGAGAAATCATGTTCAGCTTCATAATAACTGAGTACTGAGTTGACTGGTACTACCTCAATATCAAGCTTCCCCTGTGTGGGAGGAAGATGATTGGGTTGCCCTTGATTTTTGGTAGCATTGCCTTGATATAAATGGTTAAGAAATTTCCTCCTTGGTATATCCTAATAAGGAGGAGCAGATATACCTTGGGACATTTGCCTTTTTAGAGCTAGCAATTCATTCGCTAACTTTTGCACCATAGGATTAGTGGTGCTTGTGAAAGCATTTTTAGCAGATGAAGAAAATTTATTTCTATTAGGATCTATTCTTATCTTACCTACAAGGATAAGATCATTTTTGACCTCGATAGCCAAAATTTGAGCTGTATAAATATCTATATGGCCAACCCACCTTAACAAAAAACTCACTTTGAGAAGTTGAGAATTGATGAAGAAGCACTTAAGATTTTCCAGTGTTGACTAAGCAATTATAGGAATCTTGTTCCTCAGCTTATTGAATTTATAAATGAAGTCTTGCATAGGCTCATGATGCTCCTTATTCATTTACGTAAGCTGAGCTAACAAGGCATGTGCATCTTCTGTGAGTTTGAACCTAGCCTCAAACTTGGCCTTGAGAATGTTCTTGT
The DNA here is from genome assembly GCA_037957365.1 of Torreya grandis. Classification (NCBI taxonomy): domain Eukaryota; kingdom Viridiplantae; phylum Streptophyta; class Pinopsida; order Cupressales; family Taxaceae; genus Torreya; species Torreya grandis. The sequence continues at coordinate 1,537,961 of JARHVA010001054.1, forward strand.
TAGTTATAGTCTAAGCTTGAAGATGATAAAACAAATCTACGACAGTGCCTTGAAATGTTTCTACAAAGATTCTTACCTCTATATCTTCATATTCAATGCCCATCACACCACATGCTATGTAGAAAGATACAATATGCTCATCAAGATGAACTTTCCGATCACCATAAAACTTGGGAAAATTCTTTCTTAAACTATGAGGTAGTTCATATAAAGGTGGGGTTAGATTTAGGGGGATAAAAGTGTTACCTCAAGGGCCTTGGGCTACCATGATATGACAATTGAAAGAAGGGATAACAAATGTTTGTGGAGTATGTATAGACAAAGCTCTACTAGCAGAGTAAGGAGAAGCTTCACCTGGTATTGGAGACTTGATGTTGGTAGGAGGAAAACAAATGATTCACTAAAGGCGAGATCGTGGAAGAGAAAGATCAAAATTATTTTGTTGCACAAACTAAAATATAGGATTAACAATACCCTGAGCTCTCTGGCTTCACGTATACTATGGATTTACCAGAATATAGAATGGAAAAGAACTAGAAATGCTTCAATTTGAAGCGTAAAGCTTCAAATTATGTGTTGTTCCCTAGCAAAGTCACCAAAAACTATTTGGGTGAATATTTTGTCATCAACTAACTGAAGACAAAATGGTTATATCAACCACAGTGTAATGAGATAAATCTCTCCTCTCAGCAAGGAGAGGCTCCCTATAAACTATCACAAACTTAACCTATACTAAATACTAACTCAGGGGTGAGATTATATCATCCATTTCTCTTTTTTCAGAAATGATGTTCATAAAACAAAAGGAAAACTTCCTAGGTAATAACTAAATCCACAAGAAACCCATGAAAACACAAAGTCTTTCATTGCTTCTCTTATTGATTTATGACTTATATCATAGTAGAATGAGGTGCAGCCCAAAGTCTTCACCAAAAACTACAATAGGGCATATGATTACGAAAGATAAAGGTAGTTCAAATCCTTTCCAATATCCTTCATTCTAAGACACTAAAACACAAACTAAAGACTATTATGGTAGCACAAAGTCTCCATAATCAGCTTTAAAACATCTCCTAGATTATTTTCACTCATTCTACTTATTTGATCAAATGGATAAGATTATATTTAGGAAAAGGACATAAGAACAATTTCATACATAACAGAAGTTATTTCAACACAAATTTTGAAAGGTCACTTGCTTTCTCATTCACCTAATAAAATTTGATTAACAATCTGAGCTCAAAGTCTCAAAAATGCCTTTCAATTTGGGTAAACTTTTGCTTCCAATAACTGAGAGATTCCCCCTTTTCTATCAAAATGAGAGATTACAATATATAACATCCAAAATAAAGACTTTGGTGCTTCTTTCCACAAATGGCCCATGCTACATTGAATGCATTGGAATGAGGAAGTCCTGTGAAGGGGCCATGCTAGAGTAGATTACCAGCCTTGACTTTGGTGTTTAAATTATATCAAATGTCTCTTCAAAAGCATGGGTTTCTTGGTCCTTTGAAAGGCAAAGCCTCTCCTCTTTATGATACTTACATGACTGTCCACTCATCTTTACTCAAACAAAGAAAAATGAGCTGCACCATTAAATGCTTATGCTATTTGATAACCACTTGGTGGACAGTTCCACCCACTAGAATAACTCTTCTACCAACGCTTCTAGATTTTCTATTTTGTTCCCTCTTTCTTTGATATATTTTGTCTCTTCCTGGTAATCTAAGCTCTTGGGTCTATCTTCTCACCTTTTACTGGCTTCTCCAGCTCCTTTCTCAATGGGTTCCTGAGTTTGTCCTCGGGTCTATGTCATTTGAAAACCAATGATTATTCCATTGTCCTAAATTTGACGTCTATGGGGATATCACCGATCGCTTGAACCTTTTGAACCTTGAATCATCTTTTAGAGTTCACTAGTTCAATGGTTCAATGGTTCGATGGATCAATACTTTATGTTTTGCAAAGAGTCATGTTCACTCAGTCTTCTTATGAATTCAATGTATCATTGAATCAACTATTTGAACCTTCTGCTTGAACCTTCCATTGGAACCTTCTGCTTGAATTAACTATTTAAACCTTTTGCTTGAACCTTTTTAGCGGATTTCAATGGTTCAAAGTTTAATACGACTATGGTCGACCTACATAGTTCATTTCATATCATTGAACGCCATCGTTGAACCATATATTATTGAACCCCGATATTGAACCATATATCATTGAACCTCGGTGTTGAACCATCCTTATCAATTTTTTAGGAAATGCCTTCACGTTTTTTGAAATTTTTTCTTACGAAAACCCACCTTTTAAACCTTGTTCATTTTATCGATTGTAAACCCTTTGAAAATGAGCAATTTCCTTTGCTGAAAAGGCTTGTGCAATTTTATAACTTGACTGCTCAGAACATTTTTGAGAAAGAAGGAGACCATTTTTAGCCTACAATACCAAAATGGTCAATAGGTTGTCCACAAAAATGAGTGACTGGTTTTGGGAACAACAAAGTCCTAGCATAGTATTAACAATTTAAATCATGTATGATGCATACAATCAAAATGTTTTTCTTGTTTTTGATATATTTGAATGTTTTTAGATTTTTTTAAAATGTTATATTATTTTTGTATTTTGGAATTATTTGAGCTATATACAATCAACCATAATAAAATATGCACAATCAATTCTAAGGAGAAATGATACTAACCAATGAGTCTCATTTGAGACTCTCTTTCATGGTGTCTTATATCAAGGGGTAGAATCATGCATGATCATGAAGCACGATGAAAATGCTAAGACTATTTCTATGAAAGTTGTATATGTTGTAGATTCTTTGAAATCTCTAAATTAGAAATTGATTGTGGGGTCCCTTTATAACTCTGAGAAGTGGATGCAACTGTAGGGATCTTATGGACCCATCTAGAAGTAGGAAAAACTCTATGAAGATGTGCTTTATGTGTAGATGCATTAGATATCAATGAGACTACCCTGGGTATGAATACTATAGCTAGAAGATATCTAGAATTGTGAAGCGGTGTAGGTGTATGAACCCTATTTACTAATGATGGATGCCTCAATTGTGTCTAGATATGAACTAGACTAGGAACTTTAAGTGGAGGAGAAATAGAAACTAGTGGAAAAACTAAAACTGGTGACTATGGAATAGTAGATGGCTCTAAATTTGGGAGTGGTAACTCATATGGAACTCCACCAACTATAATAACCTAATTAGTGTGAATGAATTTCATGTATTTGTGAACTATAGAAGGTACTACTCAGAGTTTCTAAATCCATGGTTGACCAAGTAACGTATCAAAAACTCCTACACTAGGAACAATAGTGAATGGTGTGGCCATGTGTGTTGGACCAATCTGTAGAGGAAGTACAATCTCACCCAATAAACTCTATATGTGCCCACTGAATCCATTGATAACTTAGTTTGTTAGAGTGATATCCCACTATGAATATCCCAAATGCTGTAATAATGTCATAGTGCACATGTTTACACTTGATCTATTGTCAATAAGAACACTATGAATAGGATGATTATGAATATAATCTCTAATAAAGAGTGCATGATAATTTGAATCATCCTTGATGATCTCCTGCTATGAGAAAGAGATGGAAGGTCTAGCTAGAACTCTAGAATTATATACACCAATCATGTTGCTCAAAGGATGTAACTCAACTGAAGGTGCCCTGTATGTATTTGGTAGGGGATGTGCATTATATGCATGGTGAACCCCTAATTGATACCCTATCTCTTATTTGGAATGTTGTGTAAATGGATATGAGAAGATTTTTAATGCTTTATTTGGTGTTTGCTTTACTAGTGGAGGCTCAACTGAAGTGCCAATACAATAGCATTTGAATCTATTAGGTCTTGTATCTTGTGCTTTAAATTGATGAATTTATTTGTCATATGGCTTGGTGCCCTATTTTAGTCACAAAATGCATGCTGATCATATCCATTTGGATGAGGCTTTATTGGATCAACTTCCTAAATAGGAGGGAGAGATATGATATTACAATCCAAAAGCTATTGTAAAACCTTGGCTAGAGGAATTGGAAGGTGTGAAAAGGTATGTCGAGGGGGTGTTGATAAAATTATTCACTAAGGAGGCTTAGAAGCCACATTGACTGTAGGTTGATTCCGTCCTTTAGTATCATTAAACTTTGCTTTATATGGGACTTTGTTGTTACTCTTATTAGTTGTGTCTAATGTATTAGTGTACTTTAGTTTTCCCATTGAAATTAATTGGAATTCTCTTTCTTTTAATGTGTGACACAATTTAGTAAAGGAAGAAAATCTTTTGAACATGATTGATTCATGAAGTGCTAGTAGAAGACTCTATTTTAAGAGGTCCTGTAACTCTTGATCTACCATGGGGCTAGTCATCTTAGCAAAGATGGTGTTATATCAAAGAACATAATCTGTGAGATGCCCATTTGACCTTTGTTTCTATTATGCAACTTGAACATATGAAACCTTATCACCAATGTTGATACTGAATTTTGCTAGGAACATGTCAGCTAAAGGATTGAATGCATTGACCGACTAATTCGATAGACTATAGAACCATTATAAAGCATAATCCTTTAGGCTCTATGGAAATAACCTCATAAGTAGCTACTGATATTTTATATAGTCCAAACATGCTACATGAAAAGATCTCAAATATGTCTTTGGATCACCCTTGCCATCATAAAGAGTAAGCTTGGGTTGAATAAAACCTTGTGGCAAAGTTGTGGAAGCAATGTGATGTGCCAATGGTGTATGTAGTAGAGCAAAATATTCCAAATCCTATGTAGGTCTAGAGGCACCTTGGATTGAAGAGATATTATCTCTTACACAAAGGCTACTGCATCAAGAGAGAAAGATGTACTAGTTGTAGCTAGTGGCACAGAGGTAGGTTGGGTTGCTATAGGGAGTTGTTGAGACACAATTACCCCTGTAGTGTCAATTATAACTAGTGGCTCTGTGGTTTGAGAAGATTGACCATTGTTCACTTTTTGTTGTTCCTCTTGTATAATTCTAAGCATGTCATCTTGAATAGTAGGATATTTGGTTAAAATTTATTGAAGTTCTCTTTTATTAGTTTCATCAAGACCAGTATATTGGGCCATTGTTAAAGTAGGAAAACAATTTGAAATGTGTTTGAATGTTTTGAAATAAGTTGTAATAGGAAAAGTGCTAGAAAGGGAAAGTACTGATTATAGGAAATGCAAAGTCCTAAAAATAGTGAAATGGAAATTATGCAATAAGGATACAGAGCTCTTTAACATGTAAGATGATAACTCAAGAAGCAAAAAGGAGCTAGTACATACAACTAGGGTTTTGACAATAATATTTTTGCAAAATACTATGAATTTTTGAAATTGAAATTGAATTTCTGAGTTAAGTATGCAAGTAAAAATTTATAAATTTATGGGAAAGTGTTTGATTTAATGGGACCTAGTAGATGCAACTAAGGTTTTGAGAAATTTATTTTTTTGAAATTACTATGAATTTTTAAAATTGGGAATGATTTTTTTATTTTAATATGTAACTAAAAATTCAAAAAATAATTGGAAAAATACTGGGAGCTAGTTGATGCAACTAGGGTTTGAAATAAAATTATTTTTGACATTACTATTGAATTTGAGAATTTGAATCAAATTTTTGATTTAGATATGAAAGCAAAAAATTAGGAAATTATTGGATTAATATTGGATAATTACTAAGAGCTAGTTGATGCGACTAGGGTTTGAAATAAAATTATTTTAAAATTTAATACTAAATTTTAAAATTTTGGATGAATTTTTTCTTTAAATATTCAAGTAAAAATTCAAAAATTTATGGAAAAAATTAGCTAGGAATTTACCCTAGGGTTTCTAGGGTTTTTATGCATAATTCGAAGTAAGTTGGGTTCACCAAATGATTTTTTATTTTTAGGGAAATTAGTGTTTAATTCCTAAATAAAAAAAAGGTCTGAGTGGAGAAAATTAGTAAATAATATTCCAAATTAAAGATACTAATTTGTGAAATTTAATTGCAATTTGACCTTTTTAAAAAATAATAGTGATAGAGAGAAAATTGAACTTATCTTATTTTATGCTGATCTGACTGAAATAGGGTCTAGAAATTTGTGTGTAGGCTTGGGATACTATCACAAACAAGATTCTAAACTTTGTTTCTTGGTTGGACATGAGTGTTGAAACTAGATACCCTGGGCTCTAATGCTATAGTCCTTCCCTGATGCTATTGTCATAAGGATCTAATATTTCTAGGTTTTGTTTGCCTGGTCAGTGTGAGCCTATGTACCAAATTTTGAAGCCTTATTCTCAACAAAACTCCTTATAGAGCTGATTTTATATGTATGTCTTCTATGCACTTGAAAAGAAACTTTGGCAAATAGGGAAAAGGGGTTAGTGTGTGTAAGACACACTGGACATGTTTCACACCCTGTGTGTGGGCACATTACCTATATACCAATACTCTGAGGAGGGATCAATCCATATGTAGTTATCCCTTTAAGAGTTCTTGGTGAAATAGTGAATGAAAATGTAAGAAATGCAAAAATTGGGTGTGCTTGAGATAACTAGGGGCTGGTGTAATGTATTAAATTAGCTTGAAAGTGTATAGGCTGGTTATATGCAGAGAATAGGGAAGATTGATTGAATGGTCTTGCTTGTATTCTTTCTTACTTGAGTTATATTTCCAACCCTTTCCAAATGATCTTTGAATGGGATTTTATATGGATCTATTAGTCATGGGATAGATGAAACCGAACTAGGCTGACATAATGAACAAGAGGAATTAGGGAAAATTAGTAATCTGGGCTCAAATTGTGATTGGATAGGAGCAATAGAAAGGGGACACCTTAGGGTCCAATGCTATAGTCTAGCTTTGGCACTATTATCCTAAGCACACAAGACTTGGGGGATGCATTAGTCATGAAGAGAGGATATTGGCTCAGTTAGTATCAAGTTTGGAAGGCTACAAATGACTGGGAATCAGTGAAAACAATCTTGAGAGGGTTATGAGAGAAATTAAAAGGGACCTAAGGATTGGGTGCCATTATCCATGATCAAGTTTTCAATTTTTTATTTTATATGACTACAACAACTTATGATATACCATACTATCATAGGTTTCAAACTATGTAATAACACATAATCCAAGCTTATGATTTCAAAAATCAAGAGACACACATACATAATAGTAATTAAGCAAGTAGAGAGCTATACCACTTGATTCTAAACTACGTACTAGCATTCAAGGAAGTATAACATTTAAGCACACATCACGATGTATTATTACATGCTAAATATGACCCACTATTAAAACATATTAACATCTACATAATATGTGTCACACACAAGTATTCAATACAAAATACATATAAACTCACAATAAATCAATATTTTACATAAAAATAGAGAAATCATATACCCATTATAACATTTGTTTAAAGATCTGGTTCTATTTTTCTTTAAAAGACTATTTAATATGGTGATAGATTTCAAATTCCTAAGAATCTTTTTCTTTGTTTAACTAAATCCATATATATATGAGTACTCACTCATCATAACATGCACCAAAGTAAGTGATCTAATGATATGATAATACTAATGTATGCTCACAAAGTCTCTTAATCCATAATTCCCTATGGTTTCATCAACATACAAATATAAGTATCATTCAAATCGAGACAATACACTAGATATAATAGTCATGCCTTCTCATGAAATTATTTATGTATACACCCTTATATATGTTTTTTAAACTTGAATATAATGTAATGATGCACACTCCTCAAACCAATAAATATCAAAAGATTACAGTATGGGCGCATAATAGAATATAACTAGTTTGCGTGTGTTACGCACTGAGATCATCATTGACATCAAAAGTAAGGCACACTTGTTTGAAAACATCTCAAGTGTAAAATAATTATAGGTATTTATTACAATGATATTATAATCCATTTTCATTCTCATCCCATGATTTTAATATTCCCATACTGCAGAATGGTCGTAGGTAGAGCAAAATTCTTCCCAGAAGTTAGGATCAATAAAGGATCATCACATCAATAAAAGAGTTAGGGATTTATGGAGGAAATCCAAGACCTCCTAAGGATTTTAATCATCAATATTTTTATATACATGTTTATATTTTCATGTATATTATAACAAGATATACATGTATTTGACAACAATTTCTTATATCATACATGTTTAGTGATTATGATATTAGCAAAAACATAATGAATGATTTTTATATCTGATCATAGAAATTTATATCTTTGAAGAGAATTAGGATTATATATCACATCATGTGTGTGTGTGTGTGTGTGTGTGTGTGTGTGTGTGTGTGTGTGTGTGTGTGTGTGTGTGTGTGTGTGTGTGTGTGTGTGTGTGTGTGTGTGTGTGTGTGTGTGTGTGTGTGTGTCTATATATATATAAACCACAAGTCAAAATCATTGACCCATGTTTCATGAGTAGTGGTTTATATGAACCCATCTCTCATGATTAAACACACACACACATATATGCCCATAAAAATAACAATGCCGCATCACATCATAAGGTAGATTTAATTACCACATTTAATCAGTGTCATGCTATTCCGTAAGAATATTTATCAATTAAAAACAAGAGCCTGACTATGTTTTATACAATGATCTCTTCTGGGCCAAAAACTTGATACGCTATAAATAATAAAAATACACTATAACCAGCTAAAAATAACATTTATAACTAGATTTATTATAATATTATAACATATCATACTCATATTCAAAATTTTAAGTCATTGTCTTATTAGAATGAGTCAATGTTATTTTGTAAGGTAAACTGATGCTAACACTCATCATATGATAACATGGATTATACCTCTATTAGAAAATTCCATCAGTTAGATTTAGTTTATGATTTTCAAAAAGATAAAATATCTGGTTGTATTTATCTAACTATGAACATCTTGTCTAGAAATAATGATTATATTATTATTCCCCTATTAATTTTCAATGATGCCACATATTTATTCAAGACCCAACTTGAAATGTAGCAACTTAACTCTTTTATTTGTTGCCTAAAAAAATGTAGTTAAGTGATGCCATTGGAAACTTGAATAGGTTGACAACCAAATATAAATGACTTCATACTTCATATAAACTAATCTAGAAACTCATCAATCAGCCCAAAAAAACATGCAGTTAGCTAAGAGAACTTTGGCGACTTACAAGTCAAAGGACAAAGTTAATTAAGGTGACCCAAGGAAAAGTTTAGTGTCTGAGCGTGACACACATTTTTTTTCCTACTTCAATTATTTGTTCAAATCAAGGATTCCCCCTATCAATTAATTAATAGGAGATGGATCCATATGTATACATCTATTGGAAACCAATGGTCATACAAGGAACTGACAAACCCAAAATAAATATTATGATATGCATAATTGGCTGCAACATTCAGGAATAATTATATTGATTAAAAAGTTCAATATGCCACATGCAAATGCCATTATATATGGTTTGGGAATTATTTATAAGGCATCAATTCCAAATTATATGGTTATAAAAAATATAAGAGCTAAAGCAACTATAAGGAGCCTTATTTCCCAATTATATCTCAAAAACTATTATCAGAAGTCACCTATGTATACTGAATCAACTAGGTATAACTAAAATACACTCATAAAAAAAATTTACCATTGACTATTAAATATGTATATAACTAACAATAGATTTATGATAAATTTATATATTTAGAAAGCTATGATTAACAATAGTAATTTATGATAAATTTCATTTGTAATATCATAACAATGTTTTATGATAAATTTTAACCCATATAGACCAATAAATAGTTTACTAACACCATATCGATCCCATCCTAAAGATATACAACCTATATAATGTACATACAAAATACATATTACTAGTTGATATACATTTATGAAAATTAATTTTAATTGCACTCCCTACCTCTCATGAGTTTGACTCAGAATGGTTTGGTTAGAAGAGACTCTTTCTTCCACCCGGTTCCTTGCCTTCTATACTATGCTACATTCCTTTTTTTTAATTCCCTGATCTTCCCCAACACATGACGAGATCTCTTTCTCCCCTTTTATTTTCATATATAAAATAGGCCCAATTACCTTGGATTAAAAGGGCACAATGATTTAAAACAAAGTTTTCTTTTTGTTTTAAAGATCATTTTTGTTTTTCCCATTATTTTATTATCTTTTCCTTTTTAAATTTTATTGTTTTTGTTTTTATTAATTTTTTATTAAATTCAATTATTTTTTATTTTTCTCTAAATTTGAACCTTTTCTACTTTTATTCTTATTTACTTATTAGTAATAATTAATATATATTACTAATTAAATTATCATGTCCAAAATGGTCTTGATGAATAAGTTATAGACTAGTAACTCAAATTTAGGTCTATTTTAGGAAACCTCAAATATTTAAGGACATACACACACGTTTATATCATATAATCATAAATATAGACTAGCAAGTACACATAAATAATCACTTCAAGTAAAATATTAATGCTAACCATTCAAATTATGCATTTAATATGAATTACTTATGTGGTGTGTGCAGGATACTAATCGGTTTCTCTATCATCCTTTGACATTTCGATCTACATCACCCTCTCTGATGATGCTCTTCCTCTGACATGCTTTGATGGATGAGTTATCCTACATCCAATTTATGACAAAAATGGTATTTAGACCATAACCATCAAGACATATATATATATATATATATATATATATATATATATATATATATATATATATATATATATTCATCATAAAATATAAATAAAATATCAAATTAATATGATCATAAAGTAAACATTCACTTACAGATAATTCATAGCAAAGTGATCATGTAACCTAAGAAATATCCTACTATCCCATAATAAAATATATCTCACATCTTAGTTAAAAATAGCCAAATTTAAATTTGTTAGCTATGGATATCCACAAATAATCCAATAAGTTTGCCTAGCGATGAAATAAGGATATAACATCCTTCTCCCCTAAAGCTAGTCATCATCCCCGATGGTGCTTATTCAAACATAAGTTTTGGATTAAAACATTATTTAACAAAGCAATAACATAGTATGCAATATCAAATTAATAAAATAAATGGAAAATTACTTGTAGAACTCACCATAGTTCCTTCAAGTTGTATTATTTTGGCATACTGATCCCACAAGACCTTGTTGAATGACATCTCTTTATTAAGTAAACGCAATTATGAGTATTACTTACTCTGATTGGTTCTGTCATGACCATCCCATGGTCTAAAATCATCAAGACAAGCCTATATACTTTAGACTTACCACTTCTGTTACCTTGAAGGGTCCCACATATCTTAGTGAAAGTTCACTGACTTATAAAAACACATAAGATCATCATCCAAGTTAAAAAAATGATTAGGGGGAGTTTCAAAAAATATTCAAGCCCTCAACACATCTCTCTATCCTAGAGAGTTTTTTTCTCATTCTAGAGAAAAGTAATTAGGAAATCTGGCAAGAATGATGTACATAAGTTAATACTACCGCTACCCCATGTATTTTTTGATAAGTATAACATGTCAATATTGTCACTACTCCATGGAGTTTCCAGATGAGTATGATGATGAATAGGAACTAGAAATATATATTATATTTCCTATATATATAAAATCATGGAATACCCATGCATAGTATACATGTGTATGGCCATATGACTGAATTTGATAAGTTCTACCTATCGAATCCCATATTCAACAAGTCCATCTATTAGATCTAGGTCAATAAAAATCGAGTCAATGTGAGGCTAAGTAAGATACCATCCTATTGCTAAGAACTCACGTTCCCAATTCACCACTCTTCCTTTAGGTCTCCATGATCTAATGATCTTAAAATGTGCACAATGTTTCAAATAATCACAATTTTATGCTATCAGATCATTAGAATAAAATATATATGATAAGTTATTCTAGATATATCATCATACATACAAAATATATCATATAATCAATCCATAATTATATTAAATTACCAATAGTTAAACATACTAGTATCATATTTCATAGCTTAACTTATTCTATTATGTTTATGATTAAGAGGAAATAATGTTATAATGAGCATAACATACATAAGTAAAGAATCACACCATTCCTTCAATCTTATAAGAGAATAAATGAAACAATATCTCCTTGCTTGTTCAACTAGCACACAATAAGTTAAAGGTTTATTCCAACCCCTAGATTGACAAGATGTTCCATATATCCTATACCCCACTCTCTTCTAAAAAAAGGTATAAAAATATCTCTTCATACAACATGTTTTAAGTCAAAAGAGAACAATATCAATCCAATCAAGGGTAAATAATAACATATAGTCATAATCAACTTATAGTTCTTAATCTAGAATTTAATATATATACTTTTGACACTCTACATGGTCTATAATCATAAGTAAATAAAGTAGTGACTCTAAAGAGTCTCAAGTGAAAATTAGATAAATATCATTTCAACAACTCCTACATACCTTCACCAAGTAAAGGAAAATACCACAACTCAATATTACCAAAACACTTCTTACTTACCAAGTCTATAAGTAGGGTATCTCAATCTATTTCCTCAACTGAAAGAAATGAATTACTAACCATAAAGATGTATCTATCCATCTAATCTAACAAATTCTCTCTCATCAATATTAGAAAACATTCACCCACCATCTTCAAGGAGTACGACCAAACAACATTCATAAACAATCCCTATTTAAGAGAACATGAAATCAACATCATGTAAATAAGACTCCTTTCAACAACATCATAATGATGTCAAAATATAATGATATAGTAAAAAAATTCACCTCTAATCTAACTAAGAGAGATGTAAATTCTTCCTAAACCACAACTTAAAGGGTGACAACCATAAACAAGCTCCTAACACATAAGAACTCTCAACCAATACAAAAACACTCTACTACAAGAAAATTCCCACCGCACTAGGTGGTACCAAAACTAAATTGGTCTTATAAAATTCTCCATTCCTAGAATTAATGAAAATAAAGTACACAAAAATTAAAGCACAAATACACATAAAAGTAAGAAGCATCCCATACTTATAAACACTCACAAATCATAATGACAAAGGTGACTTGATAATCAAGAAAGGATATAATCACTTTCGAGGTGTTTGATCTAAGTGGTCAAACTATGGTAGAAAGCTTTTTTTCATAACTCATGAGCTATGCTATGAACTCACCTAACTAACTCATATACAACCATCACCATTGGAATACTTGATAAATCAATCTCCTATACAACTCAAAAGGGAACAAGTGCTCCTAAGGGTAACACACATTATATGAATATCATAGAACCCAATTATAGTGTAACATGGTTTTGTATTGAGGTAATACAAATCCAAAATATCAGTGCAATAATTCATGACACTAGGTTCACACTGGTGAAGAAAAGGACACAAAAATGCTAATGGACTCATTAGGTCTTAGAGTTTGAGCCATAGCTCTGATACCACATGTAACAACCCTACTAGGTTAGACAAAAAGATACATGATTTAAAAAAAAACATATATACCATGAATAGATCACATATTAAAAATACAAATAAAGATCACAAATATACTCAAGTGATAATAGAAGTTACACATTACCTATTATATCACAGATCTCTAATGTCATGAGAATGCTACATATTATGAATATATAAAGTAGTACAACAACTTAGCCATGATTGATATAACTCTGAAATCACTATTGTCAATATAAAATAATAAGTAATAATAATTCTTCACAACAATATTTAATAACAATATACAATCTAATAAAATGTACATAATTTAGATACCTGGCTCCACGGATCACGAGTTCCCCAGGCTCTCCAGTATCTATGGTAATATAAAGTGCCATCTCAATAGTAGTAATGCTTTGGGGAGGAAGAACATAATTTGAGTGATTTTCCACACCAACCATAGATAAACTATCCCTCACACTAATCCCATCAGGAAATGGACCTCCCTTCATAAATGAGTAGATAGTGATGGTGTGGGAATCCAAAAAGATAATTAAGTACCCATGTGTTGTATGATTCTAAACTAAACATGTAGTATATCATAGAAATCTATTCTATTACAATATATCACACAAACATGTGAATAACACTATTGAAATGATAATGTCTCACTAAACATACTTTGGCCCAAAGTTTTACATATAATAAATAATAATGATCTAGATCAATCAATCTCATACACACCACTTGACTAGCCTGCCTTCCTCTATCATTTTAATACCAGTAAACCAGTGAAGTCCATATCACTCTTTACTCCATATTGAAAATGTAGATTGGTCAAATATAATTCAACCACAAGACTCACTAAATTTACATCCTATGTAGTAAATACATCATATACTATGATATACATAGGTGTAACCCAAACATTCATTTATTCTATCAAACACATGAATGAATCTTACATTAATTTTTATCCAATACTAGAATTAATGACTACATTCTATAACACCTGGGTAAAATATACATAACTATAGATTTTAACTACCATAATTTATTTCTAAACATACTTCACCAATGATAACCCATATTACCATAGTATAGTATTCTAGGACATAACCAAAAGTTTTCCAAAACAGTCATATAAAGTAGTCTTAAAATCATGGAAACATGAGTAAGTATACAAGTAACTATATATATAATAAATCAAGTCATAGTTCCCATGGAACACCATAAAATTCGAACACAACATTCATCAACACTCAAATATTGCATACACACATACACAAAGTCTTGTCAACTGTTATAAAACATGCTATCCATAGTAATAACCAACATGTACATAGTAAATTAGTCAAATGTAGATATGATTTTAGGCATAATAATTACAGAATATACCCTTCATGTACAACATAACTTATACGGTAGTACCTTATGATATCCCAAACTATCATAGGTTCCCAACTACATAATAGCACTTAATCCAAACTTATGATTTCACAAATCAAGAGACACACATACATAATAGTACTTATTTAAGTACATAGCTATACAACCTGAGTCTAAATTGCATCCTAGCTTTCAAGGAAGTATAACATTTAAGCACACATCATGATGTATTATTACATGCTAAATATGACCCACCATTAAAACATATTAACATATACATAATATGTGTTGCACACAATTATTTAATATGGAATACATATAAACTCATAATCAATCAATCGTTTACATAAAAACAAAGAAATCATATACCCAATAACATCCATTTAAACATCTGGCTCTATTTTTATTTAAAAGACTATTTAATATGGTGATAGTTTTTAGATTCCCAAGAATATTTATGTCTTTGTTTAAACAAATCCATATATATATGAGTATTCACTCACCATAACATGTACCATTGTAAGTTCTCTAATGATATGCTAATAATACTCTATGCTCAGTAAGTATCTTAATCCATAATTCCTTATGGTTTCATCAACATACAGATATAAATATCATTCAAATCGAGACAATACACTAGTCATAATAGTCACACCTTCTTGTGAAACCATTTATGTATACACCCTTATATACATTTTTTACACTTGAATACAATGTAATGATGAACACACCTCAAACCAATAAACCCCAAAATATTACAGTATAGGCGTATAATAGAATATAACTAGTTTGTGTTTGCTACGCACTGGGATCATCATTGAAATCAAAATTAAGGCACACTTGTTTGAAAACATTTCAAGTGCAAAAGATTTATAGGTATTTATTATAATGATATTATAAGCCGTTTCCATTCTCATCCCATGATTTTAAATATTCCCATAATACAGAATGGTTGTAGGTAGAGCAAAATTCTTCCCAGAAGTTAGGATCAATAAAGGATCATTACATCAATAAAAGATTCATGGATTTATGGAGGACATCACTGACCTCTTAAGGATTGTTATCATCAATATTTTTATAAACATGTCTCTATTTTCATGTATATTATAACATGATATACTTGTATTTGACAACAATTTCCTATATCATACATAGTTCAATGTACATGAACATAAATATATATATTACGATGTGATATACGATCCTAATGATCTTCCAAAATATAAATTTCTATGATCAGATATAAAAATCATTCATTATGTTTGTGCTGATATCAAAATTGCTAAACATTGGCGTATATATATGTATTAATGCCCATAAAAATAATAGCACCACATCACATCAGAAGAGAGATTT
Source organism: Torreya grandis (assembly GCA_037957365.1). NCBI lineage: Eukaryota > Viridiplantae > Streptophyta > Pinopsida > Cupressales > Taxaceae > Torreya > Torreya grandis. The sequence goes on from JARHVA010001054.1 coordinate 1,554,232, forward strand.
ACTTACCACATTTAATCAACACCATGCCATAAGAATATTTATCAATTAAAAACAAGAGACTGACTAAATTTTATACAATGATCTCTTCTAGGCCAAAAAATTGATATGCTATATAAAAAAACACACTGTAACCAGCCAACAATAACATTCATAAACATATTTCTTATAATATTATAGCATATCATACTCGTATTCAACATTTTAAGTTGTTATTTGATTAGAATGAGTCGATGTTCGTTTGTAAGGTAGATTGCTGCTAACACTCATCATACGATAACATAAATTATACCTCTATTATAAAATTCCATAAATTAGATTTAGTTTATGGTTTTCAAAAAGACTCAATATCTGGTTGCATTTAGCTAACTACAAACATATTGGTTGGAAATAATGATCATATTATTATTCCCCTGTTAATTTCCAGCAATGCCACAAATTTCTTCAAGACCCAACTTGAAATGTAATGACTTAAATCTTTTGTATGCTAGCTAAAAAAATGTAGTTAAGTGATGCCATTGGAAACTTGAATAGGTTGAGGTCTGAATATAGGTGACTTCATACTTCATATAAACTAATCTAGCAACTCATCAATCAACCCAAAACAACATGTAGTATGTTAAGAGAACTTTGGTGACTTACAAGTGAAAGGACATAGTTAATTAAGGTGACCCAAGGAAAAGTTTAACATCTCAACATGACACACATATTGTTTCCTATTTCAGTGATTTGTTCACATCAAGGACACCCCCTATCAATTAATTCATAGGAAATGAATCCATATGGATACATCTATTGGTAACTAGTGGTCATACAAGGAACCAACAAACCCAAAATAAATATTATGATATGCATAATAGGTTGCAACATTTAGGAATAATTATAATGATTGAAAATTTTAATATGCCACATTTGAATGCCTTTATATATGGCTAGGGAATTATTCGGAAGGTGATATTTACAAATTATATGGTTATCAAAAATATAGGAGCTAGAGAAACTATAATGAGCCTTATTTTCCAATTATATCTCAAAAACTATTATCAGAAGTCACCTATGTATACCAAAACAACTAGGTATAACTAAAATACACTCATAAATAAATTTACCATTGACTATTAAATACGTATATAACTAACAATAGATTTATGGTAAATTTATGGATTTAGCAAGCTATGATTAATAATAGTAATTTATGATAGATTTCATCTATAATATCATAGCAACATTTTATGATAAATTTTAACCCATATAGACCACTAAATAATTTACTAACACCATATCGATCCCATCCTAAAGATATATATCCTATATAATGTACATACAAAATATAGATTACTAGTTGATATACATTTATGAAAAGCATTTTAATTGCACTCCCTACCTCTCATGACTTTTGACTGAAAATGGCTTGGTTAGAAGAGCCTCTTTCCTCCACCCAATTCCTTGGCTTCTATACCATGCTACCTTGATTTTTTTAATTCCCTGATCTTCCCCAATGCATGAAGAGATCTCTTTCTCCCATTATATATATATATATATATATATATATATATATATATATATATATATATATATATATATATATATATATATATATATATATATATAATAGGCCCAATTCCCTTGTATTAAAAGGGTGTAGTGATTTAAAACAAAGTTTTCTTTTTCTTTTAAAGATCATTTTTGTTTTTCCCATTATTTTATTAATATCTTTTCCTTTTTAAATTTTATTATTGTTGTTTTTATTATTTTTATAACTAATTCAATTCTTTTTTTATTTTTCTCTAAATTTGAACCTTTTCTACTTTTATTCTTATTTACTTATTAGTAATAATTAATATATATTACTAATTAAATTATCATGTCCAAAAAGGTCTTGATGAATAATTTATAGACTAGTAACTCAAATTTAAGTCTATTTTAGCAAACCTCAAACATTCAAGGACATACACATGATATTAATCATCTACACATAAATAAAGACTAACATGCTTACATAAATAATCACTTCAAGGAAAATGCTAGTGCTAACCATTCAGATTATGCATTTAATATGAATAACTTATGTGGTGTGTGCAGGGTATCGGTCGATTTCTCTATCATCCTCTGACATCATGATCTACATCACCCTCTCTGATGATGCTTTCCCTTCAACACACTTCAAAGGATGAGTTATCCTACATCCACCTCATGAAAAAGCTGATAGTTAGACCATAACCATCAAAACACACACACACACACACACACACACACACACACACACACACACACACACACACACACACACACACACACACACACACACACACACACACACACACATATTCACCATAAAATATAGATAAAATGAAAAATTAACATGATCATAAAGTAAACATTAACTTATATCTAATTTGTAGTAGAGTGATCATATAACCTAATCAATATCCTACTATCCTGTAACAAAATATATCTCGCATCTTGGTAAAAAATAGTTAAATTTAAATTTATTAGCTATGGATATCCATAGATAATCTAGTAAGTTTTCTTGGCGAGGAAATATGGATGTAACACAAATGGAGGTCTAGGAGTATGTTCACCAGTTGAAATCTTTTTGTGTTTGAAGATGAGTGGATGTGATCACTTATTCATGTTCTTCAAAGGACAACTTGTCGATAGTGAACAACTCACCATCATAATTTGCTCACCTGGGATCAAGTGTGCATTGCCATGTAGTACCATTTATATCATGATAATCTCATTCATGTTACTCTAAATTATGATGGTGTTAATACCCTTGAAGCTCATCTTGAGGCCTGTGAAAACCTTTGGAATGTTGATGAGACATATTTGCCTAAATATCTATGGGTTCATGTATTTATAGTACTCTACACACCTGAGTTAGAGAAAAGTATATTCATCAAGAATGATGCCTAAATATGAATTTTAGGGGTAACATTGGAATTAATATTATTATAACGCTATTCTATTCATTCCCTCACATGGATTTACACCTGTCCTTGCAAGTGATCTATCAAGCTATTGTAGGTGATCCAGCATTAGTTCAAGACCACATATAACATATACATGGTGTACGTGAGGATAAATTGTCAACATTTCAAGACCTTGATATTCTTGCCCCATCCTCTTTATAAATTGACTCTTAATTATACCATGTACTGAGGGAATGAATACAAAAGTGAAAGTAAAAGGTTGTGTACCAAGTTAAGGAAGGTACTACTTCTGACCTACAAGATCCATCAATTACCACTTAGCTTTACATACTAAATATGGGGTTTGCAATTTCAAGGACACCATACAGATTGACTAACAACCATATTATAAGCCACTCCATATAGTTCAATGTAATATTAGAATGTAGGATGCATCTAAAATGGCCATTATGGGGAATTACTGGTCTGATACTAAGGTCACCTAGATTTTTTAACTTCTACAGGAATATAAAGATGTTTTAAATTTAGTTAAACAATGTTAACTAGTTAGAAAAATACCATATCAAATGAATCGTAATTTTCATGATTGAGTTAAAGAGGAGATTGATAATATGTTGTATGCTAGAATTATCACTCTTAATTAAAAATCTGAATGAGTTAATCACATGGTGATCAATATCAAGAAGGATGGCCACATTTGTATTTATGTAGACTATAAGGTACTCAATGTTGCTTACATAATTGACCATTTTCTAATTCCTTTCACAAAGGAAATTTTAGGAGTTTTTGGGTGCAAGATTTACACCTTCATTGATGGTTTTTCTAGTTATCATCAGGTCTAGATTGCAGAAGAAAATAAACCAAAGATCACCTTTGCAACTGAATGGGGTTTATTTGCCTACAATGTGATGCCTTTCAGTCTGAATAATTCTCTAACCTTGTTCTCACATATTATGGTAGAAGATTTTAAGGATTTTATTCACAAGTTCCTTCAAGTATTACTTGGATGACTAGACTGTATATGGTTTAGTGCATGATCATTGTGATAATCTTAGCCTCATACTTGAGTGTTGTCATCAACTTTAAATTTATTTAAATATGAAGAATTTTTTATTTGCTATTCCTTTTGTAATTTTATCGTATCACATTATTTATTATGATGACCTACTAATCAATTTAACTAAAATTGTCAGCATTATTCATCTTTTAACACCAACCACCTATCACAAGTTATGCACCTTCCTAGGACACATAGGGTATTATCAAAAATTCATTCAAGGATATGTGAAGATAGTATCACCACTGGAGGAAATCCTTAAACATAACGGTCAATTTTTATGGAAAAATGCTCACAATCAGCCATTCATAGCACTCAAGGATAAACTAAGCACTACACCCATTCTCTAGTTTCTATAATGAATAAATCCATTTCATGTACATGTTTATGCTTTAGGTGTAGTCATGGGTGATATCCTTGCACAATTTGGTGAGGGTATTATTGATCATCCCATCTAATTTTCTAGTCAGAAGCTTACTCTAGCTAAATGGAATTACTCAACTACATAACATAAAGCCTTACCCATGGTATACATGTAGCAAAAGTTTTTCTAGTATTTGTTGGCCACCCCATTCACTTTATTTATAGATCATGAATCACTTAAATACCTCATGAATAAGATGATTTTACATAGATAAATTTTCCAATAGATTTTTGTCTTTTAGTAATTTTAATTTTTTATGATGGTGAAACTTGGTAAGACTAATTATGGACTAAATCACTTATCATGTATTAAATCTAGTTAATTGGCATGTGCCATAGAGGATGACGTACCTGATGTATACATTTTTCAAGTCACGTGCATACCTAAGGAATTAGAATATATCATAAATTTCCTTAGCACCATCCCACCTCCACACTCAAGAGAAAATGAAATTGGTTGTTTGCACTACTCCTTTCCAGCTAATTAGAGGTGATATTTACAAACTTGGATGGGATGAAATATTATGATGATGTGTGATTCCACATGAGCATGATAAAGTTATGTAGGAGGTTCATGAAGGTGTTTTCAGAGGATATTATGCTAGTGATGCTAAAATGTTGAAGGTTCTATTGGTAGGGTTATGGTGGCCCACTTTATTCAAGGATGTCAAAGTTTATGCACACTAATGTGATATGTGTCAATGCATGGGTAAACAAAACTAAAGGGATGTTATGCCCCTTCACTTGATACTTGTTCATGAACCCTTTGAGAAATAGACCATTGATTTTTTTGGGCCCATTACTCCTACTGTAATGCATACTAACATGCACTATATCATTACTACCACTTACTACTTGACCCGCTGGGCTAAAATAATGCCCACATGAGTTTGTATTGCTGCTACTAATACTGAGTTTATTTGGGAGAATATTATCAAAAGGTATAGATGTCCTTCAAGTTTAATTAGTGACTGTGGAACTCATTTACTTAATGAGATAATTTGCATCCTTTTGATCAAGTTCATGATTGTGTATGATAAGACTATACCATATCATCCTCAGGCCAATGTTACAACTAAAACATTCAATAAAATGTTGGGTCATATATTGATGGAGATTTGTAATATTGGTCATACTAATTGGGATGATCAAGTTTATGTGATATTATGGGTGTATCAAACCACATATAAATGGATGAATAAGCGCATACAATTTAACCTTATCTTTAGTGCTAAAGCAATTCTCTTAGTTAAGTTACTTGTACCTTATTTATGTATTGCACATGTTGGTTAGTTGGATGATAATGAATCTCTAAAAGTGTACCTAGAAGCTTTACTACAGATAGATGAAACACATTTTCTCATGTATTAGAGCTAAGGAGTGGAGAAATACAAACAAAAATCCTATCATGATTGACATCTTAAGAACATGATTTTTTCTCCTAGTATACATGTGATGGTATATGACTCCAAGTTAGCATGCCACTTAGGGAAAATTCAAGTCCATTAGGATGGTCCATTCATCATTCATGGAATTTATCCCACTGGTGCATGCAAGTTGAATAAGATAGATGGCCAGTTCTTTCTAGTCCATTTCAATGGTAGTCAGATTCGAACATACCATTTTGAGTTATACTTACCTTTTGTTAATAAGGCATTTACCACTATATTATTTTAGTATTTTGGTTTATTTCTTAATAAAGTATGGCATATTTTTCATTCCTTTTACTTAGGTTTAGATCAACACTTGGTTCTCTCTTATTTTATTTGTCATGTCATGGAGGACCACAAACCTATTTTAGTGTGGGGAAAGAAGTATGAATGAAGTAAAGATAGAGAGCATAAAGGAAATGGTGGAAGGAAATGTGTGTAAAAAGGGGTGCATAAGTGAAATCATATAAGGACAAGAAGATACGTAAGGTTTGGTGTATAACTCCTATGAAGGCATCGAGAGGGAAAAGTAGGTTCCTACCTTGGAAATAAAAACTTTTAAATTATTTTTACAACTGTCTTGAACTATGATAAAAGTGCAGGATGGGATAGATGTGTTAAATGTGATAAAGTAACAATTATAATGGTGAGCATTCAAAATGGACATCATGTCAATACCATTAGAGGCACTAATGAGTGAAATAATAGATGAAGTCATGGATAAGTAAATATGGGATAGCCCTCAAAGCTATAAAAGGTTAACAAGTCTTCATTTTGATACTTTATTATTATAAATTCTCAAATTTATAGAGCCAAGTGAAGTATTTTCAATCTATCAGAAGGATCATTTATCAAATTTCAATAATAAATTCACAATTTTGAAGTGAGGTTATTATCATGAACAGAGAGATTGGTGAATTTATGATTAGAGGATAACTTGGTGATTTGGCATCAGTTGAAAACCACATACATCATATACATGGTTCACATGAGGATAACTTGTCAATATTTCAAGACCTTGATACTATTTACCCATACTCTTTACAAATTGACTCTTAATTAAACCATACAATGAGGGAGAAAATACAAAAGGGCAAGTAAAAGGTTATGTACCAAGTTGAGGAAGGTACTAGTTTTGACCTGCAAGATTTGTCCATTAACCACTTAGATTTACATACTAAATATGGGGTATGTAATTTCAAGGACACCATACAGATTGACTAGAAGTTATATTATAGGCCACTCCATATAGGTAAATGTAATATTGGAATGGAGGACATGTCTAAAGTGGCCACTATAGGGAATTATTGGTCTGATATTAAGGTCACCCAATTTTTTTAACTTCTATAGGAACATCAAGACATTTTCAAGTTAGTTAAACATTGTTAGCTAGTTATACAAATACCATATTGAATGAATTTTAATTTTCATGCTCAAGTTAAAGAGGAGATTGATAGTATGTTGTACACTAAAATTATCACTCTTAATAAAAAATCTGAATGGGTGAATCCCATGGTGATCAGTATCAAGAAGGATGGCCACATTTGTATTTGTGTAGACTATAAGGTACTCAATGTTGCTTACATAACTGACCATTTTATAATGCCTTTCATAGTGGAAATTTTATGAGTTTTTGGGTATGATATTTACACCTTCATTGATGGTTTTTCTGGTTATCATTAGATTTAGGTTGCAAAAGAAGATAAACCAAAGATCACCTTTACAATTGAATGGGGTTCATTTGCCTATAATGTGATGCCTTTCAGTCTAAATATTGATCTAACCTTATTATCACATATTATGGTAGAAGATTTTAAGGATTTTATTCATAAGTTACTTCAAGTATACTTGGATGACTGGATTATATATGGTTTAGTGCATGACCATTGTGCCAATCTTAGCCTGATGCTTGAGTGTTGCCATCAAATTTAAATTTATTTAAAATTGAATAATTTTTTATTCCTTTTGGAATTTTATTGCATCACATTATTTATCGTGATGGCCTACTGATCAATTCAATTAAAATTATCATCATTGTTCATCTTTCAATGCCAACCACCTAACATAAGTTATGCACCTTCCTAGGACACACAGGGTATTATCAAAAATTCATTTAAGGTTATGCTAAGATAGTATCACCACTGGAGGAAATCATTAAACATAATGGTCAATTTTTATGGAAAAATTCTCACTAGCAGGCATTCATAACATGCAAGGACAAACTAAGCACTACACCCATTCTCTAGTTTTAGACTAAACAAAGCCATTTCTTGTATGTGTTTACGCTTCAGGTATGGTCTTGGGTGATATCCTTGAAAAATTTAGTGAGGATAATATTGATTATCCCATCTAATTTTCTAGTTATAAGCTCACTCTAACTAAATAAAATTACTCAACTACATAACATAAAGTCTTATCCATGGTATACGTGCTACACAAGTTTTTCCAATAATTGCTGGCTACCCCATTCACTTTATTTATAGATCATGTAGCACTTAAAATACCTCATGAATAAGATATGTTGTACAAATGCATTTTTTAATAGATTTTTGTCTTTTAGGAATTTTAATTTTTTGTGATGGTGAAACCAGGTAAGACTAATTATGGACTAAATCACTTGTCATGCATTGCATCTAGTTAACTGGCATGTGCCATAGAGGATGACTTACTTGATTTAATTTTTTTTTCAAGTCACATGCATACCTAAGGAATTATAATATATCACAACTTTATTTATCACCATCCCACCTCAACACTAAAGAGAAAAAATAATTAGTTGTTTGCATTGCTCCTTTCCAACTAATTGGAGGTGATATTTATAAACTTGAATGGGATTTAGTATTATGATGATGTGTGATGCAACATGAGCATGATAAAGCTATGTAGGAGGTTCATGAAGGTGTTTTAAAAGGACATTATGCTGGTGATGCTACAATGTGGAAGCTTTTATTGGTACAGTTATGGTGGCACACTTTATTTAAGGATATCAAAGCTTATGCACACTAATGTGATATGTATCAGTGCATGGGTAAACCAAACTGAAGGGATGATATTCCCCTTTAATTGATACTTGTTCATGAACCCTTTGATAAATAGACCATTTATTTTTTATGGCCCATTACTCCTACTATAATGCATATTGGCATGCACTATATCATGACTACCACTGAATACTTGACCCACTGGGCTAAAACAATGCCCACATGAGATTGTACTACTGCTACTAATACCAAGTTTTTTTGGGAGAATATCATCAAAAGGTATGGATGTCCTTTAAGTTTAATTAGTGACTATGGAATTCATTTTCTTAATGAGACAATATGCATCCTTTTGACCGAGTTCATGATTGTGTACCATAAGACTACACCATTTCATCCTTAGGCCAATGGTATAACTAAAGCTTTCAATAAAATGTTGGGTCATATATTGATGGAGATTTGTAATATTAGTCATACTAAATAGGATGATCAATTTTATATGATATTATGGGTGTATCAAGCCATGTATAAATGGTTGAACAAGAGCATACATTTAAACCTTATCTTTAGTGCTAAAGTAATTCTTTTAGTTAAGTTACTTGTACCTTATTTATGTATTGCACATGTTGGTCAGTTGGATGATAATGAATATATAAAAGTGTACCTAGATGCTTTACTATAGCTAGATGAAACATTTTTTCTCATGTATTAGAGCCAAGGAGTGGAGAAATAGAAATGAAAATCTTGACATGATCGACATCTTAAGAATAAGAAATTTTCTCCTGGTATACATGTGATGGTATATGAATCCAAGTTCGCATTCCACTTTGGGAAAACCCAAGTCCATTAGGATGGTCCATTCATCATTCATGGAATTTATCCCACTAGCACATGCAAGTTGAATAGGTTAGATGGCCAGTTCCTTCTAGTCCATTTTAATGGTAGTCAGATTCGACCATACCATTTTGAGTTGTACTTACCTTTTGTTAATAAGGAATTTACCACTATATTAGTTTAGTATTTTGGTTTATTTTTTAATAAATCATGTCATAGTTATCATGACTTTTACTTAGGTTTAGATCAACACTTAGTTCTCTCTTATTTTAGTTGTCATGTCGTGGAGGACCAAAGACATATTTTAGTGTGGGGTAAGAAGTATGAATGAAGTAAAGCTAGAGAGCATAAAGGAAATGGTGGAAGGAAATGTGTGCATAAGGGGGTGCATAATTGAAATCATATAAGTACAAGAAGATACGTAAGGTGTGGTGTGTAACTCTTATGAAGGTATTGAGAGGGAAAAGTAGGTTCCCACCTTGGAAATAGAAACTTTTAAATTATTTTTACAACTGTCTTGAACTATGATAAAAGTGTAGGATGGGATAGATGTGTTAAATGTGATAAAGTAATAATTATAATGGTAAGCATGCCAAGTGGACATCATGCCAATACCATTGGAGGCACTAATGAGTGAAATAATAGATGAAGTAATGGATAAGTAAATATGGGATAACCCTTAAAGATATAAAAGGTTAACAAGTCTTCATTTTAATAATTTATTATTATAAACTCTCAAATTTATAGAGCCAAGTGAAGTATTTACAATCTATTAGAAGGAACATTTATCAAATTTTAGTAATAAATTCATAATTTTGAAGTAAAGTGATGATCATGAATAAACAAACTGGTAAATTTATGATTAGAGGAACGTGGTTAAAGGAGTTACAGGTGTTGGTGTTCACCATTAGAGGATGTTGAAGAAAGAAAGCTAAGGGAGTTTGAAATTAGAAACACATAATCTTTTAGGAGGATAAAATGGTTGCACCTCAACCTTCGAGCTCCTCAGAGGGTGATGTGTCCAAAGAAGAAGTCCTAAAAAAGTGATACCTTAGTTATGATCCATGAAAAGGAAGAGTTTAAGGGTGAAAAAGGATAGCTAGTTTTGATTAGAGAATAAGTACCTAGTGAGTCCAACGCACAGGTGGAAACATTGGCATAACACACAAAAGGAACATACATTAAAAATGAATTGATGATGAAGCATGAAGCAAAGAATAAAACCACAACACCTCCTCCACCCTTATGCTCATAGAATAAATATAATACTTCAGTCAGTGTTGCACGTTGAGAACTAGGAATCAAAAGTGTCAACTTGTCAAGTATTTGATTATAATCACTGACAACCTAGGAATGAGGTAGATTTATAGTGCAATTATAGATTTGAGTGATAGAATACTAAAAATGAGATCATTTATGATCTCATGATTTTTAATATTATCAATGATGCCAGAGTGTTATGGCTCTTATACTTACCATATTTTGTGAAGCCTATGGAATTCATGAGGTTTCTAATCTTGTGCATCTATGAGGACTACTTTTACTTCATAGGATGTAGGATGAGGATCACTGCTCAAAGAATTAGCAAGGTCATATGTTTATAATGCTCAAGTATTGACCTTGATGGGGACTTGTATGATGAAGAATAAATTGAGAAAATGGTGGTGGAGTTAGAGTATAAGAATTAGGGCTAAGCCATGAACATATCTAGTCTCCAAGATCTATTCTTTTGGATAGATATATGCTTCGCCATGGCCAAGCTTGGAGGAGTTGAAAAATGGATGGAATTTGATATGGAATACTTATATGTAGCACATCATATGGACTAGGGGCATAAGTAAAATTATTATCATTACTTTACTGAGTGAATCATTATATATATAGGAAAGGCACATCACCTACCAAATTATAAATTCACTTGGGGTGAATTTATTCTTTTGTTAGTATTTGATGAAATTAGTGTGCCTAAATACATTAGTGATGAATTGAAGTGGGCCTACCCACCTGAGAATAAGTCCCTGACCAAATGGTTCAAATTGTTCACATGTCCTAGTATCATTACCCCTTCCCACAAATTAAGAATAAAGGACTAGCTTGATACGATGAAGGAAGCCTTTAGGAAAAAATGGGTCATCCCTAAGGAATTACCTGCACAAGTAGGGGATCAAGTTTAGTTTATAGTGAATAAACACTATTATTTAGTGCACATTTGGATGGACCTTGCAAATAACTTATTTTAGTGGCTCAAGATACCTTATACTTTCATAGCTAGGTATTTCATGAATTCTATAAATATGATATATGATGTGTGCTATGTGAAAATTGACACTAAAAATATTCATGTTGAGTCTCACACTCTTTAATAATTGTATGTATATCTGGGAAATAAAGCTTATCAAGAAAAGTAGGAATCAGATAACACCACTATAAAATCACATTAGATCCTGGTTGGGGATAAAGTTCATTTGTTGTACTATATGTTGAAGCTAAATAAGAAGACGTTAGGGAGTAGTGAGGTTAAAAAACAAACCATCCTGCCCATAAAAAATTGGAAGACATCAGAAGGAGAAGTGGCTGGGGAATGATACCAATTTGATTGATCAATAAGAATGACCAAAGTGGAAAAGTATTTCCCATTCACCACCACAAGATCAAGGGTGTTTGCAGGTCAAAACTAAGAAGGCCCTAATTTCACCATATAAATTTATTCCTTCGAAACAAGATATTTCTATGACAAAAGTTAGGGAATCTGAATGGAGAGTGATGAATCCTAAAGCACCACCTAAGAGGGGACCTTCCTCTAAAGGAAAAAAGGAAGCCACACTAGAGCTAGATAAGGAACCCTCTCTAGCATGTCACAAAGAGCCTGTCCTTGATGACATAAAAGTGGACATTAAGAGCCCTATTGGTGAAGATGGGGATGACATAGGCATAACTTTGAGCACTGGTGACCTTGATACTAGCATAAGCCACCAATAAGATGATCTAGATATTGAAGTACTCGAGCATCACCCAAATAGAAGGAAGGAACCTATTGATGGATTTGCATAGCAAAGGCCACCAACTATCAATAAAACCCCTTTTGTTTGTGCCTAGTTCAAATAGAATGTACTAGAGATGGACTTATATATGTGGGATTATTTTCCAAAGGAGGATAGACCATTCAGAATTAGTGAGAGATTTATTTCTATATAGATGTATATAATTAATAATTCCATTTTGAGATACCTTTAGATAGTAGTTTTTTGGTACTAGGAAAGATGAATCTTCCATATACATTCTGGGTGGATCCATGGTGGTGTACATCAACTTAGGCAAGCATGAACCTTATTAAGTTTGTTCATGAAGTGATAAAGTGTAACGCCTTATAGGATTTTGACGTGAATCAACTTAAATAGAAGCATCAAGAGGTTATTGTTCTATATCATAACAAGTGCATGAAATTAATAAAGCTTGAAGAGGAGTTATAAGAGCTCAAGTGCCAACTAGAAGCATCAACAATGTCTAGAGTGAAGAATCTAAAACTCTGCAATATAATTTTACAATAAGAGTTAGCCCTTTATAATGGAATTCCCTTTGGATGAGAATCTATTGATAAACTAGGGACCATGGTAGAATTTTTATTAAAAAAATGTAAAGACTAGGTAAACCCTCAATATGAGCAGACTTGGGAAACAAAGTAGTTCACTAAGGCTGTTGAAGTTAGTAAAATATTTTTGACTAGATTTGGTGCTATGGTTCCCATCATAGAGGGGTTTTTTGTCAAATTAGCATGACCCACTCAAATTTTAGAAGTAAGGATTTAGGTGGAAGAATTTTAGCACAAAAAATTGGCCAAGAATGTGATTAAAATAAAGGATAGAGTCAAGCATGACAAAGTAGTTTTAGGATATGGAGGACCTCAAGAATAAAATAAGTGCTCATTATTGAGAGCTAAACACCATTTTTTATAAAACTCTAAGGATAAGTTTTGAAAAAGGTTACCTCACTTAAGGATGTTCACAAGGATGCTACTACATCACTTGAGCTTTTGACAACTCAAATGAGTGTGACTTTATAGAACAACTCTAGGAGATAAATAGGCTCAAATAAGAAGTAGAAGAGATAACTTCCAAGCTCTAGACTATGTTGAATCATTAGGAGGAATTAAAGCACTAGGTCAAACACATGGGACTTGAATTTTTGATATCAGAGGGACCTAAGGATAATGCATAGTCTAAGATGGACTATTGGCTTTGAGGGTTGATGTTGGGACCTCAATTTTGTATCTATTTATCCTAAGTAATTTTTAAAGATAGTGACATGGAATTAAGCATATGCATAGAAGAGACATATCATGTGAGACCATTTTAGGGAAGAGGCACATTATAAAGAATAAGGATACATGAAATACAAAGGAATCAAACATGAAGCAAAGGCAGAGGCAATTATGGAATGGTTCACATAAACATTGGATAAGAGTAGTCAAGCATGAATCTAACACAAATACATAAGAATATAGGTGCACATAAATGAAGATCCAACATAGAGAGAGTATATATGGGTAGTTAGGCCTTGGTCATTAGGAATTCAATGGATCAGCTTCCCATAACTCATTGTTGTTAATAGTCATTAGTGAGTCATCAGTATGTAATTATTATTTTTAACTAAATGGTTGGAGTATAACCATTTATAAATACCCCATAAATTTACTTAGCGTGTTGGTTGGTAATTATAATATTAAGCCATCATCATTCTAGATGTAACTTATGTATACAATGAGAAGAAGCTCTTGTGTTGATGAACTACCTATGTAATCTGATTATGAAAATAATAGAATCATTACACTTTTATTCTCAGTGTGTGCCCATATTTTTTTATGATTAATTAATTAGGGAATGAATTAATAGTTAAGAGATTTATGGAACTAAGTATGAATTTAGGACTCAGTGTCTGTTCAAACACCCTAGCATAAGAAACTAAATGAATACACCTCCACACTATGAAACCAATAGGAACTTATCTTAGGATGCATGCTTTAGGTGAGTGCACAAGAACCTTTCTCGCATGATGTGTTGGTGCACTAACTCATTGGAAATATTTTTCTCTTAGGTGCGTGATTAGGAAAAGTCATGCTAGATTAAAGGAAATGAACCCAATAATTTGTGTTTGAGCTAAGTATATTGCTTCTTGATGTTTTCCAAAAGATAATAGTTTTCCATATTTAGTAAATTGTTAAAATTAGAATTGTTGGTTATTGTACATATTTATAATTCTAATATATTTTAATTTTACACCTATAATCATAAAAAATTTATGATTTTATTAAAGATAGGGTAACTCATATTGGTGAACCCAAACATTTTTTAGCATTATTTTTATAATTTTTATCTTAAGGGTTTAGATTAATTTTTGATTTCTATACATAAGAATATTAATTTCTTGAATTTTTTTTGGGGATATAATAGAAAATCCCAAAAAACCTACAAAAGAAACAATGGCAACATCAATTGGATTTGGCACTTTGTTCAGTGGTTCCATTGAAGGAGAGGGCCAGAACGATCTCACAGAGAAGATATCACAAGCTATGCTTTTACCATGGGATTGTAAATTTTGTAGATATATGAAACCTAATCAGGGTTCGATGTGGATTATTTTATGCATGTGTTTTGGATCTATAATTATAATACTTTTTTCTCTCTCATTGACAACTTCAACTAAGGGCATAAAAACATGATTGAAGCCTCTAGGCATGCGATAAATGACTCATATTTTAGTTTTGTCCTTGTTTATTATTTTGATTAGGATATTGGTCTCTCATTTATGTGAACTCTTGATTTTACCTTTACTATAGTATACATACATGAGTATCTCAAAGAACATGGCTTTAAACTCTATATAGGGTTAGTACATGAGATGCATGGCTTAGAGATTGCACATAATGTGTTTGAAAATTTTTCATAGGGATATTTTATGATGTGGAATATATTTTTCAATCCCAAAAATATAGAGGATGTGATTAGATTGTTTGGTAAAATATTTCAATTAAATTCATCTCTTAGTATAGTAATACAAGGCAAAAACTGGATTCTGGTTGGGAAACCTTTCAAAGTTTGAGAACTAGCTATAAAAATTGAAAAGTGTTTGTACATATCTATAGAGTTAAGTGAATATGGTTTTACACTTCTAATGACCATGTAAAGAGGATATGGCATAGATTATGGTAATGGAGCCACTCATATTTGATTCATTAAAGTTCCTATAATCATTGATGTATGAAACTTGTTTGACAAATTAACACAAGGAACAACATTTTTAGCAGGTGTGATACCCAATTTGGGACAATTTGAGGTTGTTCACAAAATGTTTGAAAGATTGGTTGAATATAACATGGAACCTTGGATAGCTAGTTAAGGGAAAAATAGAGGACAATTTATTGTTAATGGGAAGGCATGCAATTTGTATAACGATCACATTGCAGTAAAATAAACTATAAAATAAAAGATAGGGAATAAACTAATTCTCAAAATTATATTTGAAGAAGCCATATATCTATGGGTTCAACTAATAGATTATGTAATTTATCTTAAATTGAAGATAGATATCTTGAAAGGGATTTAAAATAATCAATAATGCCTCATTTTTTAGGGTAGGCAACTTGAGGATCATAATCCTCTTATGAGTTATAGAAATTGCAAAGATTGTTCTCTTTATTTGATGCTTAGACTACATGGAGGAGAAGCTGATTCAGGGATGCCTTCAACATCCAAACCTATTTCATTTAAATAAGTGTTGAAAAATATAGCTAACAAACCTAATGTAATGAATCCCTCTTCCCAACCCAAATCCTATGTAGTGGAACATGTTGAAGAGGGGCTGATTGTTCAAATCATAGATGCAGATGTGTTATAATATTAGGAAGTATTATAGAACAAGTAATTATATACATATTCAATGTATTTTATCCTTCCATAATGAAATTGTACCAATGGGTACATTCTACATGGACAAAATAATGTGAGATCATGTTATGCTCCAAAGGTTTTTTTCATTGTCCAATTTGTTGAAGAGTAAGATTGTCACATAATATTAATTGATGGACGTTGGTTTTATGGAAATGTGGGGCTCTTAATCACTTCATGGTTTATATATTTTGATCCAAATTCTCTCTCAGTCACCAAAGTGCCATTTTGGATGTGGCTATGCAATATATCATTACACTTTACTTATGATTTTGAAGCAATAGGTAACTCATTGGGCACATATATCAAAAGTGATACTAATAGAATATTTGTAGGTTTATTCATTTATTCTCACATTTGTGTGGAGATAGATCTTAACAAGGGTTTATTGGATAAATTAACTATCATATGTGTAAAATTAAAACATATTTAGTTGTTAGATTATGAGAATACAACTTTTCATTGTAAAAATTGTAAACAACCAGGACATCTATGAGCTACCTACCACCAGGCATGAGCCCATCCTCCCAATAAAAATTGGAAAAAAAAAACTTCTAAAAAATGGAGCTTTTCAATGCTAGAGTAAGGGGATGAAGATGATGTTCAAGTTGAGGATTATTAATATACAACATAACCAGAAAGGAATGATGATGAAGTATTTGTTTCCCAAGTAGAGGCATTTGTCCCTACTAAGATATAAAGAAAACCAAAACTAAATCCATCATTGGGAATTGACTTGAATAGGACCATGTTGGGGAGGGTGAAGTAATCTTATGATTTTGAGAGTTTTGACTCAGATAAGGAATTAGTGATCAGTTTGAATCCAAAAAAACTGATGTTACTTTCTCCTTTAGATAGCTAACATTTAGCTTTAGAGATAGTCATAGTGGATCCTTCTCAATGGGCATGGAAGGAGATTAAAAAGAAGAAAGGAAAAAAATGGTAGAATATAAGATTAAATGGGATATATTTCTCATTAATTTAGCCTATGTTTTTGTAGGCTAGTGCTTCTACTTCTATTTTGTGTCTTATTTGCTACTTTTCTTCTAGTTCCCCTTTGCTTCCAGGGGTCATTTCTCACTCCTTATGGTTGAGGTTTTTTATTATTCACCCTTTGGGGTGCTTTGTGTTGGGGTGGTTTTCCCTCCTTTGTTTGGAATTTTTTACTTTAGAATGTTGTTGCATTTAAAAAATGTGATTTTTAATTTTAATTAATACGAAGTTGTGAATTTTTTTGGAGGAAAAAAAATCTTTCTTTCTTATTTGGTTTTCAAATTTCAATCCCAAATTTTACATTTTCAATTTCTTTATTCTTTATTCCTAGAAACTATGTTTTGGTAGATTTAAAACTCATAATAAATATCATTCTAGGCAAAGTGGTCATCCATTTAAGTTGAGTCGCGGTGTGAGGGGTACTACCCAAATACTCAAGCCATTAAACAACACTATAAATAGATTTTAGTTTCCATGTACCTCATGATATATTGTAAATGCATAAGTATTTTCCACCCATAAGAAGCCTTCAACCGTTTATTCTTTTAGTGCACCGGTAAGTGATTATCCCCTAGAAGTTACTCTCAACATACCCTAGAATTAATATAGTGTAGCTACAAGATGATTAAATCCTTTGTTGTTAGTTTCGTTTATGCCATGTTCACTATTTTATGACTAGGGTTAGTATATCTAAGATCCTACAAAGTAAACACTCCCTCTCTAGTTACACCCATTTTCATTTTGCTTTTATACCTTTGTATGCCTTTCAAGAAGGGTATTGCCTTTATTCTCCTAAATCGTAATAATTGATTAAGTGGAACTCCCATAAAGAATATTAAAATTCTGTTGATCTCTTCTAAAATTCATAACATAGATAATTTTGATCAATATGATAATCCAGCTCTTAAAAATTATGTCCACAATGAAGATGATGCTAATGATGAATATGATAATCAAGATAATACTAAAAAATCTAATAAAATTGATCTTAAAGAACTCAATGGGGTAGATTCTAAGAAAGTTAAAGAGTTTTCCAATTTCTATTAAGTACTTATGAAATGTCCCAACCAAGTGGATAAAGTTGTCTAGATACTCCTAACATCTATAACTACACATCAAGAAAAGATTGCATCATCTATAACACAAAAACAAGAGGTTCCCTTCAAAGTTGTTAATCCTCCAATTTTAGGTGTTATAATTTATACTATTATTTATATGCTTATATTAACACCTACAATAACATATTTTCCAACACTCTTAGATATGGGGGTATCACAGGTGGTGGTTGTACCATTTGCACATGTCAAGATTCAATACCCCATCTCCTACAACATTTTTGTTCATGTTGAATGGTTTAATCTCATTCAATGTACTTGATTCCACTTGTGTAAGATATTGTGTCTAATCCTTGTTCCAAAATTGGTTCCAAGAGTAAATATTGATTACCCCTTTGTCAATAAAGGCTTGCTCAATTTATATTCCATTATCAATGATCTCTTCAAATGTGTTGGCACAAAGAAGTCTAAGATTATAAATAACATTGTATTACATATTGTTAGTAAAAACTGTATCTAATTACTTGTTAGGGATATTGTGTGGAAATTGGCTAGCCAATGCATGCCACCATTGTAAATAGATAGTAAAGCTTTCTCCTCCCCATTATCTATCCTGATATAAGACAACCATAGTTAGCTCATGTTTCAAATTATAAGAGAAGTGTTGCATGATTTATCTAAAAAT
The DNA here is from genome assembly GCA_037957365.1 of Torreya grandis. Classification (NCBI taxonomy): domain Eukaryota; kingdom Viridiplantae; phylum Streptophyta; class Pinopsida; order Cupressales; family Taxaceae; genus Torreya; species Torreya grandis. The sequence continues at coordinate 1,573,561 of JARHVA010001054.1, forward strand.
TCATCAAAATTATCAATGAAATTCTTAGGTAGATTAAGGAACCATTTTAAGGCATGCCTATCTAAACTGTGGGGAAACAAGTGAAGTAGCTACACACTTTTATACATAATTTCTTGACTTGTGATGAAGAAATTTTTTAGATGCTCTATTGGATCACCTTTCCATTTATATTTATCAAATTTGGGCATCTCAAAATGATGTGAGAAATATATCTAAAGATAGCTCAAATCATAGGGATAAGATCATATGTCATTTAGTTTAATTTTCTTATTCTGATTTCCTTCTTAAATGGCTAAAACTGCATGTTTAACCTCCTACAAATATTTAAAAGTGGGACCAAAGTGAGATGAAGTGGGGTCTACCTTGACCCAGATAAAAAGGTGGCATGGAATATTTAGGAATATGTACATGATTGGTTCTACCATAAATATTTACTTTTTGATTAGAGTTGTACTGATGATAGGGGAATTATTATTGATAAGGCACTTACCGTTAAGTAAAATATTTGATTTGGAGGGAACTGATGTATAAATGGAGGAATGGTTTATTGGGTTTTTAATGGGACTTGATGAGATTTGGAGGAATCTATTATTGATTTTTAGGAATATATCACGTAGGGGAAAATTTTTGTTAGTTAAGTGGAACATGTTGTTGGCTCGAAGATGCCCCTTATTGAATAAAAGTAGCAAATGGTTAACTAATATAAATACGTTGTTGATTAGACAATATTTGTTGAGGATTGGTTGACACTTTTTGAAGTGGGGAATTGGTTACCACCTATTGAGGTGAGGTATTAGTCACCACTTATTGAAGTGATGAGTTGTTACTTGTAACCTGTTATTATGGACTATGCATGGTCATAATGTGTTAATGTGAGGTACTTGGAATGTTATAAAAAATTATATGTTGGAAATTCGGAGGAATGTTTTGTTTTGTTTTAGAGTGAACTTGATGTGGCTTAAGGTATATTATTTGAGAGTCATCTGCCATAAGTTGGAAATAATCCATGGGGATATTTGAATTAGGATTAGTTACTAGATTACTTTTAGATACATGTGTGCTAAACATATATGCCACTAATATCTTGTTGGAAAATGTATCTAGATTAAACATGGGATAATTTAACAAATCCATTGGTTATGAAATCAAAGGATTTATCTATATTAGCGATAAATTTTAAATATCTAATGTAGTAAGGGAGTTATCAAGAGTAGCTAAATCCTAATTAGCTTGTTGTATTTGAGAGGCAATTAGTTGACTTTGAGAAGACTGGTCAATGAGTTCAGACTTTACATCATTGGACACTATAAGAGCCTGATTAGAAGTAGGTATAAAAGCTTGATCTTGGTTAAAAGATGCCTAATTATTTAATAATTCAAGAGGTATTTCTTTGGAAGATCTAACCAAATAGTGTAAATCATCTATAAGAAATCCAGGGGAATATTTTCCCCATTTATAAAAATATAACAAGATGTTCATCATTGTTTTCAAATATTTGTCATGTAAATTGATACTATCTATATTCAACATGGTGGTGCATTTATAAGGTACACTGGATTAGGTCTATGTTCTGTATCAAACAATATGTGTGTAAGGTATGGTTGATATTTTCCTTGTTCAACATTAGGTGGTGTGTATGGAAGGTATGGGTCATGTTATTTAGGTTCAATATTAGGTGGCATGCTGGCAAGGTATTATTGATATTCCTCATCCTCTACATAGTGGTCATAATCATATGGGTTGTAAAATATCTCTTCATCAAAGGAGGGGTTATAGATATCCCAACTACGTGTATACTTTGGCATGTTTATGTTTATGATCTTCATTTTGAAAGAGGATTGGATAATTTTAACTCATCTAAATTTGGTATGTGGTTTTAAGTCTAAATGTTCAATGTTTTAATTTGATCTTGACTTGAAAGGCTTTGATCTTGGAAACTTGACTTTGTGAATGAAGAAAAGAAACTTGATGACTTAGAGGAACTATTAATGCTTGAATTTGTGATCTTAGAAACTTGAGGGATTTGAAATTTGAAATGCGTGAACATTAGAATAAATTTGGATTTAGAAAATATTGAATCAATATTTAAATAGGATTTGAAATTTGATCTACAAAAAGGGGTTGACTATTTTTTAACTTTAGAACAAGTTTAACATTGGCTTTAGAAAAGAGCTAATTTTGGTTGATGTCAGAACATAGTTAAATTTGGTTGACCTTGAAATAGTTTGACTAGAATTAGAATAAGACTGATGACATAATGGCACACTTTGGATAAGATTATAGATTTTGGTTTTGAATTAGTTCAAAGTTCTAAATGGAATTGGAACTAGGAATTGATTTAAATTAGATAGCATGACAACATGATTTAGATAAAAAAAGACACTTGGATAATTTTTTACATGGCATGAGTAAATTTTGACCTAGAATTTTGGTAGAGTAATTTCTCATTTTGTATGTATTTAAATATGTTTTGAATTTGGATTTGGTTTGTTTTTTTTATATTTGGTATTTAAGTAAAAACAAGTTTTTGACACAATAATCAAGCATAAACACACAGGCCTTATAAGGCAATCCTAATAATTGATATGGGTTTGCATCACATTCATTTGATCCTTCGATATACTCACCTTAAGAGAGTATTTATAAAACTTAATATTCTTTAAATAATTATTATAGTTATCAGTGGTGTTTTTATCCCACCCTTATCTCAAAATATCTATATGAGTAAGGCAATCTTTGGGGGCTTTTACTTTTGTACCCCTGCATCAATGAATTCTCTATGGTAAAATAAGGTCTCAAAGTTTTACTTGGATCTCTAGATGATCTCGATATAAATTACAATATGTGTGAAAAAAAACATGTCAATTGGATGTAGATATTTAATAGTCCATTCATTAAAGGTTCTTGTACCTTTATGATTACTTCAATAGTAAGATTTCAGTGAAGTGCTACTTGAAAAATCAAGCTTTGAGAGACATTTCAACTAAGATATCACTGAATTAACCTTAATTTATATACTCAATTAGATAACAAGGTTGGTATGAATATTAGGGAATGAAATCCCAATCACCAAACTCTAGGGACATATAAGAAGGTGATAAACTCCACTGCACACAGTCAAAAGAAAAAGGAAGGTATTATTGTTTTGATTCACATGATCCCCACAACAGGGCAAGTGAAGAGCATAGTAAGAAAATATTTAGGCTAAAAATAAATATGAAACTTGAATTTATAGGTCACACAAAGGGGATAATATACACACAAATATACTCAAAAGACACTTAAGAAGCAATAAGCAAAATAAAAATTAAATGAAAGGAAAAAGCTTGGAAAATAAACAAGTTTTTTCTAGCCCAAATGAGATGTGTTTTTTTTTAAAACCGAAAAGAAATGTTTCATGAAGTAAAAATGCTTTGTTTTGACCTTGAACACCACTTCATTAGATATGGTCCTATGACATATGTTTAAAAAATGTGGTTTTGGACTAGCAAAGAGATTGAAAAGGAGTATGCTTAGGTCTTGGATTTTGCCACAATGATTTCTCTACTATTAAGGATGATCTTGCCATTCTAACCAATAAATTTTCTAATGTGACTAACACAAAACAAAGTTAAAGAATATAAATAAATTATTTTGACTCTACTAAAGATTATTCCATCACTACTAATAATAATTTCATTGATTTGATAGATAATTTCATTGATGTGACCTATACAAAACAAAGATAAAGAACAAAAAAAAAATGTTTTACCTTTACTAAAGACGATTTTAATGCTACTAAGAATAATTTCACCGATTTGATAGATGATTTTAATGATGTCACCTACAAAAAAAAGAGTTACATAACATAAATAAAATATTTTTCCTCTGTTGAAGATGATTTTTTCATTGTTAATAATGATTTTATCAATTTGACATAAGATTTTGCTGATGTGACTTACATAAAACATAGTAAAAGAATAAAAAAAGTTATTTGACCTATGCAAAATATGATTTTCCCATTGATAAGAATGATTTCACCAATTTGAAAGATGATTTTGTTGATGTGACATGCACAAAATAGAGTTAAAGAAAAGAAAGAAATTATTTTACCTCTGCTAAAGATGATTCAACACTATTAAGAATGATTTCACTGATTTGATAGATGATTTCACTAATGTGACCTGCATATAAAAGAGTTAAAGAATAGAAATAAATGATTTCACCTATAATAAAGATGGTTTCACTAAAGTTTTATATAATTTTATTATTCTCAAAACCTATATAAAAATAAAGAACAAAAGAATAAATTCATAGTTACCAAGATGATTTCACTTATAAGATCTTAAATTCATTGTTACGTAGAAATAATTTTGTTATTTTGGCCTAGGATGGAATTTAGTGAATTTTTGAAGAAAAAGGTGAATTAACTTAATTTCTACTCTAATTATTTCAATTAGAAGAACATGAATGGTTTAGAAGATGTTGTGGGGTGCGTCAGGTCACACTGAGCATGCCATTATATAGAACAAGAATCTGAAATAGGTTAGATCATTTGTTAGTGATAAAAATAAAATAGAATTTAATAACTAACATACTCATATTATTTCCTAAGGTGAGAAATGGTAAATAATAAGAAATAGAAGACAAAAACTAAGTTTATACCTTAGATATTTACTTGTATATTGGCATGAAAAGAGGATTGAGATCGGTTTGTAGTCTAAAAGTATTTAATAGTGTTGATTTCATGTGGGTAGCATCTCTCTTTGTCCACACTAAATTAGGTTTGACATGTGTTGAGAAATGTGGAGATTCTTGGTAGATTTTTGCATAGTAACTCTACACTCATAAATCTTGTCTATAATGGACAAAGGCTCTTGTATTTATAAAATTTTAGAATGATTGTGAGCTATCCATCTCCTCTCTAAATGGAGGGTGAATAATAAATCTTCAAATTCATGATTTCGCACATGGAATGTGTAAAATATGCTATTTAATATGTTTTTGGAGTGTGGAAGGAATGGTGGAAACAAATTGTAATGATTGGTCTTTTGGAGTGTGTCATAGGCCATGTAGGAAGATTTTGTAATAGGCCCTGTAACAGGTGTAAGAGAGTTTGTAAGTGGCCATTACATAATCCACCTTGCCCACACTCCACTCCATTCTATTAACTCTCCCATATGACATCACCAATGTGAGGTAATAAAGCCATTTTTCTTTTTGGGAAAATAAAAAATTCCAAATTCATGGAATTTTCCAATAAAATAATGATTAAGATAATTAATCAATGTGATTAATTGTCAATTAGAAGAATGATACACTATAAATGTTATATTTTCAATCAAATATTCATTTAATTATTTTGTAATAACACTTTCAAAGGGTTAATTTCATTTAGGATGTATTTAATCAGATAAATATTGCGATACAATCCATTACCCTAATCAAGGATGTGTCATTATGATTTTGGGTTAAAATAGTATATGTGTATGTAAATTAGGTTAAATAATGATTTTTGATCAAATTTGCATGTTATTACAAAAATTCACTCTTGATTGTAGTTTAGACACTGAAGTGATTAAAATGAAGTGTCTAAAATTCAAAGTTATTCAAACCATCAATTAAGTAGACCTTCAAAGTCATTAAAAAAATCAATAAGCAAACATTTAAACCATATTTCATCAATTCACCATTACACCTTCTAAGGGTGAGGTAAAAATTACGGCCTCTCCCTGCTAGGATTTTTTCTCAACTATTTCTCTAAACATAATAACCAATTTAGGTATATTCAAGAGCTTTTCACATACTTTTGAACCTTAAATGTATTTTGTTTAAAATTTGTAAGCACCCAGTTTACATTCATGTTTTTAAAAAATCCAAAACTTACTTATTATCCACACAATGTGCAACTAGCATAAGCTATGTATTAACTTCCTTGCTCCCTACTACTTTCTCCTACTTTGCCATCCTCACTACTCCAAAAAAATTTCTTTTTGACAAATATTCCACTGTACTCACCAATAGTTTCATATGGTATAACTATTTATTCTACCAAGTAGAACTCTAATGAATACCACTTAAAAATACTAAAAACTCCATGCCCATATTATGCATGCATGTTGATGAGTCTCAAACACTTTTTGACCTATATGCTCCTAACATTCACATGCATAGCTTCACAAAAAAATTGAGTAATTACCAAACCAAATGAAACCCTAATCGATGGCTTTTAAAAGTAGGTCAACCAACCACATCATTACCATGGTTTGAGTTTATTAACCATCTTTCATAATAATTTCACCGAACTAAGTCTCCAAGACTTATGGTTTGAAAATTGCACCATGATTAATACCATGGTCCCTATTTGCTTTATTTCCTAGTCCCTTTAAGACTATGGACTAAACTACAATGTAACTCATACCTTAAAATGGTCTGATAAACCAAAACATTATGGTAACTACCTATGAATTCCTTATTAAATGCTTAGAGATGTCGAACATCCATTCAAAATTAATACATATATTTATTCATTGATATTAGTATAATACCATTCTTAAACCAATGTTAGTTAATTACTTGCACAATATAACAATCAGTCTAAAATGATAAAATACAAATAACCAAAAATCAACTAAAATTTATAAAGGAATACATAACATAACTCAAGATTAGAAAATTCAATCAAAAATGAATTTGGCTTAGGTTGTGATCTTATTCACATCATGATTTTAAATTTTCCTATGTGTTCCACCTTTGTCATCGCATGCCTATTTTCATACCCAACCTAGCTCGTATTGAGGCAACACCTCCAACCATGTCAAACAAAGACATCAATAGTACCTACTCTCATATGAATATATTAATAATAAATAAATGTAATGTTAAATTAATCATTTAAAATTAGTCTAAAATAATACCAATGTTATAAAAATGTTAGACCCAAAATTTTGTATTAATTTATTCTGTGATGTCCCTTACTTAGGGGCTCTTTTATCTGCACAAAAGCTCTGATCTGGATACAAACTTGCAGAATATCAATTCAAATAAACAAATTACCACAATATAATTTCTTATTTATTTGCTCAGACTGTTACAATAGATCTCTGTCATGCACCTCAAAGAATATTACAATACTATTTTAAAACCCTGATCTTGTGCAAATCTAGAAACAAATATGAATCTGGAAGTCTCAGCCTGCTGTGTCGAACACACAGTCGCCGGCATCGGTCGATATACGACCGACGTCGGTCTCTATAGGTCCTTATCTACCGACATCGGTCCTCAGACGGCCGATGTCGGTCACTGGGGATCTCTGTCTGCTGATGTCGGTATCTGCATGGATCTGTACGGACCTGTACGGACTTCATACGGCCACTAATTTAGCACAACCTATCTATTTGATCCCTGATCTAGAAATCTATGGTATCTAATACAGCAGATCTCTCTCTGTATGATTTATTGAAACAAAATATAAACTAAATCAAGAAATACCTGAAATACTGTGATAACTTCTGTGTGAAGCTATTTCTCAAATCTATATACCTCTGTGATAACTTCTGTATGAAGCTATCTCTCAATTTGGCAATAAATCAGCTGATATCTCATAGCCTCTAAATCGCACACAATGAAGAGTTGACGTTCTCCACTGCAATGGAACCCTGGAACCCTTGGCTCAGTCTTCACAGAAGAATTCTTCAAAATCAATAATCAATAATCAATGGCTAATCCAAACTCTCTCCCATGAGAAACCCTTATACCCTCCAAAGGTGTGCTTGCTAAAATTAGATTTCCTCAAATTAGAACTTGGGTTTCTTAAATTAGAATTCCTCAAATTAGAACTTGGGTCTTAAAATTAGACCAATTCTTAAATTAGAATTAGGGTCTTAAAATTAGACCAACTAATTAATAATTAATTATTAATTAGACCAAATAAATAATATTTGATTAAATCAATCAAATATTAATATCTCTCTTAATTCATATCCAAAAAACCCGAACAAAAAAAGCAAGCCCAGCTCCATCAAGACCCTCTATCCATCCCATCAGCCTACGAAGGTCGTATAATAGGCTAATCCTCAACTCTGAACATGTCAACTCAAAAGGGGACATGACATATTCTGAGTAATTTTGGAAAAGATGGATGTGAAAGTAAGCTTAGGTACGAAAGTAAGCCAAGGTATGAAAGGTCTTGGTGCAGAATAAATAAATCTCAAGGAATAAGGGTAAAAAAAAAAGGAGGAAATGAGGATACAAGACTTAGGAAATTAGTGTAGGACTTGGACAAGGGTGTGAAAGGTAGAAATAATTAGGAAATGGTTCATGTGATTATTAAAGGAGAATATTCAATCATGGATCTAGCACAAACCCATGAAAAAATAGGTACATGACTTTGAATATCTATAATAGAATAGGTATAATGGGGTAGTTAGACTTGAATCAATAGGAATTCATTAGAAAGGCTTACCACGACTCATTATTATTAAGGCTTCCCATGGCAAGTCACCACTTACATATTAATGTTATAACTAAATGATCATAGTAAAACCATGCATAAATACCCCATATTTTTACTTATAAGAGTTTTTGATATGATGGTAATCTTGTAATTATAATCTTGAGCTTAGTTGTGATCTTGACGTGCATTTCAACTAGTGTATGGTGATCATTGAATTGTAATAAGATGGAATACTTATGCTGCTGAAATGCCTCTTGTAAACTTATTATGGAACCAATGGTACCATTACTCTTTTACTTGATTTTTTCCTATCTCTTTTCTTTTGATAAATAGGTTAAGTATGGAATGATCAGATTGTTAGAATCAGCTTTACTATGATGTCTTTGGTTAGAACTAAGTGCCCATTCAAGCACCCTCGTATAGAGAGCCTAATGTATACACCATCATTCAATAAAACCAATAGGAACCAATCTTAAGATGCACATTTTGGGTGAGCATGTGAGGCTATTTATTGCATGATATTCCAATGCACTAGCTAGTTGGACTTCTTATTCTCTTTAGGTGCATGACTAGTAAAAGTGATGCTAAACTAAAGGAAAAGAACCCAATATTTGGGTTTCATTGTTGAGACCCATTGCAGTTGTTATCATGATGGTAGGAAAAGTGTCAAGTGACTTTATTTGGAGAATAATGAGTGTTGGATTGGTACAGTAGAATGAAATTCATCCTCTAATACCTTGAACCATAAATTTCTATACATACATGGGTAGAACAACATCTATATGATTATATGTATGAAACATTATTTTTAGAATTACCCATGCACTTACATGCTTGGATTTTGGCATATGCGTAAAATTGTTTAAGAAATTATGGATGGAATTCTTCCTAGTTGATAGAGCCTCAGAAGGCCTTGGCTAAGTTGGAAACTAATTGGATATGTGTAGTAGATGTTGGGTGGAAAGGAATGCTTAAAATTTATATTTTGGAATAAACACTCTCTACATATTCTTACCTAAAATAAGCACAGTTCAACTTCCTAAAAGAGTTACGTGGAAGGTATATCAAATAGTTCCTTTTAGAGATTAAAAAGATTATGGTTGATTCTAGGCTTGATAAATTTTATATATATGACTAAACTCTTTTGTGCATGATAAACATGACTAATGGAGAAGTGGAGGGTTATGCCTGACATGAGATTAGGAGTTCAACATGGAAGTTGGGAAATAGAAATCATGTAAGCAAAAGTATGATGAGGCCAGAAACAAGGATATGAGAGGTAGTGAGCCAAAGGTTAATGAGAGGATAATACAAGTGCCATGAAAATACATAGGAGAAATGTTGGACCTTGAATTTTAGCTAAGTATTTTGGTAATGGCATAGAACAAACATGGTGTAGAACAAACATGTAATGGAATACCATGATATAGAAGACCATGGTGTAAGAGAACATGATGTAAGAGGACATAATTAAAAGGGAGGTATAACAAATAGATAACTTGAGAATGGGGGTCTTGGTATATCAACAAAAGACTTGGTGAGCATGAAGGAAGTGGGAAATGGTTAAGAATTAATTCTCAAAGGTAGAATAGACTTCAATCACACATGAGTTTGTTAGTAGCTCGCATGAAGGTGGACACTTGGAAATAAGGATCCAACACCAAATGGGAATATAGGGGTGCAAGGGTCTAGATCCTTAAGAAAAACAAAGTAGATGACTACCATGATTCTCAGTTTAGTAGAGATCATTGGCTAGTCACTAGAAGTGTCATAATTAATGTAATGACTTAGTCAGGGAGAACCAAGTATAAATACCCTTGTGTAGAGATCTATAATGCTGCTGAACATTGGTATTATATAACGATTGATTGTGGTAAATAGCAGAATCATGTAAATCATTATAATCCTGATATTACACTATAGATCATAGTAAAGTTTTATCATTAAGTTACCAATACATATATTATGTAACTTATGGTTCATATTTGGATATAATGATTAAAATATATGTTATTTGAACATGTGTAATACATACTCTGAATCTCATGGTAATTATCTTCATAATCATGTTTGTTTATGTAATTAAAACTAGGTCCACAACTATGTATTTATTTTTCTATTTAGTCATTGATTAAGGTATATGATCAAGCACCAATATATGACAAGTATACTAATACATGACATAACCCACCAGAATTGGTTTCTTGCTACATGATTTGGGTGAGCATGCCAAAGCTCAATCTTACATGAAATGCCAACATGTTATCTTATTGGGAACTAGTTAATTCAACACCCATAGGGAAAGGTCTAGATATAAAATAAACCCAACATTTTGGTTTCATTTCTGGGACCCATAACACTTGTTGCATAGTGATGGAAAATGCTTGAGTGGTTATCTCTCAAAAATATTACATAATGGCTTCTCGAGGTCGAAGATAAATTTGCAGTTCCATATCTTGAACTAAGATTTTCTACATGTGCATGGGTTGAACATCTCTATAACTCATATAATTTTTTTTTATAAGTCCCTATTTAGTTTCATGATTGGCTCTCATCTTATGCTCAATACTAGCCACCAACTTTTGGATGAAGGTTAGCTTGGATGATAGAGTGTCAGAGGGCTTTAGCATGATTGGGAGTGTCATGGACATGTGCTATTAATATTTGGTGGAGAGGTGTGTTAAATAGCTACATCTTAGAGTACACTACAACCACTTAATCCTATCCAAAAGAAGCAAATTTATAGTTTTTTTGAGAACCACGTGGTTGGTATATTAGGCATTTCCCCTTGGAAGTGAACAAATTTTTTATTGACTCTAGAATTGAAATTTTGCCTATGGAGGGATAAAATCATCCTTACATGAGTATAAAATTTGGGATGGGAATGTAGGCATGTTTGTGAAGGATTGTTGGCTTAGAATGGTAGTTAGTTAGTGGGAGTTGCAAAAGTGTAAATATGATGAAGCTCAATGAAGGGTTATAGGTAGAAGTGAAGTAGTAAGGGGATGAAAGGATTCATGAACTATTGTTAGGATCTATAGGGAAGCAAAATATCACAAGGAGGACTAAACAAAACAAGAACTAGATTTGTTATATGCATGATAAACTATCCAGGCAATGGAGATTAAAGAACTTGAAATAAACCAACCTAGTTTCTAAACCATGGTACAAGCTCAAGTTTTTGAACTCGATGAATTAATCATACATAACTATGATACAAATTATATATAGTCAAAGATTAAATTTGTAAGGGAAACTTTAGTTGATCAAGTTTTAGATCAAAATGTATTAAATTTTTCTTTTCCTATTAAAGATAGTTTCATGGCCCAACTTGGTATGTTTGGTGGACCTAAAATAAGTAGTGGACAAAGTATTAGTCCAAGTATAATAAACCAACCTGATACCATGCCTAACATCTCAAGTGTCTCAGTTGTTGTTGAAGGTGTGGGAGGTGGACTAGGTGGAAGAATGACTAGTGGACTAAGAGGTGAAGCAGGAGGAAGTGCTAGACTTCCCCCCCAAGAACAAGACTTAGAAGTTATTAGAAGCCACCATTGTAAGTAACTCAACCACCTACTATGTATTATGAAATGGATATTCATTTACTAGAATATCAAGGCATATAAAACATCATGGAGCATGTTCATAAGTGTGAAATTATCTAGAGAGCACATGGCATAACCTCCTCTAAGTAAAAATTAACATAATTTGTAACTACACTTCTAGAAAGATCACACAAATGGTATAGTAAGTTTGACCCTAAACAAGTGGTAGTTGATTATGACTAACTCAAGACAATATTTCTTTAAGAGTTTGATATTATAGAATTTGAGAAACAAAGTATTATTGTGCTAAAGGATATAAAACAAGAGATAACTAAAAGCATTCATGAGTATGATGCATGATTTAAGACACTCTTATCTAAGATCTCATTCGAGATTAATGACGCTCAACATGCCCAATGTTTTTTGGGAGGTTTGTTGCTTCCCTTTAGATGGAAATTGTCTCATAAGACCTTTACCAGCCCATGTGAGGCCCTGAAAGCTACCCTTTGCATTGAAGCTATTGGTAGCATCAATACCATAATCAATCCTTTTATGGAAGCTCAAATAGCTTCAATGACATCATAGTTACAAAAGTTGACTATAAATAATGCTCGTGACACTCGTAGTTATCTATGGTGTATTGATTGTGAGTTTGACGGTCATAATAGAAACAATTGTCCTTGATAGAAAATTTGCATTATACTAAAGCATTCTTGTGAAATTTACCATGAATAATAAAATGTTTGCTCATGTCCTCTATTACAAAGAGCCAAACAATCTAAAGTGTTTGATTTTTTTAAGATATGTAATGCATATACCCATGACACTAATGATTTTTGTCTTATTAGTGATATACATGAGGCATGCATGCATGGTACGTGTCAAGATTCTATTTCAAATAATCAAGATAATGGTGGATGTTATGGATGAAGCTGAGGATAGGGATGAGGAGGTGGAAATTTTCCACTATGTATGTGCTATAAATGTGGGTCTCTAGATCACTACTAGTGAAACTATCTAGTCTATCTGACATGTGATTTTTGTAAAAAGGAGCAATAGTTAGAGGAATTCCTTGATTTATACACAACCATCACAAAATAAATAAATGAAAAGGGTGCTAGTATGATATGCATTAAGAAGCCACACTATTAATTGAACTTTAGCACTATGATAACTCAATGAATTAATATCACAATGCATAATGGTGGATAGTTCCAGTCTAGGGCTTTTTTACCCACTGAGAAGGTATAATTTAAGATCCTCGTGCAACTAGGTATCCTAATGATCAACAATAGAAAGAAGTGCTCTAAGATATTATGACTTTGGTAAGGTAATTACAAGGGGAAATTCAATTTCTTAAGGATCATGATGCTACCCAACATGATGATATGCAGAAGGTCATTGAACATCAAGATGCATCATGGAATGACTTATAATAAATTTATAAGTGATTTTTAGAAGATATTGTCCCATAGTTAAATAATTATCTTAAACATTAGATGCCAAATCTAACTAAATATCATCAATTAAACCATGCTCGATGACAATATATTCATGTTCTTTTTAGCCTACTAGAGGACAAGGAAATATTGGGGATTGCTACCATAAATGAATGGGTGATCTGAGACATTTGAGTTGACACTGATTCTGAGGTTAATGTCTTCACAAAATATGCATGGAAAAATATGGATATCTTGGATTTACAACCATCACCTCATGTATTTTTTATGGCCAATAAGACCCATGCTCTACCGATTGGTGTTCTTAAAAATGCAACTATAGATATCCTTGAGGTACCATTCAAGGCCGACTTTGAAGTTTTAGAATTGGCTGAGGTTGATGACTTTTTATCCTTATTGGGTCATCTTTGGTGCTATGCTAACAACGTTGATTTAAATTTCAAGAAGAGATATATCAGCTTTGAAAATATTGATCAACGTGTCATCATCTTATTGGACTAAGCACATGGTCCCCCATACGTAAAATCTATTAGTGTAGATGAGGATATTAATCAAATCTACAATGTCTTAGATTGAGGTAGTGAGAACCATGATCCTACTCTTGATGGCATATTATAATGGATAGATACACAGTCCCTCTTTGATACTATAATTAATGCCTATGATTTTTGGGTCCAAGGTGGCTATGACCTTATTAAGAAAGTGTGTGATGTCATTGGTAGTTGTGAATACATTCCATACCAGTACCATAAACACCATAGGTTTTTTCATATTATCACTGGACAAGTCATACAAGGATAAATTATGGTTATACCACTTGAAAGGATAAATGAAACTCCTTAGTTTCATGAGAAAATATAAGTTCATGAATTTGTCAAAGGATTAAAGGCCTTCTACAACTCTGATGCCGATCATATGCACTCACTAGTTCATCTTCTTGATTACATGATAGTGAAGTGGTGGTGAACTCATCATGAGCATCTCCTTCATTAGGACCAAGTAAATTCTACCTTAAATCATGAGTTATATCATGACAACCTTAGTTATAGTGGAATATGAGTACCAAAACCACACCTATAAGCCTATGAGGCAATGTGGTTAGCTAATGAATCTTTGTTACCAAAATATTTATGGGTTCATGCATTTCATGGTGCCTTACGCACCTAGGCCATCACATAGTATGTTCATGAGGAGTGCCATCTAGGTACCCATTTTTGGCATTTGTGTTAGGTTGTGGAGCTAAAAGCTTCACTGATGCAGACATTGGAGGAGGTTGCTGAGTGTCACAGTCATCGGCGTCGATTAGGCCAACTGACATCAGTCATAGGTGCATAGGAAGCTATCAACATCAGTCAGGATCGACTGACGTCGGTCATTTCCAGGCAGACAAGGACCGACGTCAGTCGCCTGTGCTGTTTCAGAACTACTAGTTCACAAATAGTTTGTTAACGAAATGGTTGTTTGCATGTTAAAGGCTAATTTTAGTCTTGAGCTATGGATCTAATTATTGTAATTGGATGTCTAATTATTGTTTGGCATGGGATCTATATAATAGACTCATGGGCTGTATTATAAAGTGTACTAGTTTGAAAGAGCTTGGTTAGCTCCTTCAGTGTGAAGAGAACAAGGGTAGCTCTCCCTAGTTCCACAGGGGTGCCAAGTGTGTATGATCAGGTAGATCTGCGGGATAGCAAGATCTGGTAGAAGATCCACCAGGGTACTAGTTTGGAGAATCATAAGGACTTGGTGAGGCAAGGACAAGGGTTCTTCAGGGTGTAGAGAGATCTACATGGTAAGTAAGATCATTGATTTGCAGGTGTGTGTGTGTGTGTGTGGTCTAGGTTTGTAGGTGTTGCAAAACCAAGTTGATTTACAGGTGGCAGCAAGATTAGGGAGATCAACAACACAATAGGTAGCAAGATCAGGGGAGATCTACTTGGAGTATGGTGTGTACTCAGTCATGGAGTATGTGGAGTACTTGTGTATTGGCAGTAGTGATACTAATTGGTTGGAGGTGAACACCAACTTTGTGTTTGAGTTGTGTGTTGGGACCGTAATTAAGAGAGTGAGCTCTTGAAGAGATTTACTATTTATTCCCTAGAGGTGTGGGAGCCATAGAGGAGTGTAGGGAAGAAGACTGTGGCATCTTCTTTGTTGTATTTCCTTCTGGAAGAGTATTAATACAATTGGGTATTGTCTCTCATATTTTGAGTTATTTATGAATTTTAGTTACTTGTTACTTTTGGTTAATTCCGTGTTTAGTTGCTTGGTAATCAATTGTGCTTCCTAGACCTTGACAAAGTGGTATCAAAGCTAGGTTGTAGGGAACAAGTTTGTGTTTGATTACAAGTCACTCTTAGGGGTTTTTGATTGAGTGGGAGTAAAGCAATGGTAGAAGAAAGTACACTAAGAATGGAGGAACTCAAAGGCACAAATGGTCAATTACGGTGTTATGGAAAGAAAGAGCAGGTAAAGAAAGATTGTTGGTTGATAGCGGATCAACATAAAGGGAATGAAGCATGTGTTGTAGGTATTGTTGCATGGATTGCTCTTATATGTTCCTTGGATAAAGTAGAATCTTGGTTTATAGATTCTATTGCCTCTTTCCATGCAGCCCCAAATAGAGTATTTTTCTATGTTAAGGTCCATGGAGACTTTGGAAAGATTTATTTAGGGGTTGGTGAGCCTTGTCAAAGTTTTGGCAAAGGGGAAGTGTGACTGAAATTGTAGATGGCCAACACATGGGTGTTGAAGAAGGTCATGCAGGTCCAAGTCTTGAAGATGAGGCTAATTTCTTCAGGAAAGTTGGGTGATGAGAGATGCACAGTAACTCTCACAGTGGATGCACTTGAATTATCAGGTGGTAAGAAAGTAGGTATCCTTTATCTATCTACTTATATTACTGATTCTTCTTCTATTGTGAAGACGTGGCTTTGTAGGCTTGGTCACATGAGCAAGAAGGAGATGCATGTTTTTAAAAGGAAGACAGATGTGTTTGACAAACTTAAGAACTAGAAAGCCTTGGTGTTTATGGAGGAGATGATGGATAAAGATCAGTGGATGGGACTGAATAACTCTGAGTAGGGTAGTTTGGACAGGGTTTTGATCCAAAGAGAGCTCACGGGTAAAAAGTCATCACTCACAGGAGAACACAGGTATCGACATTAGTCAGGAAGAACTGATGTCGAACAGACAGGTGTTGATGTCGATCATGTGCAGACTAGAGCCAGTGGTGTCGGGTAGGGTAAGACTGACATCGGTCAGTAAATTGACATCGATAATAGGTAGACACTAACATCGATCAGAAAACCAACATCGATAGTCAGGAAAGTCACATGGAATTGACGTCGGTCAGATGCAGACTGTGTGGTGACCAAGGTTGGTCACTGGAACATATTTTGGGCGGACATCAAGCTGTCAAGGAGTCTCAAATGCCCATATGGAGGACTAAAAAAGTAACTAAGCCTCAAATTTGTTATTCCTCTTCTTTATACTCGTTGCTCACTGTAGAGCAGGAAGGATCTAGGAAACAGTGGGAGCATGGCATGAATGAGGAATTTGATTCCTAGGATGTAGAACCAAATGGGAGATTTGGTAGGGTTGATAGCCAGAAGAAAGCACTAAAAGATGAATGGATACCTTGGTTAAAGAATAGAGAGAATGGACACGTGAGATGGAAGGCTAGGTCATATGGTCTTGAGGAAGCTCCAGGATAGTGGTACAGGTTTGATAGGTGGATGATAAAGCATGGCTTTAGTCAATGTCATTGTAACTACTGTGGTTTCTTTACCAGGTGGATGATGGTCGTGACATTATCCTGTTACTATATGTTGTGTGTTTACTTGATGCAGGGTCACACATGCAGGGTTTTTCTGAGCTAAAGGTAAAGTTAGTTCATAGGTGTGTCATGAAGAATTTAAAGGAGCAAAATTCTTTGCAATAAGTGTTTTTTTAGAGACATGGAAGATCATAGGTTGATTTTGTCTCTGGATGATTGTGTGAAACTAGTTAGCACACTAATGGGTTGGACAGTTCTATGAACAGTGGCCTGATTCACATGATGAGGTTAAGTACATGCATACTAGACCTGAGGTTACCCACGCAGTGGGAGCTGTTAGCAAGTTTGGAGCCAATCCAGGAAAGAAGCACTAGAGGGCATTTTAGTGGATTCTTAGGTGTCTAAGAGGGACCAGTAATAGGTCGACATGCTATGTAGGGTCAGTTCTTTTCTACATGGGTTTGTAGATGTAGATGTGGCAGGTTACTTGGATGACAAGAGGTGCACCACAGGTTATGTGGTGGGTGGTCTTTAGGATTGATATTGAAAAGGGATACAAGCCAAGAAATAGATTAGATGATGTACAGATATAGGTATAGGTGCAACTATTTATCTCCAAGTGGGAGATTGTTAGGTTGTGGAGCTAAAAGCTTCACTGATGTAGACATTGGAGGAGGTTGCTGAGTGTCACAGTCACTGGCATCAGTTAGGCCAACTTACATCGGTCAGAGGTGCACAAGAAGCTACTGACATCAGTCAGGATCAGCTGATGTTGGTCATCTCCAGGCAGACAGGGACTGACGTCGGTCACCTGTGCAGTTTTAGAACTGCTAGTTCACGAATAGTTTGTTAACGAACTGGTTGTTTGCATGTTAAAGGCTAATTTTAGTCTTGAGCTACGGATCTAATTATTGTAATTGGATGTCTAATTATTGTTTGGCATGGGATCTATATAATAGACTCATGGGCTGTATTGTAAAGTGTGCTGGTTTGAGAGAGCTTGGTTAGCTCCTTGAGTTTGAAGAGAGCAAGGGTCACTCCTCCTAGTTCCACAAGGGTGCTGAGTGTGTATGATCAGGTAGATCTATGGGATAGTAAGATCTGGTAGAAGATCCATTGGGGTACTGGTTTGGAGAATCATAAGGACTTGGTGAGGCAAGGACAAGGGTTCTTTAGGGTTTAGAGAGATCTACATGGTAAGTAAGATCATTTATTTGTAGGTGTGTGTGTGTGTGTGTGTGTGTGTGTGTGTGTGTGTGTGTGTGTGTGTGTGTGTGTGTGTGTGTGTGTGTGTGTGTGTGTGTGTGCGTGTGTGTGTGTGCATGGTCTAGGTTTGTAGCTATTATAAAACCAAGTTGATCTGCAGGTGGTAGCAAGATCAGGGAGATCAACAACATAATAGGTAGCAAGATTAGGAGAGATCTACTTGGAGTATGGTGTGTACTCGGTCATGGAGTACATGGAGTACTTGTGTACTGGCAGTAGTGATATTGACTGGTGGTATTGGCAGTAGTGATACTGACTGGTTGGAGGTGATCACCAACTCTGTGTTTGAGTTGTGTGTTGGGACCATAATTGAGAGAGTGAGCTCTTGAAGAGATTTATTGTTTATGCCCTAGAGGTGTGGGAGCCCTAGAGGAGTGTAAGGAAGAAGACTGTGGCATCTTATTTGTTGTATTTCCTTCTGGAAGAGTATTAATACAATTGGGTATTGTCTCTCATATTTCGTGTTATTTCTAAATTCTAGTTACTTGTTACTTCTGTTTAATTCCATGTTTAGTTGCTTGGTAATCAATTTTGCTTCCTAGATCCTGACAATTTGTTAAAAAATAACATGGTCTTGACATTATCTTATTCATCCCCAAGGATGGATTTGTGCATCATACTAAAATCAATGTGTCAAGTAGTTATTGGTGACCTCAGTTGCATAAAAGACTGACTACAAAACATATATGGTGTGTCAAAAGAAGGATTGGTCATTTTCAATGACCCAATTGAGCATTCTTACTTTGAACTAGAACCTAACATCAACCATGCATAGCATGAATAAATTTGAAAAGGAAATAAAAAACTTATATTCCATGTTGATGAAGTTGAAGGGTCTGAACCGCTTGAACCGTTGACCAATCATTTGGATGTCCCTATAGGCTATGATGCTAGAACTATTCATGATATAGTTATTGGTACACACCTCCCATACTTAGAATCACTTTAAATCATATTACAAGACATTGGCACTGAAGACACACCAATTATGGTTATTATGAGTAATTATTAGTTTGGTCTTAAGATCTTAAAAGTGTTTGAGTTATTTAAATAATATCAAAATTATTTCTTAGGAATTATAGTGAGATGAAGGGTGTTCACTCATCTTTGGATAAAATGCATATAAAACTATTTGAAGGTGCTTTCCCAGTCAAGAAACAACCCTATCGAATGAATCTAAATTTACATGCATAGCTTAAAGAATAAAATGATAGTATGTTATGTGAAAGAGTTATTACTCATATTGATTAGTCTTAGTGGGTCATCCCCATGGTAATAAGCATAAAAAAATATGGTCACATTAGAATTTGTGTTGACTATCAGATACTTAATTACTTTTGCATTACTGATCCTTTTCTTGATGCCTTTCATCAAATAAATCCTTGAAGGTGTCTCTGGATGTGAAATTTACACCTTCATAGATGGGTTTTTAGTATAAAATCTAGTCTATACTAAATAAGAAGATAGATATAAGATTACATTTACTACTGAGTAGGGGTCTTTTACATATACCATCATGCCATTTGAGTTAAAGAGCACACCCATTGTATTCTCTAGAATAGTCATTGAGGCCTTTAAAGACTTCATCCATAAGTTTATTCAAGTTTATTTGGATGGTTGGACAATATATGTCTTGGTGACATTCCATTGTTCAAATCTCAGGCTCATGCTTGAGCGCTATAGAATGATTCAGATCTCTCTCAACTTGAAAAAGTATCTTTTTGATACTCTATTCAACATTCTCCTTGGTCACATTATATATTGAGATGGAATTCTAGTGGAATCCACTAAGATTGTCATCATCCTCCATCTCCTAGTGCCAACTACCCAATAAGAGGTTCATGCCTTTCTAGGTCATACTAGGTATTATACATTTTTTATTCAGGGTTATGCAAGGATTGTATCACCATTAGAGGAGAGCTTGAAACATAATGAACACTTCATTTGGACCTACTCATGTTGAGAATATTTTATAGCCTTGAAATACAAGCTTATCACTACACCGATTCTCTAGTTACTTGATTAGAATAAATTGTTTCACGTCCATGTTGATGATTTTGGCATGGTTTTCGATGTGATACTTGTGTAACCTAGAGAGGGTAATCTACATCACCCTATTTAATTTACAAGTAAAAAGTGTATGCAAAGTTAAATGTAACTAATCTACAAATCAATCCTAGCTTGGAGAAGATAAATCCTATTTAGACTTAACATTTTTTTATACATTAGATATTAAGGGCCATTACCTAGATGGATTTGCTAGACCTAGCCAAGGGATTTCTTACCACAAAAAAATCACTAGGGAGGGTTCCAAAGCCTCTAGTTAGGAAAAAGTATGTAATAACCCTAACTAAATCCTATGTTTTCATATTCACTAAAGTATAAATGATAAAATAAAAGTAATAGTCTAATCTAGTGCTTACCAAAGCTTATGGCACAAAGTGGGGGTAATAAAAATTAAAAGTAAACATGCATAAAATACATATTTTCATGTACATGTATATATAATCCTAATGCATGGGAGAGAGGTAAAAATGCATATTTATCTACTCTTACAAAGGAGGAATAAAGTTAGGAATACTTACCTTTGAAGATGAATTTGTTGAGCCTCAATCTCTCCCTTGGCCAAGGTGCTTCAAAAGAGTTTATTATAGTATGTAAGGATGACAAGGATAAATCAAGTATAGGCCACATAACCTATCAATGCATCCAAAAGACTTCTCCACAAGACAAGATCCATATCTCCAAAGAAAGTATGAAACCCTAGGTTATGATCCTCAAGTATAATGGTGGATAAGCAGATGTGTAATATATATCTTCTTCTTCTCTTATCTTTTAAATGGAAAAATGAGTGTGTATATATAGATGAATCTCACCATAATACTTTCCATATGTTTATCCGATAGGGTTATCCCAATCAACTCTGTATTGTTATTGATAAAATCAAATTAGGTCTTGGTCTAGGTCAGCTAGGGGTTGACCTAGACCATAAATGAGTTTTGTCAATTAGATTACAGGGTCGATGGGGCCAACAGTCTATTGTAAGCCATAAAAAATGAGTTTAAGCTAGGGAAGGGATAATGAAGATGTAAAATGACTAGAAGAGGGTGAAAATAGGAGGCAAAACTTAGGGAAATGTTTTTAAGAGATGGTTGTGTAGGTAGAAGGTGGTATTATAGGGATAACAATCCTATGAAGCACTAATGGTCTTCCCACCCCTTTCCTGGTAGACCCCTTAAGGCATGTACTTAGAAAGATTGAGACTCAATTAGTTCTTGCAAGAGGAAAAGAATTAGTAATTGATAATGTTTTGAAAATATTATGTGTATACATATGCCCCATGCAATCTGATCATGTGTCACTTAGGTGTAACACAGGATGGTGCTTTAGGAAAGAACATAACAATACACAATGCTGAAGCTGAATAAATTACATTAAAAAACAAATAAGATAAATGAAAGGATAGAATTTCAAAACACATACCTTTACTTACCTTAGTGTTGTAGATAAATAAGGAGATGTAATAAATGTGAAGGTGTCTAATGTAGGGAACATTAGGCAAACCTATAGAAGTTACCATAAAAAGAATGAAAAAAATAATTTTTTTTTGCAATATAGACTTATAATAGGTGAAAAGTTTCTCTACAATGTCAGGATTCTATAACATTTTATTGTTTAGAAAAAGAGCTAGCAAAAACAAAGATATGATCAAAAGATGGAATTTGATGGCAAACATTTGAAAGGTAAATAATTTTGAATAGTAAATATAAATAGGGTGAAAATGAATTCATTTTTTATTTTTATTATTCTGAGAAAATAGAGCTCTGAGAGACCTAGTTGGAGACCAAATAGACATCATGGTGAGAAGACAATAGTTAATATGAGGAGGATGCATAGCGGTCGAAACATAGGTAAGTAATTATAAATTTCAAAATTTTGAGTATTTTTATTTAAAATTAAGCTAAATATAGAAAATTGATTGGTAGGAAAAATATAGGCACTGAAATGAAACCTAAGAAATTTTAAGGTAGATTAGGTGTAAAATGGGGTATTGGGTAGGAATAATTTAGACTAATAAATTCCCAAGGCATTTATGGTAAATGGGAAAAAGGTCACCATTATGGACAAACAAAGTCGATCTAGTCAAATTAGTCCATAAAGCAAATCAAAATGATAAGGCTGACTACATAGTAGTGGGCTGATTTAGTATGCTAAAATGTGGATGATTATGTATTAGTAGGTCAAATTAGTTGGTAAGGGGTAAAGGGTAGCTGTGTATGATAGGTCCAATTTAGTTTACTAAAGAGGGTCAATGCATTATCACTAAAATAGGATGATTATGGATAACAGG
The DNA here is from genome assembly GCA_037957365.1 of Torreya grandis. Taxonomy (NCBI): domain Eukaryota; kingdom Viridiplantae; phylum Streptophyta; class Pinopsida; order Cupressales; family Taxaceae; genus Torreya; species Torreya grandis. The sequence goes on from JARHVA010001054.1 coordinate 1,596,395, forward strand.
GCCGATATAGTATCTTAAAGCAAGAAAATGGTTGATCTAGTGTCGATGTGGCTGATCTAGTAAGAAATTAAAAGGGTTGATATAGTATCAGAAATAAAATGTAGGGTCAATTTAGTATTTAAATGGGCTGATGCAAAAAAAAAAAGAGAAACTAAATCAAAAGTGGCTAATTTTATAAATTTCAAGGATATATTTTTATTATTTATGACATGGAGGTCTGATACATCCTTTGTTGTTTGATATTTTGTAAAGATGCTGTAGGTATTGGTGATTGATATATGTGTCATGGATACTAGATATACTAGAGTGATTGAATAACATGGATAAAGTAAAACAAGTTATATTAGGCTTTGGAGGCATCATGGAGATAAGGTGCATCCCACTTAGTGTTGATCTCATTGTCATGTTCCTTAGAGCATGGGAATGTTCGACCAATACTTTTCGATGGGTGGTGGATGGGAATACCATTGAGGTGGGTATTAGAAGATGTCCACACATTATTGGGACTATTGACAGGAGGGAAATTGGTGATTATTAGGACACAAAATGATCTAGAGGAGAGGCAAACACTAGCCTATTGGGCAACATGCTTAGATAGAATATACCTAAGATTGAGGGTCAGTATATTTGTATATATTATAGATATTTTAGACATATTAAAGGTCATGATCAAACTTGTGATAGCATGAGTGTTGTGTCACAATTCAAATGACAAGGTATCACTATACATAATAGCCTTGTGTTAGTCCATTTTAGATCAGGGAGAACTTTATGACTTTTGGGTTGTCATTTGTGTCCAACTCATGCATGATATGTATGATATGATAAATAGAGAGAAAAATATCATGGGGCCTATTGTTTTACTAAGTTCTTGGATATATGATAGGTTTCTTATGTATTAACCTACTCAGTTACCTCATGTGGTCGATGACATGTTACCTAGAGTGACAAGATAGATATAAGCCATGTAGCTTGGGCCATGTTTAATGTGATATCGTTGCATACTATAACATGAGGGGAGATCATGTGGAATACCTATACACACATTGATACTATATGGCCTAGTTTTTTGACCATTATGATAGGGTTGGCACATGTGTAGATCACTTGTCACTATACCTCATGGGTAGAGTTGTATCCAATGACACACTTGCTAGGATAGGTCAGATTCCCATACCTAATGGCCCCTATAGTAGTGAATTTTTATTGGGAATGACATGTTATAGAGTTGAAGGTGAGAGGAGGAGGAGTGCTAGTTGATAGACCAATGATTAGGTTATAATATGTTAGACCATGGACTAGTTGAGCATGACAATAAGAAACTAGGGGAGGGGATGACATGGATGTCAATGCAAGTACATAACATGTAACAAAGTAGGTACCACTATAATATTAGTGACCACATTAGCCACACCATAGATGTAGGCACCACTAGTGAGAGTAGACAAAGGTGAGGGTGATAGTTTAGGATGATCGAACAACCATTCTAAGACATAACTAGTATATAGAGACACCTTTTAGGAAAGGGTCATAACATGAATTAGTGGTGACTCCTAGATTTTAATTGGTGTAGAGATGATCGATGGAGGAGGATAATATGGAGATATCATGCTTGGTGGGTGATAAAATAGGGAGATAGTGATTGGTGACATCAGTACTGGTGATAAATGTTGTGATTTTGATTTAAATTTTTGATATAAAATACTAGTTACATGTGGTTATAGTAGAGAGATAGATTTTAGGATATATATGTGATCTAATATCTATCTATTTTTGGTTTTGTAGATCCAACAATAGAAGAGAATAAATAGGGATCTCTAGTTATGGATGTGTACCATGACATTTTGGATGGGGTACTAGCTTTATACGACCCATCTACTCTAGATATTCCTATGGTATCAACTACCCTAACTTAGGCATGCTACTGTTAAGGTGTGGAGTCTAAAAGCTTCACATATGAGCGCATTACCAAAGTTATAGGTTTACACAGTCATCAGCATCAGTCAGGAGCGACCAACATCAGTCAGGAGCAGTTGAAGAAATGCCGACGTCGACAGAGGATCGGTCGACGACGGTCACAAGCAAACAGGCAGGAACTGGCGTCGGTTACCTGTGCATCCATAATGCTATTTTCGAGGATAGAACCAAATGTTTGCATGATGAGTTTAAGTCTTAGTCTTAAGTTCACATTTTTATTTTTAGTAAGATTGTTTTTAGAGCCCTTGTTCAAGAGGCTTAACTATTGGTTGTAAGTGCATGCTCAAGTTTCCTAATTCTATATGTAGGAAAGATCTTCTTAGCTTATTATGGTAGATGAGTAGAACATTGTGAATGTTTGAAGGATAGTACAGAGTTGTATCAATCCAGGTTGTTGGAATTGATTGTACTTGAGAGAGAGAGCTCTTGAGGAATAGAGATCTAGAGAGAGATCTTGTGCATCTGAGAGAGGTGTGGAAGAAAGAAGTTTCTTCAATTGCATTCCTTTTGTAAAGAGTTTAATACAAGTTTTCAGGGTGGTTTCTTGTATCTCTTGTTCTTTGCTATTTATCATTCTAGTTACTTATCTATCTGATTTAATTCCGCGTTTATTGCTTTCACAATTGTAATCATTGTTGGTTGATCCCCAAAAAGTGGTATCAGAGCTCAGGTTCACTAACAGGTGGTTCAGATCTGTGTAGTGCGTATTGATTACAAGTTGCTCATAGGGGTTTTTGCAGGGATTTCTATTTGAGTGGGAGAAGCAATGGTAGAAGAAAGTAAGCTGAGAATGGAGAAGTTTAATGGCAAGAACTATCAACATTGGAGAATGCAGATAGAGGACTATCTGTATTAGAAAGATCTTTACTTACCGTTAGGTGGGATTGCAAAGAAGCCCAAAGACATGGAGGATGAAGAATGGGAAGTTCTTGATAGAAAGGCTCTAGGGTCTATAAGACTGAGTCTAGCATCTACTGTGATATCTAATTTATCATAGGCAAAAACAATAGTAGAGTTAATGACTACTTTAGCAAATTTGTATGAAAAACCCTCAGCTTTTAATAAGGTATATCTTATGAAGCAGTTATTTAATTTGCATATGCAAGAAGGTGGATCTGTATCTAATCACCTGAATGATTTCCATGGAATTGTTAATCAATTAAGTTCAGTCAATATTGTATTTGATGATGAAATAAAAGCTCTTTTAATATTATGTTCTTTACCTGAAAGCTGGCTGGCTTGGTAATGGCAGTTTCTAATACTGCATCTGCTTCGAATATTTTAAAAGTAGAGGATGTTGTTAGTGTTATCTTGAATGAGGAAATTCATAGGAAAAGCATAGAGGAAACATCAGGGAACACTTTAAATCTTGAGAGCAGAGGAAGGCAAAAAGAGAAGAGCAAGAGGAGATCAAGATCTAAGTCTAAGGTGAGAGGTAAATCCAAATCCAAAAATGGTAGGAGGCCATAATGCTGGAATTGTGGAAAGATGGGGCACATAAGCAGAGATTGCTGGTCAAAGCCTAAGGAGGACAATCAGCACGAAGGAAAGGAAGAAGCAAAGGTTGCAGGTATTGCACAAGATGCTTTAATTTTCTCTTTGCACAATAATATAGAATCTTGGGTATTAGATTCTGGTGCATCTTTTCATGCTACCCCTAATAGAGAATATTTGAGTGACTATATCCATGGAGATTTTGGAATAGTGTTCTTAGGGGATGATGAGCCTTGTAAGATTATTGGCAAAGGTAAAGTGCAGCTGAAGATGCAGAATGGCAACACATGGGTGTTGAGAGATGTGATGCATGTTCCTAGCTTGAAGAGAAATTTGATTTCTACAGGAAAGTTAGGGGATGAGGGTTGTACAGTAACTCTCACAGTAAAATCTTGGAAGGTGACCAAGGGTGCACTTGTTATGGCCAGAGGTAAGAGAGTAGGCACTCTCTATTTATGTAATTGTGTTACTAATATTTCTCCTTCTGTATTATCTACTTCAGATGTGGATGCTAAATTGTGGCACTCAAGGCTTGGCCACATGAGCGAGAAGGGGATGTCAATTCTTAAGTCTAAAGGTAAGCTTTCAGATTTGAAAAGCATGGATCTAGAATTTAGTGAGCACTGTGTATTTGGAAAATAGAAAAGGGTTAGTTTTCTCAAGACTGGGTCTATTAAGAAGAGGCATAAGTTGCAGCTTGTTCACACAGACATGTGGGGACCGGCTCAGGTAGCTTCTATTGGAGGATCATAGTACTATGTTATGTTCATAGATGATGCTACAAGAAAGGTATGGATCTATTATATTAAGAAGAAATCTGATGTATTTGAGACTTTTAATATTTGGAAAGCTATGGTTGAGAATGAAATAGGCAGAAGATTGAAGTGCCTGAGATCTGACAATGGTGGTGAGTTCTGCAATCTTAAGTTCAACTGGTACTGTTATACACATGGAATCCATAGGCAAAGGACGGTTCTAAGGACACCTCAACAGAATGGAATTGCTAAAAGGATGAACAGAAGAATCATGGAGCGTGCAAGATGTATGAGATTGCATGCTGGGTTGCCCTTAGAGTTTTGGGTAGAAGCTATTGATACCGTAGTGTACCTGATTAATAGAGGACCCTCTACAGCTCTGGATGGTGGAATTCTAGAAGAAGCATGGACATGTAAAAAGGTAGATCTCTCATATCTCAAAGTTTTTGGTTGTGAAGCCTTTGTGCACATAGATAAGGAAAATAGAAAGAAGCTTGATGCTAAGTCTATGAGGTGCATGTTTATTGGCTATGGCTCAGATGATTTTGGTTTCAAATTTTGGAATCTAGGAACTAACAAGGTAATTAGGAGCTGTGATGTTGTTTTCAATGAAAAAGTGATGTATAGTGATTAGCTGAATCAATCTGGGCAGAGCAATGGAGAATTGGATGAGGTGACGGTCCAAAATGAGCTCGCGGGAAAAAGAAATAATCACTTGCAAGAAAACACAGAGACCGACATCGGCAGGTTAGGAACCGACGTCGGCAGAACAAAAACCGATGTCGGTCATATAGAGACCGATGTCAGCAGAACAGGCACCGACGTTGGTCAGGAAGAACCGGCGTCAGCCAGTAACAGGTCTGGAGGTGACTGAGGTCGGTCATTGTCAGAGAATTTGGGTGGACAGCGTGTTGAGAATGAGTCTCAGACACCCATCAGGAGGTCAGAAAGGGTAAGTAAGCCTCTAATTAGATATTCTCCTTCATTATACTATTTATTGCTAACTGATGGTGGAGAACCAGAGAGTTTTGAAGAAGCATTACAGGTGGAGTCCAAGAGTCAGTGGGAGCATGGCATGGTTGAGGAGATGGAGTCCTTGAGAGATAACCAAACATGGGATTTGGTTGAGTTGGCAGCTGGTAAGAGGACACTGAAGAACAGATGGACCTACAGGTTGAAGGAAGGTGAGAATGGACAGATGAGATATAAGGCCAGGTTGGTAGTGAAAGGATTTGCACAAAAGCCAGGTATTGATTTTGGTGAGATTTTTTCTCCTATTGTTAAAATGACTTCTATACGGGTTGTATTGTCTTTGGTTGCTATTGAGGATTTGTATCTTGAGCAGCTAGATGTTAAGACAACATTTCTTCATGGAGATTTGGATGAGGAAATATACATGGAACAGCTGAAAGGATTTGAGGTTAAGGGTAAGGAAAAGTTGGTGTGCAGATTGAAGAAAAGCTTGTATGGCCTCAAGCAAGCTCCTAGACAATGGTATTTGAAATTTGACAGGTTTATGACTGAGCATGGCTACAGTAGGTGTCAATCTGACCATTGTGTATATTTTAAGAGATTGGATAATGGTAGATATATTATTCTATTGTTGTATGTAGATGATATGCTAGTTGCAGGATCACACATGTAGGATATCTCTGAGCTTAAGGTGAAATTAGCTCAAACATTTGCTATGAAGGATTTGGGAGCAGCAAAGAAAATCCTTGGCATGAGCATTAAGAGAGACAGGAAAAATCACAGGTTGATATTGTCTCAAGAGGATTATGTGGACAAGGTGTTGAAATGGTTCAATATGCAGGATGCTAAACCGGTAAGCACACCTTTGGCTGGACATTTTAAGTTGAGTAAAGAACAATGTCCTAATTCACATGATGAGGTAGAGTACATGAGTAAGGTTCCATATTCTTCCGCAGTAGGGAGTTTGATGTATGCAATGGTGTGTACTAGACCGGATATTGCCCAAGCAGTGGGAGTAGTAAGTAAGTATACGGCCAATCCAGGGAAGGAACACTAGAAAGCACTTCAGTGGATCCTTAGATATCTGAGAGGAACCAGCAGTAGGCACTTATGCTATGGAGGTTCAGATACTTCTCTACATGGTTATGTAGTTTCAGATATGGCAGGTGATTTGGATGGCAGGAGGAGCACCACAGGTTATGTTTTCACTGTAGGTGGAACAACGGATAGCTGGATATCAAAGTTGCAGAAGGTTGTTGCCTTGTCAACTACAGAAGCAGAGTATATTGCAGCCACAGAAGCTAGCAAAGAGATGATATGGATGACACGGTTCATGGAAGAGCTTAGAAGGGAGCATGGGAGTTGCAGATTGTATAGTGACAGTCAGAGTGCAATCCATTTGGCTAAGAATTTAGCCTTTCACTCAAGAACCAAGCACATACAGCTAAGGTACCACTTCATACGGCAGGTATTGGAAGATGGTGATTTGAAGCTGGAGAAGATCCATATAGATAAGAATCTTGCTGATATGTTAACCAAGCCGGTTACAAAGGAGAAGTTGAATCTTCATTTAACTTCTGTTGGTCTTCATGATTGAGTTGAAGATGGAGGAGCTAGAAGATGTTGCTGTACAGGTAATGGTGCAGCTGTTTATCTCCAAGTGGGAGATTGTTAAGGTGTGGAGTCTAAAAGCTTCACATATGAGTGCATTACCAAAGTTGCAGGTTTACACAGTCACTGGCATTGGTCAGGAGCAGTTGAAGAAACGTCGACATCGGCAGAGGATCAGCCGACGATGATCACAGGCAAACAGGCAAGAACCGGCGTCGGTTACCTGTGTGTCCAGAATGCTATTTCCGAGGATAGAACCGAATGTTTTCATGATGAGTTTAAGTCTTAGTCTTAAGTTCACGTTTTTATTTTTAGTAAGATTGTTTCTAGAGCCCTTGTTCAAGAGGCTTAACTGTTGGTTGTAAGTGCATGCTCAAGTTTCCTAATTCTATATGTAGCAAAGATCTTCTTAGCTTATTATGGTAGATGAGTAGAACATTATGAATGTTTGAAGGATAGTACAGAGTTGTATCAATCCATGTTGTTGGAATTGATTGTACTTGAGAGAGAGAGCTCTTGAGGAATAGAGATCTAGAGAGAGATCTTGTGCATCTGAGAGAGGTGTGGAAGAAAGAAGTTTCTTCAATTGTATTCCTTTTGTAAAGAGTTTAATACAAGTTTTCAGGGTGGTTTCTTGTATCTCTTGTTCTTTGCTATTTATCATTCTAGTTACTTATCTATCTGATTTAATTCCTCGTTTATTGCTTTCACAAGTGTAATCATTGTTGGTTGATCCCCAACAGCTACTTTAGACTGGTGGGTAAGGTTATGAGGTAGTTAAAGGCACACGAGGATGGATTGTAGCCCCATAATGGGTGGGAGAGGAGTAATCTTGGTAGGCCTTGTCTCAGGAGAGAGTAGTACATATGGCTACCATTACCAGTTTAGATAAGTTCAGGCCCAGGTGGCCAACTTACAAGGATAATTAGTAGGGTTGAGATCCTAGACTACCTCATTACAAAATACCATTAAAATGGGACAATCCCAAGCATATATTGAAAGTGTGGCTAGGCCACATGATAGGCATGATGGATCCCACCCATAGATTTAAAGCTATCTTATATTTTATACTTTGTAGCCATATGTACTACTCTAAACTAGTAATGGTAGCCATATGTACTACTCTCTCCTGAGACAAGGCCTACCAAGATTACTCCTCTCCCTCTCCCACCCATATATATATATATATATATATATATATATATATATATATATATATAATTTTTTATAGTGGGATATGATATCATGAGTTGTATTTGGTTGTGTATGTTGATGCATGGATTTATTTCTTTCTAACACACATATATATATATATTTAGTTGTTGTTGTAAATTCTATTGGAAATATATTTGGAGTGTTTTATTTTCTATCATTATGTGATACAAATGCATGGTAAAAAAAATGCAAAAATGTCTTGGTAAAGTATAAATAAATAAAAAACTAATACACTACACACTATATCACAATGGGGAATATGTAATAACAAAATATGACTAAATATAATAAATGAAAAGATGCTATAAAGGATTAAAAAAATGTTTTTTAACCATGTAAAAGATTTGTACCAAATTAAAACAAGTAAAATTACACTATATCACGTTGGGAAGTATGAAAATAAGGTAATAAAATGGAAGACACATAAAATAAAAATGGTATAAAAACAAAACAATTAAGTCAATCCATCATACTAAATCACATTAGGAAGTATAAAAGAGAAAAAAAATTGGAAAAATGATCACATTAATTCAAGCGAGGAAGTATGAAAAACTTTAAAAAAATGGTTGTAATCTTACATGCAATTAGCAAATAAGAAAATAAAAGTGAAAATCAATGGAGTAAGCATAAAATGTACTATATCAAGATGGGAATCATGTCAATGATGTGTAACTCATAATCAATCACTACTTATGTCAAATTTGACACATGTAATTTCATTGTGACTTGGGTATTAGAAAATTTTGTAAGGAAGGATTGGTCCCATCCATGGTCTTACACTAAAACTCACAAAGGTAACACCAATGAGGTGGAAAAAATAGGAAATTATTTTAAAATGAATGTTTGTAATGGTAATTTATGAGGAATGTCTAGTGCTATCCATGGTCTTACACTGTACCTCACAAATGGAATCCCTAGGGGGAGTGATCAGTCAACAAAATAATATTTCTCAAGGGGAAATATTAGGATTATTGTAAATGAAAGAGGTAATGTAAAAATCACAATGTAGGCATATATGAGAAGACCTTATGAAATATGAAGCACACTAAGGACATAGAAAAGACACTAAGTATCTAGTGACCATCAATATAAAAAGGATACTCATTCTGAATAAGCACAATGCTGTATATGCAAATAAGTGAGATACTAATATTGACTCATGTTTTTTGTTTAAACAAGAAAATTAAAATGGACACACATTCCCACAATATATTCTTTGTTTTCTAGGGCCTTTTACAGAGCTTTTGATATACTACAAGGATTGAGTACTTGTGTGAAAAAGTAGGTAGTACTAAAATATATATTTTTATTCTCCTTTCCCAATCTATGGGCCTACTACACCCTAATGGACCTCAAATCTATCGTGAGTCCAAATTTGGAGTTTGAACTTCAATTATAATAAGGATATGTGATTTAAATCACTTCTTTTAGTGTGATTTGACTTTTAAATTTTGAATGTTGCTTTTTATATCATTACCTTTTGTTTAAATGATTTGGATTTTAAATATTTATGGATTTTAAGATTTCTCCTCCATGCATTTGGAATAATAAAAATGAGGGATAAAAATGATACACACGAATGAGATTTAGACTTTGGATAAAGGAAGATAAGTATCCAAAGACATGACTGACTAAAACACTTAGGCTTACCTATGAACTAGTGTGTTATCTCAAGTTTCAACCATGTGTATTCTTAGTTTTTAAAAATAAATATAAGCAAAATAAAGGGAGATCCAAGGTGGATCAATAAAAAGGGATTATTATGAGATGATTTTTTTTCTATTGATCACATGGTAAATAAGGATTACTAAGGGGAACAAGGTTTGTATAACCAAGTCACAATAATGATTATTCATGTTATGGAGATAAGGTATCAAAAAATTATGAGAAAAGAATAAGACATCCATGGAAATAAATGAAATCATAAAGAGAAGCATGTAATCATGAAAATAATCCATAAGAGATCATAAGGAAATAAAATGACATCATAGACAACATATAATTTGAAATATAAAGAGCCATATAAGATAGATAAATGAAGCAAATAATTTGACACAGACTCAAATAATGTATAAATTAGATAAATATAAAATTGGATCACACATCCAATCTAAAATGATTAATAAAGTGAAGGAACACCATTTTGTGTTCATAAATACTTGTAAATTTTCCCACAAACATTTTCCATAACATTTTATAGATAGCTGTGAAGCTAAACTCTAACTGCAGTGAGGGTTTCATCAATATTTAGTTAAAGCTGAGAAAATACCTCTCATCAAATTTCCTTGATATAAAATGTAGGCATTATTTAAGGATCATGCTTATTAGGTCCATCATGCATATGATGCTTTGGATAAGGAATAGGAGTGGAATCTATGGGACATGAAGGAGCCACCAGTGAAGAGGAGACCACAGCTGAAGGAGGATCCATGGGTGGAGGAACCACAGGTGGAGGAATCACAGGGGAAAAAGGGACCACAGGTGGTGGAACCATGGGGGAGCCTTATTATGTGGGATTCCTATAGGAGGAGGTGTATTAGGTTCATGAATGGTCATAAGGTGATTTTGGATAGGCTGCTAGAGGATGTGACAATGACTAGTGTGATGGGTACCACATTGGTACCATAGACAATATACCTCTCCATATTTGGAAATATACTTAGGTAATAACTTGGGAAGAGGTATAGCCTTATCTATATGCTGAGGAAGAGTAGGACACAAGGTGTCGATATATTATCAAAGTTTGTGATAATGGGTGAAGGAATGATTATTTATGTCATAAAAGAAATAGTTATGCTTGTTAATAGACTTTGTGGGTGTACTAATAGAGGGAGTGGAAGCAGAAGCCAAGGAAGGATGGTATAGTTTACAATATTTAGTCCAATGAATAAGAAATATATGAATTTGATAGTATGGTTGATTAACCCCTTGTGTAGGAAAAGGAAAAAACTATGGTAAAGGAATCAGGCCATCACCAAGGGAAGGTGGGGCTAGTAAGAAGATTGGGCGAGGCTCATCTGAAGGAGAATTAGAATCAAAAGTAGGAAGAGACTTAAATAAGGGTAGAGTGGGAATATGATTCAAAATATGATCAACTAAGGGAGGATCAGGATGCATAGAGGGCTTAAGGATAGTAACAAACATCTCAGGGGGAAGTCAACTATAGGGATCCTAGTATCTAGTGAAGCAATAAGGACTAGTCATAACATGATCCATAAGCATGCTCCTAAGAGGTTCTTCAAATATTATAGGTGTGCCATGTGAACATGCCATCTCTACCCTATAAATAAGGGGAATAATTTTAAAATTAGGAAATATATAAGATATAATCTAATAAGATAAACGGAAAGACTAAAACAAAGAAGAATGATAATGAAGGATCTCAACATCTCTATCGTAAATAAGACCTCCTAGAAATGGGTCATCTAAAGTATAGACATCATCATAGTCAAGAGTATGAAGATAAATTATGTAGGTAGGTATGACCTTCTCATCATAGGTGTCATGATGAATAGAGTGTCAAGTCTTAGTTAAGACAATATGTATATCATCACTAAGTGGTTGATAGGAACACAGATTCAATGATGGTGGAAGCTAGGAAATGAGATGAGGAGAGAGATAAAAAGTTTTTATCTTGAGGTTGACATCATTTCAATCATCATAATCAAAATCTAAGAGGTTAGGTGGTATATTCTCTATGAGTTTAGGGTGATCATGATAACCTTGCGTAGAGTTGATAGAGAAATTAAAATGTTGAGATTATCAAAATAGAACACTCGACAGGGGTTCAAGGGTTAGAATTCTAAATACACCATGATGTTGTAAATATTACAAATTTTAAGGGTTAGTATCATCTTGAATCTTATATATTTCACCATTGTGAGGAAACTTGACACATTACTAGGCATAAGAAGTGACAACCCTTATATGACGAGTCTATGGCCTGCCAAGTAAGATATTATAGGAGAGGGGAAATTTAAAGATCATAAAATTCAATTGAATAGTGATAGGTGAGATGATAATAGGGAATCACACACAACCTAAGGGATAAATTTTCATTTTATCATAACCTTGTCATGTGATTCTTCACATTATTATAAAATGCTATAATCTGATTCATATATGGTAACTTCACATCCTGCAAGGGGAGTATAAGGGATGTTAATTTTGAATAATAGTTGCATAAGTTTGTTACAATGACATGGATAAGTATACATGAGTTTAAGAAATGGAATTTGAGATGTGAGATTGGTAATCTCTATGATAGGGTCTTATTCATCATAATCCATGAGTGGAATACTAGATAGAAGTGTGTAATGTTGGAGGAGATCATCAAAAGGAGGATTAAAAGTGCATGTAAATTTGTGTTGAAAGGATTTATGAGGTTTTATTGGGGATAAATTGGTTGATTATCTTGAGGGGATGGTGTGGTTGATTTATATTTGCCTTTTGATTGTTTTGAAGAAATGGTATTAGAAGGTTGAATGATGTTGTCAATGGGTAAATAGGTTGGGGAAAATGTAGAAATGGTATGTGATGTGTTATCCAATGGAGGTGTTGGAATTTTTTTGTCAAAAGAGATAAGGTCCTCTTGCCCCAACTTTGTTATCTTAGTCTGGGAATAATCTTGGATAACATAGAAAGTGTTAGATGATTGGTACATGTGCATAGGATGAGAATTAATGAATCAAATACCCTTCTTGTATTAGTCATATTTACCAAATTCTCTTTGGGATTTTGATATATAAAACTATCAAAATTATTGGTTGGAGGAGTAGGTTTTTCATTATTGTCTTGATGGTTAGGAAGAGGATCTTTGTAAATGGCTAGATGAGGATTAACCTAGTTCAAAGATTGATTTTTACTTTGTCTCATAAGATTTAAAGGTGATGTCATAAACTTGTTGACATTTATGAATGAGGGAATCATGATCAAAATTTGGAACAACAAGTAAATATATATCTAAGTTACAAAATTTCCTAAAATTCTCATGAGAGTAACCCTAATTAGCATGAAACCAACATAATTTATTTGGATCATACCAAGATTTTATGGGGTGAATGGGATCAAGCTCTCATGGAAGAGGAATTGGTAGAAAATTTTGGAGTTTAACTAAGGATAATGACTTATGATCATTGATTTTGTTTATTTGATAAAATTTAGGATTAGGGGTGTGGTTTAAAGGAGAAGCTTGTTTTAGAGCAGGGTTGGGAGCAATGGCTTGAACGTTATGAATGGTATCATAGGAATTAGTGACACCATCATTAGTATCATGATGATTTTTATTTTTGATGATCATGTAGGTTCTTATAGGGGGTTGGGATAGCTCAAATTGATTCATGACAAAATTTTGGTTCTTTTCTTTATCGAGGACATCTTCTAAAGTTTATGGAGAGAGAGTCCTAACCCAATATCACAACTTAGGATAGAGAACATTGGTGATACAGGAGTATCATCTAGATAAAAAAATTTAGGTAATAATCAAGTGTTATTAAAGTTTCATGGAGTGATTTAAGTAATATTAGTCTTTTAAAGTTTGCTTATAATCAATTTGGGTCACTTATAGTTCTTTAGAGTCTAATTGGTATTTCCCTCCAAAATGCATGTATTTGAAAATTTGAACATTTTGTTGTAAATTCAGGTTTTGATAAATGTAATGTGATTATAAAAAGTATTTACTATTTAGGTAGAATCATAAAATATATTTATAGAGTCTAAAGTTAGTATATGTAAAGATAAGCTTCAAATTGAGTTGTTTTGTTATGCTTTTCTTGGTAGAAATCAACATCTTAGAACAAATCAAGGAGACCTTCATTGAATTGATGAAAAAAGAGCATTATTTAAAAATGGATCAGATCTGATCCTTAATCCTAGGCAAACTATATTTGAAATAAAATTAAAATAATTCCGTTTAATCAATTGTTGGAAGGTTGTTTCAAAAGAAATCAGAGTTTAAGAAAGACAATCTACCATGACTTTGTAATTATAAGTAACTTATTTTGATTGAAATAAGGATACATTGAGTGTATTTTTATTATATTATATGTTTTTTAGAGATTATAATATGTATTATGAAGTTTCCATAAGATATAAATAACAATTGATGGCCTTTAAGTTAAATTATCATACCTTGAGTTCATTTTTTTGAGTTATGCTTGTAACAATCCATTATTTGGAGGTAGAAAATAATGTATGGAATCAATTTGAATATTTAAGAAGATTTTGGGGTTATTAATTTTACTTATAATATTATTTTTTAAATTTTTTATCCATTTATCTATATAAAACAATTATTTTTAGTTCTCAGGTTATCTATAGGACTGTAGACTGCTAAAACTAGGGTTTTTTTTACTAATGAGTCTATATCTCAAATTTCAACCCTTGAAAACTCACCAAATTACATAAAAAGATAGTATAAGTTGTTTTTAAATAAATAAAACTAGTTTAAACATGTACGGACTCATACAATTCTTGGAATAGTTGATTGAAGAACTATACACCTTGTTTTCTTAAGAACAAAACCTAGAAGGAATAAAAATTGAGATAATTTTCAAAGAAAAGAGTTTTTTGAAGAAAATTAAAGGTTGATAATCATTTTAATATACCCCTAAAACCTATTTACGGTCTTATATTTTTACAATAAGGCTGTAATTTATTTTTACCTACTATAGATCAAATTAGGCCTCTAGGCATACAAGGAAACAAACCCTATTTAAGAAGCCTAAAATAAACCAGTATAAAATTTGGTTTCCATATTGATTAAATAAGGTATATATTAGTGTTTTCATATTTTTTAATTTATCCCATGGTCAATTTAATGATCTCTTATGTCATCAAGGAAGACAAGCCTTAAGAGGAAGCCTAAAAGAGAGTCAAGAAAGAGAGAGTGAGCCAAAAGGAAAGTTTGAGGTTTGAATTATTTTGATACAAATATTGTTTCAATTGGTGAATATATGAAAGAGGTTATCATCCACCATGTTTTTTTCACACTTATTAGACAAGGTTTTCCATAATTTGATGAAAGCTTGTGTGGTTTCACTCTCAAATGGCTTACAATTAATAAAATGACCCAAGGTATTCTCAAGGAGGTTACTAGTTTGAAAATATTATACTAGAGCATTAAATAATCTTCCAAAATAGTGATGGAATGAGAGTTGATTTGATTATACCAATATAAAGTGTCTCTATAGAGGTTTTTTTTAAAGATCTTGGTAGTAGAAAAAGTGTTTATCTTGACCCAATCTTTGTATATATTTCTAAATGTTTTTAAATTTAAGGTAACATCGATTGTCCCATTATAACTAATGGTATGGGTGATACATCCTATATCTATGTTATAAATTTGAGGCATAAAAGGTTCATTTTTAATATGTTTAATCATTTTATTAATAAGAGGTTGTTAGGGAATAAGGATGCCATGGGAATCCCTAATGGGGGGTGGGGTTATTTTAATTGTGAACTCCCCATGGAACCTATTGAGGTTGATTTTAGATGTAAATGAGGTGATTTTGCATTTGCATCATTTGGTTGGCATTGTTATCTTGGAAATCATTCACGTGGTTGAGAGTTTGTAAAAAAAGTTGATGGGTTTGAGTGGTGTTTTGGTTAGTTTGCATAGCATGTAAAGCATTATCATTGGTATTAGTGGATTGGGTATCACTGTGAGTAGTGGCATTTACAACACTAGTAGATTGAGAAGCTTTGGTATAAAAGGAGGCACTAATGACATGATTGGAATGTGTTACAAAAACTACAATAGTAGAAGGATCATAAGGAAAAAAACACTAGTGGCATGATTACCATTTGTAAAAAATGATGCAGTAGTGAGCGATTGAGAAGGGTGGGTATTAAAAAAGGCCCATTAGATGTCGAACATACCATGCTAGTATAAATACTTGGCACAGAGGTATAATAAATCAAAGAATAAGAGGTCATAGTATGAAAAGGAGTCAAAAGAGAAGGAAGAGGTTGAGAAGAAAAGAAGCTATTGCCCCAAATATATGTGAGAATTTTAGGCAAGTTGAATGGGGTTCTTCTTCTTGACCACTTATCATAAGGTTATAAATAGTGGAAGGGTCTTTTCCTTGATGTTGAAGAAATTCATTAATGAAGAAAACCAATTCCAGAGTATACTCTAATTTAGGATAATATTCTATTAAGAATAGAGGGTTATGAACTAAAGATGAATGAGGAGGAGTCCCTTAATTTATAGTACAAGTGGCCACATGCACATTACTTTCATCTAAAGTGAAAGCCACAAGTTGTTTATAGGAAAACCTATTGGGATTGGTAAAGTTAATCATATATGTTGATTTCAACTCTATGTTGTCCTCAAACAAGAATTTCATGATGAAAGAGAAAGGTTAAGAAGGATAATGATGATGTAAATACAAAGTTATAAAATAGGATACAAATTTGAATAAGTTGATTGTGTTTTATAACCCAAGGAAGAGAACAAAAATAAGGACACATCCATTTAGGTTAACTATGTATGGTAGATAGAAAGGCTAAACAAGCTAATAAGGATACACAATCATGAAAGTCAACTGTGTACTATTGAATAATGGATTGAAGAGGTGGATAAAAAGACACATTCATGCAAATCAACTATGTACTGCTAGTATGAGGGTGAAAAACAATCTATAAGATATTATATCGACCAAGATGATAGTGTCTTAGAACATGGAATTTTTTTATAGGGTATTAGGAAGTGAGAATGAAAGAAAACACACAAATAATTATATCAATGTGATTGATCCAATTGGATCACATAACACAAACCTTGAACCAACACTAGCCAATACAAGTTTTGTAATACAATACACAATGATCAAATAGTAAGTAATCAACTGAAAATTAAATACTAACTTATTGGTCACCTTAAGTATTATTATATTATTATAAATTTTTTATTTTAATGTGATAGGAAAGTTGGTTGAAGTAAAGAACTAAAAATAGTCTAAATTTGGTTTTAGGGAATTTGGGTTGAAAGGGATCTGTAATGGTAATGGTACTAGCTTGGTATTGGGGCCTACCCCCTCACTTCACAATCTTACAGTGATAAGGGTGTTGGGTGATTTACCAATATATACCATTAACCACATATTTATACTTGGCCAAAAAACCAAGTCGTCTTCCCCCTTAGTGATAAAATCCAAGTAGGTAGGCCTTGGGTAAATAAATGTTTAAATGTTTTGTGAATGTTTAGTGATTTGGTAGTGTGTCGCAAAAAGTAAAATAGTGTAACTAAGACATTAATTTGTAAAACCATCTATTTAGACTATGTGAGTTACTCTAAGCATGCAAATAACTAAAAAAGGAAATGTGAATTAATTACTAGTAAATAGATGTTAATTCCTTGATTAATAATAGTACAAAGTCAGTTCATGTGATAATATATGTAAAAAATAAAGAATAAAATCAACTAGGTTGTTATTATTCTACGAAATCAAGGTCTTTAAGAACAAAGTCAAATAGATTGACTATGTCTCTCAAACAAAAGGCAAACTACAAAACTAAATTGACTAGGTTGACCTAGTTAGCTTTAGGTTTATAGTTTTGAAGACTACTAGTGAAAAATATAAGTAAAGGAAGAACTAAAATGATAGAGAGAGAAGAGAAAGGAACCTTTTTGGATTGAAGATGATTTGGATTGCAATTTTTATGCTATAGTGCTTAATTTTTGCGTTTAAATTCTACAAACTAGTTCAACTGGTTTGACCAAGTTCTATAAAACCCTATATGTAGAAGAAGAATAATGAATAGAGTCAACCTGTTTGATAATATTTTTTTACATGTATGTTGATATAAAAAAATAACAAACAATTTCAACATATTTGATAGTTTATGCTAATCTAGAACTGAAGAATAATATTATGTCAAACTACTTGATCTAGTAACATGTATTTGATGAAGACTTGCATAGATAGAACAAAGTCATTTTGAAGTGACTATGTGTTAAAACTATACAAAGAAATTTAAAAATATACCGAGTGGTTTGATACAGTATTGAAAATATAGAAAAATATAATAAAATGATAAAAATGATGGAGTGAAAAAAAACTTGCAAGGGTTAGATTCATGTTAGGTTCACCAAAATATATGCAAAGGGAAATACAAGTGATATATAAATCATTCCTAGATCGGAGAAGATAAATATGACTTACACTTCCAATTGTTGATACATTAGATATTTGGGGTCATGACCAATATGGATCCGCTAGACCTAGTCAAGGGATATCTTACCATAATGAAATCACTAGGGAGCATTTCAAATCCTCCAGTCAAGCAGAACTATGTAATAACCCTAACTAGATCTTATGTTTTCATATTCACTAATGTATAAATGATAAAAACAAATTAATAGTGTAATATAGTGCTCACTAAAGCTTGTGGCACAAAGTGGGGGTTATAAACATTAAAATTAAACATACATAAAAGGCATATACTCACATCAATGTATACAAAATATTAATGAATGGGTGAGAAGAACAAATACATATCTATCTTATCTTACAAAAGAGGAACAAAGTTAGGAATACTTAGCTTTAAATATGAATCCATCGAACCTCAATATCTCCCTTGGCCAAGGTGATTCACAAGAGGTTTTTGTGGTATGTTAGGATGACAAGGATGAATCAACTCTAGGCTACACAACCTATCAATGCATCCAAAAGACTTATCTATAAGACAACATCTATATCTACAAAGAAAGTATGAAACCCTAAGCTATGATCCTCAAGTAGAATGGTGGATAATAAGATACACAACATATATATATATATATATATATATATATATATATCTTATTCTTATTTTCTATTTTAAATGATGAAATAAGTGTGTATGTATAGCTGAATCTAGCCCTAATCATTTCTAAAAGTTCAGTCGATAGGGTCAGTGCAATCAAATTTGTATTTTTATTGACAAAATCAAATTAAGTCCTAGTCTAGGTCAAACAATGGTTAACCTAAACCATAAATGAGTTTTATCAATTAGAGTACAAGGCCGATGGGGTTGACAGTGTATCATAAACTATCAAAAAGGAATTTAGGCTAGGGAAGGGATAATAAACATAGAAAATTACTAGAGGAGGGTGAGAAATAGGAGGAAAAGCTTAGGAAAATGTTTTTAAGAGATGGTTATGTAGGTAGCAAGTGGTATTATAGGGATAACAATCCTACAAAGCACCAATGGTCTACCCACCCCTTTCCCGATGCACCCCTTAACACATGCACTCAAATATATTGAGACTCAAGGTTATTACAAGAGAGGAAGCATCAATAATTGATAAGGTTTTTAAAATATTATGTGTATACATAAAACTTACTTCGATTGAAAGGAACTATACCATCACAGAGATAGAAGCAGTTTCTATGGTTTATTCTCTACAATTTTTTTGATAATATCTGTTGGTGAATCCTTTTATGTCCTACATAAATCATGAGGCATTGAATTATGTTGTTAATAAAATCATTTTAAATGGTCTCATTTTCCACTATATTATGTTATTCCAATAATTTTATTTCTCCATTATGGTCAAGCTTGGTAATGCCAATTGTGGTCTTGACCATCCCTTAAGAATTGTTTCCAATGAACCAACGTGTGCCATCAAAGATGACCTACCTAACATGTATATTTTTAACATCTCACATGTTTTTGAGGATTTGAAATGCATAGTATCCTTGTTAACTATTGGTACAACTCTAAATCATTTGAGTATGAAGGTTAAAAAGCAACTGGCTATTCATGATGCACTATTCTATCTCATCGGAGACAACCTATATAAGCTTGGCTGAGATGAAGTCTTTCGATTTTGTCTCATGAAAACAAATCATCATAATGTGCTTTGCGAAGTCTACAGAGGTATTTCTGGAGGACATTATGCTAGTTGGTTTATGATGGCCTACACTTTTCCAAGATGCAAAGATGTAGGCATGCCAATGTGATATTTACCAGTTCATGGGAAAACCAAATCATCAGGATGCAATGCCATTACATCCTATTTTATTTGAGGAAGTATTTGAGAAATGGGCCATTGAATTTTTTTTCCCCACCAACCCAATCAGAAGGCATACTGATTCACACTATGTCATTACAATAACCAATTATCTCACACATTGGGTTAAAGTTGCACCAACACAGGATTGTACTATGACAACTACAACACGCTTCATCTAGGAACATATAATCACAAGGTTTGGTTTTCCACTAGTTTTTACTAGTAATTGAGGTACACACTTCCTCAATGAGACTATACAAGTATTATTAGCTGAATTTATGATTGCCCATCACAAGACCATGCTAAATCATCCCTAGGAAAATAGCAATGCTGAGGTGTTCAATAAAATCTTGGGCACAACTCTCACAAAAATATATAATATTAGATGCACCAACAAAGATAATCAGGAGTTTGCATTTATTTGGACCTACTGGATAACTTCAAGTACCTCACCAAGAGTTTGCCATTCAATATTGTATTCAACACATAAGTGGTTCTTTTAATTGAGTTCTTAGTTTCCTCTCTTTACATTATGTATGTTGGATGGATATATGATGAGCCATCATTAAAAGCACATTTCGTTGCCTTGTTACAATTAGATAAAAAATATTTTCTTGATCATTGGAGTCAATATGTGGATAAAATCAAAGAAAAGGCATGGCATGACCACCACCTCAAACATAAGACATTTACACTAGGAAACTTTATATTCACTGTGATGGTCTCATTATTATTCATAGTATTCATCTTACCAGTGCATATTTTTTAAAAATATTAGATGGAAATTTTCTTCCTATTCATTACAATGGTATCCATCTATGGATACATTTTTTAGCTTGAGTTTTTCTTAATTATACCAATAAGGCATATGCCATTAGTTTAGTATTTCTTATTTTCAATAAAGTTTTGTCTTAGTTGCGTGTCAATTTTATTATTTTGTTTTCTTTTTGTAACTTTATCCTTATGTTCTCATGGAAGACCATGAAACATGATTAGTGTGGGGTAAGGGGTGTTACATGTAAATGCTGGGAAATGGTTCATAGGGATATTCATGGATATGGAGGTGCACAAGTAAATGTTTACAAGGATGAAAACTATGCAAGATGTGACACATAACTATAATATTATTTTGTTTAGTAATGATTCTTACCTATGGTATGAATATTCTCTTGGTATGAATCTTTAAATTTTCCTACAGATGTCATGCACTTTGAGAAAATAATGGGACAAGACATGCCATTAATACAAGGAGGTAGTGGTAATGGAAAGTGTGCCAACATCACATTGTGGCAATACCATGAATCACATTTATTATAAGAATTGATAGTCAAAAAGGGGGGGTAGTAAACGCAAGTTACCCCTTCAAACCTATAAAAAGACATTGAGTGGTTCGTTTTACATTTTACCTTTGTTATGAGTGTGATTTTATAGAGCTGAAGAGTGAATAACTAAATTTAGGTGATTCCAAGACAAGTACATAAGTATTGATTTCTAGTTGTCTATTGATCATTAAGAGTGGGGTTTTTTGTCAATAAACAACCATAGTTAGCTAAACTAAAAGAATGCAAAGGAATTCTTGAATTATAGGTTTTAGATGTCAACATCCACCATTAATGGGTGTTGAAGTAGGAGAGCTAAGACACAACATTAAAAATGTATTCATTTCGGAACATTAGACGGCCATGTCTCAATCTCAACCTTCAAGATCCTTGAATGGTGATGTAGCCTAGGAAAAATCCCAACAAAGCAAGTCACTACCAATTATTCTAAAAAGACAGGAGCTAAGTGTTGGTGGGGTAATAATGTTAATAAAAGAGGAAAAACTTGAAGAACAAGGTGAGTGCATATAAGATGAAAGAATAGGGATGGCACATTAAATGAAGAAGAAATTCAAAGTACCCCCACCTCCACCTTTCTTAATCAAGGAGGTGTAATACCTAGAAATGGTGTTGTGCATGGATAACTTGGTATCAAATGTGTCCACTTGTACTATATTTGATTATAATCACTACCAATGTGGAACATGTGGTTGAGCTTCAAAATTATTATAGAGTCAAGTGCCAAAACACCAAGAGTGAATTAGTCTATGTTTTAATAATATTCAATGACTTAGACTCTACGAGATTCTTCCAAATTTTTAACCTTCCCTATTTTGGAAAACTTGTAGAGGTAGTCAAGTTTCTACTTTCATGAGTACACAAGGATTATATATACTTTAATAGGCATTAGATGAAAATCATTGCTAAAAGAATTAATAAGGTATCATGGTTGTAGTGTTCCAATCGATACCTTGAATAGTATTTAGAGGACTTTATAAAAATAAAAACTACTACCACAATGTTGGAATGTAAGAAACAGGGCCATGCCATGCATATAAATAACTTATAGGACCCTACCCTCTGAGTATCTGCATGCATCATCATGAAAAATATTGGTGGTAGTGATAGATGGAAGGAGGTGGACATGGCCCACCTATATGTTGCTCACTAGGTAATTGACGGTTTAAAGTATAACTGGGCAATGCATTTTACAAATAAGATTATAACAGACATGCATAAGGTTCATTAGACACCTAACTATAGGTTCTTATGGGGTGCATTACTTTTGTTAATGGTGTTCGATGAAATTGGTGTGCCTGATTATACCTCTAGATAATTGAAATGGTTACACCTACCTTAGAATAAGTCCCCTTTAGAGCACTATAAGGAGTTCACATCCCATATCTATATTACTAAATTTTAATCTTAATATGAAGTCATGGTATTATGGTATGAAAGAAGCCTTTGGGAACAAATGGCACATTCCAAAGGATTTACCTACCTAGTTTGGCGAACTAGACAAATTTGTTGTCAAGCAACACTTTTATCTTATGTGCATAAGGATGGCCCCATCTGGAGAGATTTATAATTGGTTGAAGCTGCCCTATAATTTCATGATGTGATATTTTGTGAACTCCATCAACTACATATACAATGTGCAAATGATAGTCCTTAAAGCAGAACGAATTGACTCAGAGATTCACACTCTCTGCAAAATGTATGGATATCCTAGAAAGAAGCCATATAGATAAAAGTATGAGATAGAAAAAACTAATATCAAGGTTCATTTAACCTTGGTTGGAAATTCAATTCATAATCTATTTTATATGTTGAAACCTAAAAATAAATATTTAGGAAGCATTGAACATGAGAAAGAAAAGCTTCCCAAAGTTCCACCAATTGATAGGAAGAAGCATACCAGGCATGATGCCAGCATAAGTTCATATCCAAAACCACTAAAAAGGGAAAGGACTACCCATGAAACACCATTAAGGTATTACCACTAAGGGATTCACAACTAAAGGGTTCACTGAAAAGATACCCACTAATAAGTCAATCAGTAGGCTCAGTACCATCAACACAAACTATTTTGTTAAAATAACTAGAAAAGCCTGAGGATGGTGATAGGGAAGAACTAGAAGAACTACCAAAATTGACCATGGGGATAACTGAAGAACAAGATATTGACTCAAATAAAACACTCTCCCTAGTGTAATAAGAGGAGACCACCCTTGAAGAGTCACATCTGGAAATTGAAGATCCACTTGGCAAAGTTAGGGATGGTTTTGAAGTGGAAGAACTAAATGGCATGGACATCAACACCAATTCCTTGGAATAAGACATGGATGTTGAGATACTTGAGAGGGATCCCATCAAAGGGAAGCAAATTGATGACACCATAGTCCAATCACTTAAGATTGATGTAACCACAAACCTATGTGCCCAATGCCAGACATGCATTCCTAACAAATTACTTTATTTGTATTCCCATTTTGTTTTTGAGGATGCCTCTATACATACCTAGTATGAGATGTCATTATTATTGGACATGTATAATGAGGAATGATATTTTGAGATGTCTCCAAATAAATTTCTATTGGATTTAAAAGAAATGGTGTTACCCACACCTCTTTGGGCTGATTTCCAATAGCTTTCTCCTCTACAAGCTAACACTCTTGAAAATCGCCTTTGAAGTAGCATAATAAAATTTGCTTATAGATTCTGATGTGTGCTGAGCTAAACAAAAACATGGAAAGGTGGTGGAAATGTTTGATAAATAAATCACCACCCAGGAAAAACTCAAAGAGGAAGTGGCCAAGCTAAAATTCAAGTTGGAAGTCAGAAAAGTAAAAAAGGTAAAGACATTAAATCTATGTAAAGCTATTCTAAGCCAAGACTAAATGTTAGCATATGGGGTCCCTTTAGAGGGTGAGGCTATTGATAAGCTAGAGACCCTTGTGGATCTCTAATTGAAGTGATGTAAGGAGCAACTTGTGCCAAGAGATGAAATAATTTGGTCAACCAAATAGTTTGTTGAAGTAGTTGTTAGGGAATCTAGCTTTTACATTAGTGAATTTGGGTATTTACTAAGAGTTAAATAGTAATATTTGATATTTATCGAGAGATAAATAGTAATTAGTTGTTATAACCATATGGTTAATATGGTAAGTTAAAATATTATTATTATGATATATTATTATTTTTTATAATAATATATCGTAATAGGTTTTCTTAATTAGTGGGATTTGGGTGAAAGCAAATAGGGGAGAAGTTATAGGATACTATTCTTATAAATATGTAATGTGACCCAAATAATTAAGATGAGAAATTATAGCATTATATTATTTGTATTGAAATAATTAATCTATGTATCTTTGGCTTCTCTATGTATGAATTGATTTTATGTGTGGCTCCTCTAATCCCCAATAGTGGTATCAGAATAGGTTTGCAATGAGAGTCATGTGGAAATAATTTAGCTATATTTAAGTTTTTGTTGAGAATTTTAAGATTTTTGCCTAGTGGATGGAATTGAACATGGCATTGGAGATCTAATATTAGCACATAATTTTCCATAGTTGACCTAGATGTCACTTGGGCATAGTCATACAAAGCATTAGAATATTACATTGAAGTGCTTCAATGAGTTCTTTCTAGATCAAATCTGGTTCATAGAATATTTGCATTGCCACACTTATTTTTTTACAAAAGATGATTAAGGGTCTTTGCAACATAGAGTGATTATATTTTGATTTCTGATGTGTTGTTCAAATTCAACATTCTAATCATAAATCTCCAAATGATATCCAAATTAGAGTGAGAAGATTTCAACAATGTTTTAATCATTTGTCTATGCTCTGTAGATATGATTCTGATCTTTTATGGATCAATTTTGCTTGCATGATAGCTGTGCTTTAAACTCTTTTCTAGCTCAAAACATTTGATTTATATGAGTGTAGCATTAATTTATTATCTAAATTTAGATTCCTTTAAACTAAAAAAACTCAACCCCACCAATTTTTGAGATTATTGACATATGGTATAGCCTGGTGCCATATATCCACCTATGTCCTCAAGTGCATGCACAGGGAGAATCACTCAATGAATTGTCTGATATGCCAATCAAAGGTTAGTACTGGAAGTAGACACTTGGAATTGCATCTAATGTTTTTAATATTTTAATATTTTATTATTTTAGGCATTGGTTTTGGAATAATTTATTTAGTTAGTCTGTTAGTATTATTCATAGTTTATATAATCATTTGAGTCATTTGGTCCATGTCTTCAAAAATTAAAATTGAAAAGTGTTAAAATTAAGTTTGTTTTATTTGATATAGTCATAACCATTAAATGGTTAATGTCGACAAAATTCTAAAGTGTCAATCATTTATGTCTTTAGAGATTTTTTTAATAATTATTTATTTATCAAATATTTTAATAATAGCTTTATGCTATATTAAAATAAAATTGATGAGTTATTATAGTTAATGTCTGTAAGAGTCATTACATTTTTTTGTGTCCTTTTTTTAAGGTGAATATTAGGGTCTCATTTAGGTGATTAATAAGAATATATTATTATATTTTAAAGGATGAATTATCATTGTAAATTGATGTCTTTCTTCAATGTAATAATGGTTAAAATAAAAAAATGAAGATAAAAAGAAAAAGAAGGCAGAATGAAATGAAAACAATTTCAAAATCTATATATTTAAAGTGCTGAAATAGGTGCACCCAGATCTTGATATTTCTAGCAAAGGTATGTATATAATAAATTATTTTATTAATGATATCTTTGAGAAATTGGCTTGAGAGGCATAAAATATTACTCTTCACAACAAAATTTTATTTATTACATCCATAGAAAAATAAATAGCCGTGTGTCATGTTTTGCCATGAGAAATTCCTAAACATGTCATTTCTGAAGGCACCAAGGCTATCACCAATTTCACCAATTCTTGAGTAATCAATGTTACTAGGGGATGGAGGATATATGGAGCAAGGAGGTCTTTCAGTGACCTCTTGTTAGTTGCCAATCACGAGGTCACATAAATGTTTTGGTGACTTGTGTATGTGTGCTTTTCATATTTTTCCACTATGTATGTTTACAAATAAAAAATAGAAGAATAATTCTTGTGCATGTAATATAATTTATGTGCAAATTCCAAACATAATTCCCTAAGGTGAAAACATTGTGAAAGGATATAAATCACCAATGTAAGTCAGTTCATGGATCTTGAAAGGGTTTTTGATAGATCTAAAAAATCATAAGAGGTGAAAAATATTTTGGCAATAGTTAGGAGAGTAGCTACTTTAGAGATCCTGTGACTACCTTACTTCTTTATGGAGATGACCCTTAGTGATACATCCATTACAGTCACATAATATAAATGTGGGTTAATTTCCTTCACATATAGTTGTCATGTGTAGAAAAATTTCATCATTAGTATGTAGATCTAAGAGTATCTGGTGGCATACAATTCTATTTATTCTATTCATGTCAAGGTTTTTATTAAACCTATAAAATCATGGGAAGAGTGTGGCTCTCTTTATATCAAGGTCATGAGCTAAATAGGGCATGCTATAGTGGGTGAGCATACTACATATAAGAGTGTGAATGTTTTTTCACCATGTGAAAACTATGGGGGGGGGGAATGTTAGGAAATCTAGATTTTACATTAGTGAATTTGGGTATTTACTAAGAGTCAAATAGTAACAATTGATATTTACCAAGAGGTAAATAGTAATTAGTTATTATAACCATATGGTTAATATGGTAAGTTAGAATATTAATGTTGTGATATATTGTTATTTTTTATAACAATATACTGTAATAGGTTTAGTTAATTAGTGGGATTTGGGTTAGATAAAATAGGAGAGAAGTTATAGGATGCTATTCCTATAAATATGTAATGTGACCTAAATAATTAAGATGAGAAATTATATCAATATATTATTTGTATTAAAATAATTTATCTATGTATCTTTAGCCTCTCTATGCATGAATTTATTTTATGTTTGGATCCTCTAATCCCTAATAATAGTGGGGATATGCAGACGTGCATTGATATGAGTTAGGGAGGTGATTCCCATATTAGATGGGATTTTTGAGAAGCTATCATAGCCCACTAAAATTTTGGAAGCTTGACTCGAGGTAGAAGATCTTCAACATCAGAAATTGGTGGATGTCACCCTTTTAATAAAAGATGGCACCAAGTGCTCAACAGCAACAATTGGTGGATGTCACCCTTTTAATAAAAGATTACACTGAGTGCACTAAGGTATTTACATATTTCAAAACTATAGAATAAATAATAAACATGATTCATCAATAAATAAATTCCAACTCTATGGTGCTCTGAAGATAGGTTAAAAATGAGGTCATCACATTTGAAGAGGTTCAAAAGGATGCTTCCACATCCCTTGAACTATTGATCAATAAGGTAAGAGGGTGTTTCAATCAACCTAGGGAGACCAAAAAATTAAAAGTGGTAATTAAGGAAATAAAAACAAAGTTTCTCAACACCTTATCACATTAGGAAGGTGTCATAAAGTAGATCGAATAGATTAGTCTTGAATTTTTGGTTGAGGCTAAGACTAGTGCTTAGTCTATGATAGACTTAGAGTGGAGTGTAGGGTGATGTTAGACCCCAAATTTTGGATAAGTGTTTTGGTAATGGTGTAGAACAATAATGGCACTAAAGACCATGCTAAAAGAGATCATGATGCAAGAAGACCCATTCAGAAGGGAGGTATAATAAATGGAGAACCTGAGAACTGAGGACTTAGTATATAAGAGAAAGACTTGGGGAGTGTGAAGGAAGTGGGAAATGGTTAAGGAGTGATTATTAAGGATAGAACAAACTTCAATAATACACAAGTTTGGAACCATTTATCTCAAAGGAAGACACTTGGCAATGAGGATACCATACTAAATATTAATATAGGGTGCAAGGGCCCGGTCCATAGGAAAAACAAAGTAGATAACTGCCATGACTCTCAGTTCACTAGAAATCATTGGCTAGTCACTAGAAGTGTCATAATTAATGTAAGAACTTGGTTGGGGATAACCAATTCATAAATACCCTTGTGTATAGATTTATAATTCTGCTAAGCATTGGTATTATATAACAATTGATTGTGATAAATAACATAATCACAAAAATCATTGTAATCTTGTTATTGCACTACAAATGATAGTTAAGTTGTACCATAAAGTTACCAATACATCTATTATTTAACTTATGGTTCATATTTAGATATAATGAATATAATATATGTTATATGAACATGTGAAATAAATACTCTAAATCTCATGGCAATAATCTTCATAATCATGTTTGTTTACATAATTAAAACTAGGTCCATAACTATCTATTTCTTTTTCTTTTTAGTCATTGATTAAGGTATATGATCAAGCACCAATATATGGCAAGTATACTAATACATGACATAATCCATGAGAAGTTATTTTTGGAGCATGCTTTAGGTGACCACACAAGAGCTTAGTCTTGAATTAAATGCCAATGTGCTAGCTTGTTGAGAATTAGTTTCTTCAACACCCATAGGTAAAGGTGTAGATAGAAAATAAACCCAACAAGAATGGAAAGGCATAATGAGTACTCATTGACCACATGTTCATTCCATTAAATATCATATATTTGCACATAAGAAGTAATATAGGCACTAATAGTATAACACAATCTAGTTATACCCAATTCCCCCACCATAGTGCTTACTCATGCATTTGAGTTTGATGGATTTATTGTAATAAATTTAGATATCGATAGTGTAGAATCTAAATAATTTGAAGCTGAGCCAATAGAGGATTAATTGGGAGTACAAGTTCAACATAACAATTTACCTTTAACATTTAATTTTCCATTACAAGTATACCCTATGGATCACCTTGAAATTCCAAGTGGAACAAACATAAATAGTGGGCAAACTATAGGCCCAACCATATCCAATCAACCTTCCTTATCACCCACTATTTTTGGTGCACCTATTATGGGAGGAAGCATAAGAAGATGCATTGATAGTGATTATTTTGGGGGATGATTAGGGGGTATCACTGGAGGTGTTAGTGGACCTCAACCATAGGGTTTAATAAGAACTAGAGGAATACTAAAATAGGGTCCACTACAACCACCAAGTGCACCTATGATGTACTATGAGATGATGCTTCATCTCCCTAAATATTGAGGTGTCAAAAATATGGTAGAACACATTCATAAGTGTGAACTTATTTGGTGAGCATGGGGTATCACTTATTTAGAATGAAAGGATACTTAGTTTGCCACTACTTTATTAGATTGTGAGCATAATTGATATCACAATTTTTACTTTCAGCAAATAGTTGAGTTATGAAATATTGAAAAAAGCATTCCTTTAGGAGTGTGACATTCCTAAGTTTGAGAAACAAATAATTTATACCTTAGGATATAAATCAAGATCTCACTGAGAGTGTAATCAAATATGATATGCATTTCAAAATGATTATTTTAAAACTATCATTTGATATTAACCCAACACAACATGATCAATGATTTCTGGGAGGGTTGTTACTTTCATTCCATCAAGATTTATCCTAAATAACCTTTACCAACCTATGTGAAGAACTAGAAGCTGATCTCCATGTTGAAGATCTAGGAAGTATAGATATGGGGATCAAACCCTTTATATAGGCTTATATTTCTACTATGGCCTCTCAACTTGAGAATCTAAAGACCAATAATGATTATGACAATGCAGTGGCCTATGGTGTGCTGACTATGAAGTAGAGGGACATAACAGGAATACATGTCCATAGAAGAATGCTTGTGCTAGAATAAAATAATCTTATCATGATGTATGGAGTTTTCCTTTGCTCCAACATGCCACCAAGGTTAAAGTGTCACTATACTATAAAATATATGATGTGTGCATAAATTATACTAATGACTATCGATTCATCACTAAGATCCATGAAGCATGCATAAGAGGGACTTACCAAACTTATATTGCTACTAATTAGGGGTCTAATGGAGGTCAGTATTTTCAAGGTCTAGGATGTGGAAATGGATGAGGGTGTGGTCATTTTCCACTTAGGACCTATTAAAATCATGGATCTCTAGACCACTATCAACATGATTACTTGGTTTACCCAACTTGTGCCTTTTTTAAGAGTGAGTATTGTCTAGAATAATTCCCTAACTTATATATAATTATCACTAAAGAGCATAATGAGAAGGGAATTAGGATAATTCGTGTTTCCAAAAATCCAAGTTCCCAATGGAGATTGTTCCCTACCACCCCACTAATCAGACCTAAAGTAAATATTACAACATGGAGTGGTGCTAATTCCTAACCAATTTCAATTCCACCTACAGAGAAGGTTCAATGTGAGGAACCACGTGCTCAACACTACCCTGATGCTCAAATATAGAAAAAGATATTGCATGATAAAATGACCTTGGTATGTGTATTACAAGGTAAAATTAATTTTTTAAAGGATAAGGATGTGACCATGCACACTGAGATGTAAATAAAAACTATCTCATCAGACTCTAAGCATGATGAATTTTGAGAGACATGCAAACTACTCCTTAGTGAAAACATCATTCCCCTCTTGAATAACTGGTTATGACAATAAACAACCAAGACTCATATATATCATCATTTGAACCATTCATGCCAAAAAGAAGCATATATCCAACCAAATGCTAAATGTGATAAGGAGATCATTATGAATGCATCCATTAATGGGTGGATGATCTTAGATATACTAGTGCATACGAGCATAGAAGTTAATGTTATCATGAAATATTATTAGAGGAAGATGGGTAGCCAAATTTTTCAAACCTCCCCACATGTTCTATTTATGTCCAACAAGAATAGAGTAGTGCCTATATGAGTTCTCAAGGATACCACCATTAACATTATGGGTGGCCCTTTCAATGATAATTTTGAAAAAAATAAACTAGATGAAGCTGATGATTTTTTGACTCTATTGGGTCAACCATGGTGCTATGCCAATAATGCTGACTTGAATTTTAAGAAGTATTATATAATCTTTGAGAATGACATCCAGTGCATAGTCATTCCTCTCATTAATGATCAAGGCCCCCCTTTTATAGAAATAATTGATTTTGATGAGGACCTCAATGAAATTTATAACATCATGGCACAAGGATATGAACATTTAAATCCTACTCCTGATGGTAAGCTTCAATGGGGAGACACGTAATTCATATCTGATACCATTAACATTACTTACAAACACTAGGCACATAGAGAATATGAATTAATGGGATGAGGTTATGCTGTAGTGGGTTAATAAATAAATTTTACACACAAGTTGACTAAGTGTTATAATTTTGTTTACCTCATTAGTGGATGCCTAATAAACACACCATCTTTCTAGTTGAATCAAACACCTAGGTATCATATCCAAATCAAGGTTTGGGAGTACCTAAAACAATTAGAAAATTAATATGTTTTCTAAGATTAATGTATGCATACACTCCTAATTTTACTTCAAAGAATAGTTTCTTATTAGTGGGATACTCATTAATATAAGTTATTGACATGGGAATAGATACACATTGTGATACATCATTGCTTTCATAATGAGAACTGGGTTTACATCGTACTTTGTTATAATGGTGTTGATTCCTTAGATGACCATATAACCACTTGTGATGATATTTGGAATGTTGATGAGACATTTTTACTAGAATCCTTATGGGTATATGCATTTTATGGTACTTTGCACACTTGGGCTAGTGAATGGTATATTCATCAAGAAACATACAAAGATATAGATACTTGGGCATGCATCAAACATGGTCTACTATCACCTTTGCATTTTCTTCACCCTGATTAGATATAAATTTATCCTTGTAAGCCATCTATCAAGCAATAATATTCAATCAGGCATGAGTTGAATATAGAATATAGACCATGCATGGTGAAATTGATAATGATTTGGCCATCTTCCAAGAACACAATAATCCTAATAGGAATCAATTAGAACCCAAATCATAATTTGAATATGAACATAGGGAATAGATCTATAAGGGTAACCAAAAGGTCATATGTCAAGTTGATGAGGGTACTAGCACCAATCCACCAAATATACCATTTGACCACTTGAACTTGCTTATAGAATATGTATTACATGAGGTAATAGACAATATGCAATATTAGTAAAAACAATATTACACACCACTCAAAATGGTTTAGTATAATATTGGCATATGAGATTCATCCAATATAGCCATTGTAGGAAATTATCAATTTGAAGTAGAATTAACTAAAATATTTGAACTTTAATAGGAGTATGTAGACATTTTCCCATGCAAATACATAAATATAAAAGGAGTGCATCGAACATTGGGAAAAATGCACATAAAATTGGTGTAAGGCACTCACCTAGTCAAGAAACGACCATATCAAATGAATCCTAATCTACAAGCATGCATTAAAGAGGAAATTTATGTCTTGTTGCATGTCACGGTTATCACTCCTATTGATAAATCTAAATGGGTTATTTCCATGGTAATTATCATTAACAAGGATGGTTGAATCTAAATTTGTGTGGATTATAGATATTTAAATGTTGTTTGTGTCATAGACCCATTCACAACACCATTCACAAAGGAGATTTTGGAAGGTGTCACTAGATGTGAAATCTATACCTTCACTTATGACTTTTTAGGCTATCATCAGGTATAAATTACTAATAAAGATAAGGCAAAAACCACTTTTGACATTGAATGAGGGTCATTTATGTACAATGTTATGTAATTTATATTAAATAATGAATTAGTAGTCTTCTATCACATTATGGTATAATCTTTTAAAGATTTCATCGATAAGTTCCTTCAAGTGGATGATATGGCCATGTATGGCTTGGTGCATGACCACTATGATAATTTAAACCTCATGTTCAAGTGTTGTTGACAACTTTAGATTTTATTTAACCCCAAAAAATCCATATTTTACACACCATTTAGAATTATATTAGGGAACATCATTTGTTGGGATGGATTACTCATGGATCTATTCAAGATTGTGGTTGTTATTTAACTCTCAGCCCTAACAACCCAATGCGAGGTCAACACCTTCTTTGGTCAAACAAGCTACTATCATAAGTTAATTTGTAGTTATGTTAACAAAGTAACCCCATTATAATAATTACTCAAACAAAATGGCCTCTTCCTTTGGACTAAAAGACATCAACATGCATTCAAGACCTTGAAGTAGAAATTGGTAACTACACCCATCCTCCACTTCTTAGATTAGCTGACATCATTGCATATACACATTGAAACTTATATAATGGTAGTGGGTGATATCCTTGCACAACTTGGAAAAGGAAATTTGGATCATCCTATATATTTTTATAGTCTCAAGCTAATAGTGGAAAAGAGGAATTACTCTACTAGAGAAGAGAAAGCCTTATCCATGGTGTATAGACTCCAAAATACCCACTAGTGCTTATTAGACATTCCATTCATCTTATTTATGGATCATGAGGTGATCAAGTACATTGCGAATAAACTAGTGTTTCATGGATGAATTTATCAATGGATTGTTCTCATCCATGAGTTCTAATTATCTTTGGTCATAAAACTTGGCAAAGTGTATTTCAGTCCTGACCATATATCAAGTATTGAATTTAGAAAACTAGTGAAAATAATTAAAATTGACTTAATTGATGTATAAAAATTTCAAGTTATATATGCGCCTAAATTATTAGAGGAAATGGCTTCTTTCTTTATAATAGGTTCAGTGCCAAACCATCTTAGCATCTAGGAGAAGAAGTAACTTATTATACGCACTGCCACTTTCCAACTTATTAGTAGAGACCTGTATAAGATTGACCACAATGAAGTATTGCAAAAGTGTGTAATGTAGCATGAGTGCACAAAATTACTTCAATATGTCCATGAGGGTGTCATCAAATGACATTATGTTGGTGATGCAACAACATGAAAGGTTCTCTTAGCTGGGTTATGGTGGCTTACCTTATTTAAAGATGCCAAAGCTTATGTATGCCAATGTGATATATATCAGTGTTTAAGAAAAAAAAACTATAGGGATTATATGTATCTTTATCCAATCCTTTCCCATGAACCTTTTGAAAAATAGGCTATTGAATTTATTGAGCCCATTAACCATATTTTAAAATAAACTGGTGCATGCTACATCATTACAACCAATGACTATATAACATGCTAGGATGAAGTAGTGCCTATACATGATTGTAGTATGGCAACTATTGCTAGTTTATTGGGAAAATATCATCATTAGTTATGGACACCCTTTAAGTTTAACAAGTGATCATGGCACTCACATCCCCAATGAGATGATACATATCTTCTTAACTGAGTTCATGATTGCATGCCATAAGATAACTCCATACCATCATCAAGTTAATGATACTACTAAGTATTTTAATAAAATCCTAGGCCATACATTGGCAATGATTTGTAATATCATTCATTCGCACTGACTCAGACAATCAAGTTTATGTAGTCTTATGGGCATATCAAACCACATACAAAATGATTGAGCAAGAATACTCCTTTTCATCTTATGTTTAACACTAAATCAATTTTACCAATGGATTTCCTTGTTATTTATTTATGTATTTCATATTTTGGCCAACTAGATGATGAAGAATCTCTAAAAGTGTTCCTTGACACTTTGTTGTACCTAGATGAAACACGTTTTTCTCACATTGGAGTTAAGGAGTTGAAAAGCAAAAGCAAAAAGAATGGCATGATAGACATCTCAAAAACAAAAATTTTTCTCTTGGTATGCATGTTTTAGTCTATTATTCCAAGTTCACTTGCTGCTTTGGTAAACTTCACATCCATTGGGATGGTTGATTCATCATTCATATCATCCATCCCATAGGCAGATGCAAGTTAAGATGGTTAGATGGATAATTTTTTTTAGGTCATTTTAATGGTAGTCAGCTTTGATCCTATCATTCTATGTAATATTTCAAAAAACTTTAATAAGGCATGTGCCTCTATATTAGTATAATATTTGGGGTTATTTTCTAATAAAGCATCATATTGTTTATGTGCCTTTTTAAGGTTTATTTTAACACTTGGTTCTCTTTTATTTCAGTGCTATCATTTTATCACTTTCATTAGGTCATGCATTTGGAGGACCATGGACATATTTTAGTGTGGGGTAAGTTTAAAA
The DNA here is from genome assembly GCA_037957365.1 of Torreya grandis. Lineage (NCBI taxonomy): Eukaryota > Viridiplantae > Streptophyta > Pinopsida > Cupressales > Taxaceae > Torreya > Torreya grandis. The sequence goes on from JARHVA010001054.1 coordinate 1,631,938, forward strand.
TATTAATAAACTAAATTAAGAGTGTATAAATTAAAATTTGGAAGGAATCATGAATAGAAGAGGAACACAGGTGAAAAGCAATACATAAAAGGGGCACATAATCACATATAGAAGAGGTGTGTAGGTGAAAAGCAACATAAAAAAAGGTGTACACATGAAATCACATATGGAAAAAGTAATTGCCACCTTTGAAAATATAAATTTAAATATTTTTACAATTGGCATGCACTACGATAAAATCATGAGGATGGAATAAGTGTATTAAGTTGACAAAGTGTTAAGCATAATGGCAAGCATGATAAATAGACATCATGGTATACCATTTGAAATATTAATGATTTAAGTGATGGATAAAGGCATGGGAGAGTAAATTTATGTAAGTCTTCAAGTCTATATAAGGTTAGAAGGTCATCATTTTGACACTTTACTGTTGAATTTTTTTAAATTTACAAAGCTTGAGCGAAACATTTTCAATAAATCAAAATAAGAGTTCATAAAATTGTAGTGAAAAATTAAAAGATAAAAAATGAGGTGATGATTGTGAACAAAGAAAAGAGTAGAATCGTAATTGTAGGAACATTGTGGAGAGAGTTGCAAGTTACAAGTATTGATATCTACCATTAGAGGAAGCTAAAGTAGGAAGGCAAAGGAAGTTCAAGGTAGGAAATACGTATTCATTCAAGAGATTTGGAAAACTATGCCTCAACCTTTAGGTTCCTTGGAGAGTAATGCAACCAAAGAAAAAATCCATGAGAAGTGAGCCGTTGATGATTGAAATTGTCATGTCATCTATAACATCCCCATAGGGATTTACTAGAATAATGCAGTATTTTTTTTAATAGAATATTTACTCAACACTTATTATTTCATTATATTACACCTCAATAATATAATTAATTATCTTCAACATACTAATGGAGCATATTAAACTTAAGTAAACATATACAACTATATTTACTGATCACTAGCAACTTATGTATACAATCATAACTACATAAGAAAAGTAATCATAATAAAATATATCCATGAATGGTACAATAATACAACCACTATTGTCAGTTTAAAATAATAATACAATTACATTTCAATAGGTGATATGCCTTAACATATATATAATGATAGATACAATGATCCATGGAGTTTGAGTCACTCTAACTTTTATATCCCTAATAATCTCAAGTGTAGTCTCTAAGTAAGTACTACAATGGGGAGGGAGAGCATCATCTGAGCACTTTTCCACACCAACTATGGACCATCGATCCCTTGCACAATCCCTCAAATAGGAAATATCCCTCCTTTCATGTATGGGTAGATAGTGACGATGCAAAAATCTAGAGAGACATGCTACTACCCATGTGTTATAATATTTCCATTACATGATGTGTATCATAAATAAAAATATATTCTAACATGATATCATAAAAACACATAAATCATACATATGAAATGACATTGTATATTTAACATTACTTTGGCCAAAGTTTTCAAATAGCTATTGATCTCTAGGATCAGTCAATTTCATACACCACTTAATTAGATTACCTTTATCTAGCATTGATGATGCTAACTAATTTGGTGAAGTCCATCTCACTACTTAGTTAGAACCAACAATGCTAGATTTCATTTAACATTTGTTCTAACCAATAGGTTCATGTAATTATTTATACTAGTAAATACAAACACATGCTAATCATAGAAATAATTACTCTACATAAATTTAGTCCATTAAACATATGAATGAACCTTGTTTGTATTATTTATCACATAAAAAATATTTATGAAAAGAAAGTTTATTTTACTAAATGGGTAGAATACAAGTCTTTCCAAAGAATCTACTTTCCTTAAGTAAATGTTAAGGTACAAAATTTATCATTTTCATAATATATAGTTCATACTACTCAATATAACTAGCATTCATAATTTATATAATGATTTACTAAACTCATAAACAAACACTTATTCATTCATAAACTTAGGCTACATGTATATAATTATAGTTCCCAATCCTTCAAGATTTCATAAATATATGCTCAGTCACATCTATAAATATAGACGTGCTACCTATTCTATAAATATAGGCTATACACATATAGGAGGACCTAGGTTATCTTATACATTTATTTCATATATTTATATGTTCCTATTATATACACCCCATAGTATATATAATTTAAAACACACTATTTTAATCCTCACAAGTTTTCATAATTATGTATCTCTTACAGTTAGATACTCAAAGTGTTTTCATAATTATTTTAATCCTCAAAGATATCTTACAGTTAGACCAATAGGCTGAGTTATTGTCCAATGAACACTTGGAATGGTTGATTGTAGGTTTGTCCTATCACTTGTCCTTCATACAAAGCAAGGATGACCTAGAATACTTTATTGATAAAGTGGGAATGTTGAGAGAGTTGGCTATGGAAATAGAAGTCAATGATCAAGGAGTGAACAACATCAAGAGGAGGATAATGAAGTTGAAAATGTTGAGGGAATTGTAGGAAAGAATATGGAAACATCAACAACAATCCAATAGACAATATATCCAAGCATAGACAAGACAAATATGCAAGAGCAAGAGTGTGGTCTCAAAGAAGACAAACATGAGGTTGTTTTAATTGACTTTTTTTTTCCATGTGTAGGTTTTTTGTAGGAGAACACCAAACAACTGAATATGTTTAGGTTGGTGATTAATGTGAAGGAAGCTAACCTCAAAGGAGAAAGTAAGGTGGTATTGATACAAACACAAGGAGGTCTATGTGTCACTCATAGAACTTGGGATCTAGGAGGCTATGGTATTAAATATTTGGAAGTGAACATGAGAGAGATTTGTTGAGGAGGATTTCAAAAAAATTGGCATAACTTTTAGGGAAAGTTCTTTTTTTGCACCTTAGTAGTATGATGCAAGAACATCCTTCTTAGATGACATGTTTTGTGCTTGTCTAAATAAATTTTGGTTTGATCAAGTGTTTTATGGTTAATTAGCTTGTTTAAGTGGTGTTAAGATTCATAGGACACATTTTGGAGTGTTCTCCAAGTGTATAGAGGTGTATAGGTAGTCTAGAATTCAAAATTAGCATTTTCCCACCATTTTGCACATTTTGAATTTTTTAACTTATTAAGAATTGTATAGGAGTTTTTGTGTGTGTTAATAAATGAATCAATTAGTTTTTGTTTAGGGAAAATTAATAAAGACACCATGTGTCCATACATGGTCTTAGTTAGACTTGTATAGAAAAATAAATCTTGATAATTGTGTCAAAGGGCAAACTCTCTTATAAGTGATCATTGAAAGGTCAAGAGTTAACTACAGTGGTTATAGTTAGTACAAAACTGGTACATTTTTGGTTTTTTAGTTAGTTGTCATGATTTATTAATAGAGGAGAGGGTTAAAGACCCAAGTATTAGAGAATGGAGACTCTTAATTTGTGTAAAGGACCGAAACTCTATTTTCCTATATATGCAAATAGAGAATGACCGTGTTTTTGAATGTTCAAGGAAGGAAGATTCAATGATGATATAATTTTAAGGCTTAAGACATGTTTGGTTAGTTTTTATATGATTTATAATCATGTTTAAATCATTTGGTTATGTGATTTCAAAGACTTTAGTTGATTGGATCAAAGTTACAAACCAAACATGGCCCTTTCTCTGTATTGTAAGAGACTAAATGCACTGTGAGAGAAGGAAGTCCAAAAGAAAATTTGTTGAATTTTATTTATGTATTAAAATATTGTTTTTTAATTTTATAGAGGAGTATTATGAGGTTACAATCCATTGTGGATGTGTGTTTCATGTGGTGAGTGTTTGAAATCTATAGTAGACTATGTTTGTACAAAAAATAACCAAAAACATTATTAAAATGTTGAATAGAGGAGTGATGGTGGAAAAATAATGATTATAAAGGGTGGAAATGGGTTAAAAAAATCAATAAAAACCATAAAAATAGTTTTAAACTTTCCTGGAAGATCAAAACTCAAATTTCATTGCTCTCGGGTGACTGTAGACAGTCATAACCCTGAACTAGGGTTTCAAAGAACAAATGCCATCTTAAAGCATTTAAACTAGTGGAAATATCTAAAAATTTGTAGTTTGATATTATGGGATGTGAAAAAAGTGATTTTTAAGGTTTCAAGTTGAATCTTTATGATAAATTATGATTATAAGCAATTGTGAGTGACTAGGGTCAAATAGGCCTAATCAGGCCTAAACAATGACCTAAAAGAGACTAGAAGAGGAACTTCCAATCAAATTTTGGAGTTGAAACTTCATAAAAAAGTAAATAAAAATATATGGTGTTATAATATACCAATGGTTTCTCTAAATACATCCTTATAGGACCATAGAGAAGGAAAAGGCCTTAAAAAAGGCTACAAGAGACTTTGCCAAGGTAAGTCAAGTTGTGTATGAGGTGAGTTGATGCTTTGAGAGGTTTGTGAGTTTAATTAAGAGTAAAAAATTAATAGTATGATCATGATAAATAATTTAATAAACTATAAACAATTAATGATCCATCAGGTCATTGTATGAGATAGTAAGCTAATGAATCTTTGTTTGAGAGGTGTATTGAAACAAGGTATAAGTGTGAGATTGTTTGGGTATTCCTTTGCATTAGTAGTATATTCATGTCAATAAAAGACTCAGATTAGATTATAGGATAGATTTTTAGGATATTTAAACCTCCATAATTATAAAATAAAATAAATTATCCCTTTATGATAGACCAATCGAGTATCACTTCCAATTATGACAAGATAGTTGTTTGCATTTTTACTATTATATATAGGTTATATATGTCTTTTATTATTATAATAGCTTGACATATATTGATATTATAGAATATCAATCATATCAAGCTTAACATTTTGAAAATTTATCAATATATTTTCTAGTCTATATAAAATAGTAATTAGATGTTATCTATACGATTTACATTCCCATATTCATACACAAACATGAATAAAAAAATCTTATATAATCATAATACAATATTAAGCACTAAGTCTATGTGTAACATAAAATGAAAAATCATACAATATTTATCCCATATATATGTACTAACATTAAAACATGCAAGTTCTAATATATACTACAATTCACTTTCAAAATGTACTAACTTTATCAAACCAAACACACAATACACATAACATTTAAAAACCTAATGTGGTGTGTGCATGGGTCTTAGTAATTTCCTCAATCATCCTTCACCATCTCCATCTACATCACCCTCTCTGATGATGTTCTCCCTAAATAATTTGGTTTAGATTTGAGAACAATTGAGCCAATAACATACTCGAATAATGGAGGGAACACAAAGATAATAATAGAGTACAAGAAATATTTTAAACACATTGATTATATTATTTATCACTCAATATATGAATAGTACATAGGCTATTAAATATCCAAGATTGACTAACCAAATTCCTATAGAATAGGAATTAAAACTAACAACAAACCTATTAATAAAGATACAGGTATAAGTAAAATATATTATTTCTATATACAATATATTTTACTAACCAACTAACTGTATGTGATATATTGTTAATATATCAATGTAACTAATACTAGCTAACTATTGACTTATCATATGGTAATTACTATTAAATAAATAATAATTTACCTTACAGTAAATACATAAATGTGAGAACTAATGTTAGGTTATCCCTAACTTTCCCCCCTTAGTGCAAACATGGGGAAGACATCATTTTATACTATAACTCTCACAAAACTTGAATGATGGTTTTTCACTCGACTAACCACCAACCTACAAACATAAGATGGTTTTACACTTAGTTTACCGATAACCTAAAAAAAATAGGTGATTTTATACTCGATTTACCATCAACCTACAAATAAAAGATGGTTTTACATGTGGTTAACCAACAACCAAAAACATCCATAAGGTTTTATAGGTTAACCCATAACCTTACATAATCTTACAGTATTCTATTAGTCCTCATCATTATTTTTATTTCAAAGGAGAAATGAATTCTCATGTATTTTAATTTTTTTAACAAGAATGTACTTCTATTCTTATTTGTAACACACAATAGAAAAATATGAAAAGGACACCACACAAAATTTCACCAAAACATCATGGGCCCCGTCATTGGTGACTGATGAGAGGCTCTAGAGCCTCCTGCCTCTATTTCCTCCTTCCTCCAATTACTGAAGATACTTACTCAACTGATGAATATTTATTTTTTAAGTGCTGTATGTATTGTTTTATTATCAAGAATTGACATTTTGTCAGTCGATCATTCTTAGATTTGGTATCAGCCTCATATCCATTTTCAATATTTTTTGGATTTTATTATCTTTAAATTGCATAAATTGGACGTCACGTACAAGTGATAATGCTTCCTTATGCTTTTGAACATTTTTTAACATTTTGAAAATATTAATAAAATGACATTTGATTTTTTAATTTGACTCTAATATTGATATTGATAATATCAATTGTTATAAAACTTTGACATACAATAAAGACTCTTTTGACATAAAATTGTCTTTTGGATTTTGACAACAATTTGACTATGGACCCAAATGAATTTTGACAAATTTGACATAAAATAACTAAGAGACACACCTAAATAAAATATTATGACTCCTTAAAGTTGATGACATACCAAAAAATGAACAATGATGATTTCAACGTCTAATACTAACGACACATTAAAATGACTTGACACAAATAATACACAAGTATTACTTTATTACCGGTGAAAACAATTTTTTAATACATATGACTAACACAATATTAAATCACCTACAGACTTCTAAACACTATTGACATTTTCAATCTATATACCAAGAAAAAGTTAAATTAAAAAATGACATATAATAAAAAGATCCAACTATTAATAACTTTGTATTTGACCATACAAATTAGAACAATTTTAACCATACATTAATTATGATATACCTATACTCAATGACATGTGCATAGTCTATTTTAAAAAGGCAAGTTATTTGTTTGCATGAATGGTTATCCTGATGCAAAGATGCGGATCTGATCCATCACGTGATGCCACTCTCAACAATCGATGCTTTCACTAAACACTGCACACTCTCCTCCAAATCTACCATCCCATAATTAAATCTAATACCATATAAATTAGAATCATGACCAGATTAGATACACAATGCAAATGTGTGCTAATGATTTAAAAATGTATGAAAATGGTGATCATGAAATGACATGTGTTGGTGCGTGCATGTAGGAACATAGGTGATCCATATAGAAAATAACTAACATCAAATAGAATATGAAGCTCTAGGCATAATTGGTAGGTTATCCTGATCTGTAAGCTAAAAAATACAAGTGTATTACATTCGAAAATCACTTGTTCATGTTTATGAGATCCTTCAAATTTTCACTTTCTTGTGTTTAATTTGCATAAAGAAAGTAAAATCAGAATTAAAATGAAGATTAGAATGCAATAATAATCAGAGAAAATCAAAGATAACACTAGCAAGTTGATAACGGAGTTTAAATTCAATAGCCTACATCTCTGGGTCCGCCCAATAGTGAGGACCGTTCTATTAAAATGCTACAACAAATGGCTTCAAAACCTTTACAAATCTTTAATTTCGCCTTGTCTGATCTTTATATGCCTGCAAATATTTCTCTTAGACTTAAAAACAAAAGCCCAAGGCCGTACAAGGCAAAAAAAGGCTCTAATCCTCTTAATTTTCTTTCCACAGTCAGAAATCCATGTCAATACAAATAAAAATAACTCCCTTTTATAATATTTCAGCCACTATGGCTGAAGCGGTCAAGGCTATTCAATTTTGGATGGCAGGTCAGGGGTTCCAACCTCCTCCCACCTTTTTAGGCACCTTGACTGAGTATGAATCGGCCTCTCCTTGTTGGGCATGCTCAGGATCTCCTCCCTAGGCACCAAGCATGCTTTGACTTCTTCTTCCCTCCTTTTTGGTGCCTTGGACTTTGAAATTTTCCTTGGGTGGTGTGATAGACATGGTGCCTTTAATACATTTGAATTTTTGAATACCATGTGCATAAAAAAACACCTAACAAATATTTTTTGGCCCTCTAATTATTTTCCATGTGTTAAATGGAGATTGGTCCACTTGGCGTTTCTCAACTATGCCACGTCACTTACGACACCAAATTTTTACCTATTGAACCAAAACTTCAGCGGCCTATAACTTTTGCATACAGTGTCCGTTTTACAAACTGCAAAAAGCATCAAAAATCTCTCGATGAGTACGACAATGTGAAATTGCTTTGAGCTGAATTTTAAGACTTTGAAAAATAGAACGGTACATGTATCCACCTAGATCATTCCTCCCCATTGAGAACTTTTGGACCTTCGAAAGTTGAAATTAATTGGTAATGAGGTGAGGGTATTTTTGCCTCACCTTTCCGAATTCCATCCATTTGGCCTTGCTTGGGTGCATCCCTTTGAGACCAACACAAAGATATTCAACATTACCTCTTCGCGAAGTCTGCATATTCCTGTCAAGTATAGTATCTTCCTTCAATTCTGTTAGATATTCAGGAGAAAAATTATCAATGAAAGGAATGGATACACTTTCATCATGATCAATGATCATTGGAGGCTCATACAATTTCAAATTTTCCACATTTACAACTGAATAAATCTACATATAAGATGGTAAGTCTAATCGAAAAGCATTTGTGCCAATTTTTTCCATTATATGAAAAGGACCATACCAAATTGGTTTCAACTTTTTACCTTCACCTGTTAGTCTTTCCTTACTAATGTGAAGCCATACCATATCACCTACAACAAATTGGTGATCAATACGATGTTTGTCATGCCTAGCTTTGTACTTGGCTTGACTTTTCTCCAATTGAGTACGAACAGTCTAATGAATGAGCTGTATTTGTTCAATGAACTTCTTGGCTCGAATGGCTTCTTTTGGTTCACCAACAGCTGTATTCTATCCATAGCAAACATCTAGAGGAGATTTAGGCAAGTATCCATAACAAACTTTAAATGGAGATTTCATAGTAGAAGAATGAAGCACCTAGTTATATGCATGTTGTATGTAACACAATTGTTCATCCCATAACTTTGGATTTTTATTGTTGTAACCCCTAAGCAAATGTACCACAGTGCTGTTCATAACCTCTATTTGTCTGTTAGTTTGTGGATGAAATGCAGTGCTCTTTTTTAATTTAGTGTCCATTAGTCCCAACAAAGTTGACCAAAACTCTCCAATAAATCGAGAATCTCGATCAAAAATAATTGAAGTAGGCAAACCAAAATGAACCCATACATGTTTAAATAACAAATGTGCAGTGCCTTCACCAGTAATATGCTTAGTGCAAGGAATAAAAACACACATTTTGCTAAATCTATCCATAACCACATATAAATAGTCATGTTTTCTTTGTGTCATAGGCAACCCCCCCACAAAATCCATAGAGATACTTTCCCAAGGGCGAGTAGGAATAGGTAGAGGAGTGTAAAGTCCCAATTTCCTGTTACTAGGTTTACTTGTGGCACAAAGAGTACATCCCCTTATATATTTAGCAACATTTTCCTGCATACGAGGCCAATAACAATACATTTTCAAATGTGCAACCATTTTAGCAACTCCAAAATGACCAAAAATAAGAGAAGTATGTGCTTCTCTAATCATGTGCACCCTCTCATTTTGAGGAATACATAGTTTACCCAAATGATACAAAAGATCATTGTGTACATGATAGTCCAATTCTTCTACTTGTCTACTACTCATCAAGTCTTTATAAACATCCTGAAAATCAAGATCATTCACATATTGTTCTTTATAAATTTCATGAGACAAAGAACCATGTTGTAAAAGAATAGATGCAACAACCATAGGAGGCCTAGATAGTATATCTGCAACCTTATTATGAATTCCTTTTTTATACTTGATCACAAGATGGAATTGTTGTAAGAAACCCATCCAACAAAAATGTCTAGACTGTTGTAGCTTAGTTTGTGATTGGAGATACTATAAGGGCTGATGATCTGTATGTATTATTGTTTTTTTGCCCATTAAGTAATGTTTCCATTTTTTAACAATTTGAACCAACACATACAATTCCTTATCATAAGTTGGATATTTTCTTACTGCACTTGTAAAGGTTTCAGAATGATAACAAACTGGTTTCTTACCTTGCATCAAAATATCTCCCATAGCATACTCACTTGCATCCGTCTCAATCTCAAATGGTTGTTGTATATCAGGAATTTCCAAGACCAGAGCAGTACTTATCTTTTCTTTCAAAGTATCGAAGGATTTTTGATGTTTGCCTCCCCATTGAAAGACCTATTTCAAACTTGTCAAAGAATGTAAAGGTGATGTAATTTATGAAAATTGAGAAATAAACTTCCTCCAAAACTGTACTGCACCAAGAAAACTCCTAACCTCAGTTGTGTTAGTGGGTGTAGGCTAATTAACAATGACTGCCACTTTTGCGAGATCAATTTTCAATTTACCATGTCCTACAATGTAACCCAAGTATATCAAAGAGGTCTTGCCAAATTCACATTTTGACATTTTCAGATAAAGTTTTTCCCTTCGTAATGCATCCATGACTTTCTTAATGTGCATCACATGCTCTTCCCATGACTTGCTAAAAATCAATATATCATCTAAGTAAACTATAACAAAATCATCAAGGAACTGTCTAAAAACATCATTCATCAATCTCATGAATGTAGCCAGGGCATTACACAACCCGAAAGGCATAACAAGCCATTCAAACAATCCCTATTTTGTCTTAAAGGCAGTTTTCCATACATCACCTTCATTAATTCTTACTTGATGATATCCACTTTTCAAATCCAGCTTAGTGAAATAAATAGCATGTTTTAATTGATCCAACAAATCATCTATACGAGGAAGAGGGTAACGATTCTTAATAGTAATTTTGTTTAAAGCACGAAAATCAACACATATTCACCAAGTGCCATCTTTATTTAGCACCAAAATAATTGGTGAACCAACAGGAGATGAACTTGGATGAATAACACCTCTATCCAATAAATCCATTACCTGTTTCTTGATTTCCTCATTTTCCACCATTGATAACTTATACATGTCAATGTTAGGGAGAGGAGAATCTTGCAATAGCTGAATTTCATGTTGAACTCCCCTTTTAGGAGGTAAGCCCTTATGATCCTAAAAAACATCATCATAAGTAGAAATGATTTCAAGCAATTCATTCTTGTGTTTAGGATCACACTTTTCCAAAGCTTGAGAATATTTTTTTTCCTTAGACTTAATCAACATGAGATAAAAAGTCTTGCTTGAATTAACTAGTCTTTTCATTTGCCCTATTGTAACCAAAGAAAGACTTGTTCTAATGTGATGTGCTCTAACTATATATTTAATGCCATCATTAACAAGCAAGTACTTATTCTCCTCTCTATAGAATATTTCTTTTCTATCATAAAGATATGGGCTTCCCAAAATAATCCCACATATGTCCAATGGAACAACATCCAACTCAACCTCATCTACGAACTTAGATGTGATGGCAAACCTTAGCCTACAAGTTTGTGAGACTTGTAGCTTTGCATTGTCACACACCCAACCTAGTGGATAAGGATTCAGATGGGGATTGGTTTGTAAGCCTAGCTTCTTAACAACCTCTTCAAAAATCAAATTTTCTTGTGAACCACTATCAAATAGAGTGTCAATCTTAGTATGCTTTGAAACAACTCTAATGTGGAACAATTCATTTCTTTTCTTATCAACATGCACATAATTCTGTCTAGAAGAAGATGCATCATTTGATGACTTAGTGCTAGAAACTAAAAGAGAAAAATCATTATGTAAACCCATAGCTGTGATCTTAGTTTCATCACCTGAATCTGATCCTAAGTCTTGAACCATAGCATTAGCCTTCTTTTCTTTCTTTTGATAATTCTTAGACCTTAACTCGGGATGTAATTTCCAACACTTAGACTCATCATGATTTTTCTTGCAATGATTACAAAATGGTTTTCCTTCTTATTTTTTAACAGTATAAGTGGATTGCTATTTACCCTTTCTTGATGAACTTTCCCCTTTGGAATGCTTAACATTAGATTGCTTAATTTTTACTTTAGGAAAATATTCTTTTGATTGTTTTCCTCTAGCCTCTAAATGAGTGGCTTGAACACATACTGCATCTAAATTAGTGGGATTGAACATAAGAATCATATGTCTTAAGTAACTATGCAACCCACCTATATATTTTAGCAGTGTTTCTTGTGTGTATAGAGGAACATTCAAAAGTAAAGCTTTTTTCCTAAAATATTGTGTATAATCTTGAACACTTTGGCTTTTTCTTTGTCTGAAACTTTGCCAATCCATCATGGCTTGTTGCATATAGCCTAAAGGATAGAATTTCTTTTTGAGTTCTTCAATAAATGCATTCCAAGTAGAAATTGAGTTACCTTTTTGAAGCTCGGCTTCCTTCAACTTACTCTCCCACCAGATGAGAGCTGTACCTCCCATACGAAGAGTAGCCAAATGAATTTTTGACTCATCCCCTGCAGTCTTTTGGACCCTGTAATAAACTTCAATATGCTTGACCCAATTATCCAAATTTTTGGCATTAACTTCACCATTAAACATTGGTAATTAAAAATTAATATCCAATTTTAGTGAAGGGAGAGATTCCACAATTTTTTTACTGTCATCCGATGGAGAAGGTTTTTTGATTTCTTTACCTTTTGATTCTCGTGAATCACCTTCTTTTTCATTCTCGGATTTCCTTTGTTTGTCACGATATAGTTCCTTAACCATGCTTCTCATGTCCATGAAAGCTCGATGGAAAGCTTGTTCGGATTCCATCTCTTCTTCGGCCATCCTTGAAGCACGCCTTGAACCAATCTTTGGATTATACTCTACGAATTTTCCTTCACCCTTTTTGGATTTAGACCTTGTCAACAAACACTAGCAATCATTATTAAATAACAACCACTCTAATACCAAAAATCTGATCTGTAAACTAAAAAATACAAGTGTATTACATTCGAAAATCACTTGTTCATGTTTATGAGATCCTTCAAATTTTCACTTTGTTATGTTTAATTTTCATAAAGAAAGTAAAATCAAAATTAAAATGAAGATTAGAATGCAATAATAATCAGAGAAAATCAAAGATAACACTAGCAAGTTGATAACAGAGTTTGGCTTCAATAGCCTACATCTCCAAGTCCACCCAATAGTGAGGACCATTCTATTAAAATGCTGCAACAAATGGCTTCAAAACCTTTACAAATCTTCAATATTGCCTTCTCTGATCTTTATATGCCTACAAATATTTCTCTTAGACTTGAAAACAAAAGCCCAAGGCTGTACAAGACAAAAACAAGGCTCTAATCCTCTTAATTTTCTTTCCACAATCAGAAATCCATGTCAATACAAGTAAAAATAACTCCCTTTTATAACATTTTAGCCATTGTGGCTGAAGCGGTCAAGGCTATTCAATTTTGGGTGGCAGGTCAGGGGTTCAAACCTCCTCCCACCTTTTTAGGTGCCTTGACTAAGTATGAATCAACCTCTCCTTGTTGGGCATGCTCAGGCTCTCCTCCCTAGGTGCCAAGCATGCTTTGACTTCTTCTTCCCTCCTTTTTGGTGCCTTGGACTTTGAAATTTTCCTTGGGTGGCGTGATAAACATGGCGCCTTTAATACATTTGAATTTATCAAATACCATGCGTATGAAAAAACACCTAACCAATATTTTTTTGCCCTCTAGTTATTTGCCATGTGTCAAATGGAGATTGGTCCACTTGGCATTTCTCAACTATGCCACGTCACTTACGACACCAAATTTTTACCTGTTGAACCAAAACTTCAACGGCCTATAACTTTTTCATATGGTGTCCATTTTGCAAACCGTAAAAAGCATCAAAAAGCTCTCAACAAGTACTACAATCTGAAATTACTTTGAGCTGAATTTAAAGACTTTGAAAAATATAATGGTACATGGATCCACTTGGATCATATCTATTTTAGATTTGACTATGCATATAATTTCAAGGCTGATGAAGTTGTGTTCAAGATATTTAAACAAAGATTTCAATGTAGAACCAATTCATAGTGGCTAGATGGCATTGGGCTATACAAAACCAACATTATAGATTTGATAGAATTGATATGTCTCACAAACCTATCAGAACTAGTGGTTCATGGTGACATTACCTTGAATTTGTACATGGCCCTCAAATATAGGAGAAGTTCACCATGTATCAGTTTTATATCAGCATAGTCAACTCAGATGGAAAAGAAATGTATTTTAATAACTTTAGATATATCAACACAAATATAAATACATGATATCAGTGGTATAAATAATACATGATTAGGTGCTTAGATTCTCATCATAGACACAATCAGGATTAAACTAAAGTTTTCATAGAACTTTCTAATTGTAACTCAAGACCTTCAAACACTCCTTGAAAAATTGCTACTTACTTAAAGCATATCTGCTCCTACACATTTATTAAACCATCATAACCTCCTACTATGATACCAAATAAAGAGGTTGGTTTATATTTGAGCACAATTAAGCCAATAACATACTTGAATAATGGAGACAACATAGAGATAATAATAGAGTACATGAAATATTTTAAACACACTAATTATATTATTTCTCATTTCATATCTGAATAGTACATAGGCTATTAAATAACTAAGACTGACTAACTAGCCTCCTATAGAATATGAAGGTAAACTAACAACAAACCCATTACTAGAGATACATGTATAAGTAAAATTTATTATTTATATATATAATATATTTTACTAACCAACTATACTTGATATATTATTAATATATCAATGTAACTAATAATAGTTCACTACTAAATTATCATACAGTAGTTACTATTCAATAAGTAGTAATTTACCTTATAGTAAATACATAAATGTGAGCACTAACGTTAGGTTATTTCTAACACTCCCTCCATCATGTTTTGAGGGAAGAACTCTCCTACATCCAACTCATGATAAGAAGGTAGTTAGTCAATTACATCATGATATAAATAATAAAACAATGCTATTAACAATAAATGTAACATAATCATTATGTATAGATTCATAATTAGCCAACTCATAATAATGAACTCATGAAATATAAGTAAGAAACATATGTCTCATAACAACATATGACTTATAATTTAGTTAAAAAGTAATAAATCAAATTAAATATCATATTAATCGATGGATAATTAGGTAAATCAATTTAGTGAGAGAATCAAGATGTAACATCCTTCCCCCTAGACTTGGTCATCATCCCAATGACACTTATTCAAAAAATAGTTCGAAATAAAAAATAGAGTTAAATAGAATATAACATAATATCTAGCATCAAATTAATCAAATAAATATGGAAATAACTTGTAAAACTCTTCATAGTCTTCCTAAGTAGAACTATCCTTAAAGTATTATCCCATAAGACATTGCCCTATGACACTTCTCTATTACATAAACAAAGTTTGTGAGTGTCAATTACTTTGATTGGTTCTACCATCACCACCCTGAGATCCAAAACCTGTAAAGTATTCTAATCCAACACATGCAAAGGATCAACTATATACTTTTTAATATAATATACGTAAAAAATATTATGTAATAGAGTTAGGGTCAGCATCAATACAAGCCTATATGTTATAAAATTTACCACTTATAAAACCTTGAAGCATCTCACATATCTTGGTGAAAGTTTTGCTAACTTACCAAATTTAATCAAGCTCTTTTTTAATTTAACCTGTAATAATACTTTATCACCTAATACAAAATATCTAGTTATTATCTTTAGATCAATATAGCTCATATGCATATCATTATCCTCAACCAATCTTTACCTAATTGTTCTAACTTTATCTTCCATTTTTGAAAGCATCTCAGGTCTAAAGACTACCCTATCTTCCAACCTATCCCAACTGATTGGTGTCTTGCACCTTCTCCCATAAAGTGCTTCAAACAATGCCATCTTCAAAGCAAATTGGTATGAGTTTTTATATTCAAAATCAATTAACAAAAGGTATTATTCCTATTCATATTATTGATCCATGTAATACATATGAAGAAGATCCTCTAACATCTAATTTACTCACTCAGTTTGATTGTTAATTTGTGCAACTAAGAAGGGGTAAAAATTTATTCAGAGAAACCCGAAATCGGGAAGATTACATTATCATGTCCTGATCAAGAAGTTGCGACAGGATGGGGGCAAGCCCAGCGGGCAGCCTCTCCTGATCAAAAATAGCCCAATCTGGCCCATGCTCTGTGGCCCATTTCGCCAGACGGTCGGCCACCCCATTCCACTCCCTGGGGATATGCTTGAAGGAGATCACTTCAAACACCAGACAAATCTGATGAATTTGCTTAATAATGGCAGCCAATTGCCAATCCACAGCCTCAAGGTGCAAGTTCCTCAGTAGGTTAACCACGACTTGCGAATCTGATTCGCAAACAACACTGAGCCACCCCTTCTGGCAGCAAATTTGTAAGGCCTCCAAGATGGCCAATGCCTCCATTAAGTTATTCGTAAACTGACCTTTATGGACCGAAAACAAAAAGCATGGAGAGCCCGAACTATTTCTTCCAATACCACCAATTCTTGCAATTCCAAGATTGCCTCTCGAAGAGCCATCCACATTGACTTTGATAAGCCCCTCCACTGGTGGCGTCCACTTTCCAGCTCGGCTAACAGGTCGCGCCCTTTGCCTGGTGGCACATGTAATCCCTAAGGTCACGTGGCGCGTGTAATGCCAGAGGATGCCATTGGAGGACGGAATAGGGGATATACGCACCCACACTTTGGCGTCCCACGGCCCCAGGTCCGCCCCCCACCCCTACTGCTGTGTATGGTTTCTTGAAGCGCTGTGGTGATCCTCACCCACAGCTCCCGAGGAATCTTAGAGCGCTCTTGGAAAATTCTATGGTTCCTCTCAATCCAGAGGTTCCACAATATAAACACAGGCCCAGCAGACCAAGCCTGTTGCAAGGGAGGCGCCCTGCTAGGAGGTTGCTCTAGGTGAATCCAAAATTTAGCCAAGGAATTCACATGCCAACAAGGACGCTCCCAGATTTCCCACCACTTATGCCATAGCTCTCTGGAAACAGAGCACTGGAAGAAAAGATGCTGAGTCGTCTCAGCATTTTCACCACACAAAATACACTTTGACGGACCTTGGAAGCCTCTTTTACAGAGGTTGTCCCAAGTCAAGCATCGATTATAGGTGAGGGTCCAAACAAAAAAATTGCATTTTAGCCAACAGGCTGAATTCCAAATTCTTTTGCCCCAGAGAAACTCAGCTATGCCAAAACAGTCCTTTGCCAGCTCCAGATATCCAGCTGAGATAGAATACTGTCCCATGGAGGTGCCTCCCCATGCCAGTTCATTAGACTCACGCAAGGAGCTGCAACCTCTACCAACCAGGAGCTGAGATAATTCCCTTCTATTAGCCTCTGTGCCTCTCGGAGGTCAGTCCAACATATGCTTCCATTTATAGGCAACTGTTCTCCCAATATTGAAAGATTCTTTATAGTGCTCCACGGTATTCTAGCCAGCCATCCGAAAAGCATCACACAGGTCCTGCAAATGGGGATGAGAGGAGAGGAGGGGTGGTGTCCCATTCCAGGATTCCTCCCAGAAAAGCGTATCAGCTCCATTATTGCAAATCCAAAACAGCCTAGACTGAATTAATTGCACCCCCACCTTGAGAGTGTCCCACACCATTGATCCTCTACCCTCCAAGGAGAATCTAGGAATCTCCGTCGTGATAGCCCCAGGGAAATATTTCACCGATAGGATCCAGGCCCATAGCTGCGATTGATTGGTGCACCAGCGCCAATATAACTTTGCAGCAAGAGCTTGTCTAGCCAGGGTAGCGGAGCGGAGTCCAAGCCCTCCCTCCTTCTTGGGTCTACAAACAGTGGCCCAATTTACCAGACTCCATTTTGACTGCTGCAAGTTGCCACTCCAAAGAAATTGCCGAGACAGGGCATCATACTCATAGAGAAAAAACATCGGGGCAGCCTGAACCATGCTACGATAAATTGGCAAAGCTTGAATTACAGATTGCAGAAGAGTCACCCGCCCAGCGGTAGTCAACCACCTATGTGTCCAATGGTTCACTCTCTGCTTTAACTTATCTAGAACATTCTGCCAAAATAGCCTGGGTTGCCTCCCAACCACAATGGGAACTCCCAAATACGTCACTGGAAGAGCCTGTATCTGAAATCTAAGAACAACAGCAATTCTTCGTTGAATAGGCACCGGGGTATTGAAAAAATAAATGGAAGATTTGTGTTCATTTATTTTCTGACCAGAAGCCAATAAATATGTGTCCAAGGTATGACGGAAGGCCTGCGCTTCCCTCATATGGGCTTTCCCAATCAGAATAGTGTCATCCACAAATTGGAGGTGGGTCAAATTGTTAATTCTGTGCCCCCACTTCCATCCACAGATCTGGTTTTGAGCTGCTCATGATTTTATCAGACGCCCCAATCCCTCAGCCAAGATAATAAACAAGTATGGGGAGATCGGATCCCCCTGGCGAAGCCCCCTAGAGGCACCAAACAGCCTAGAAGGTGCCCCATTAATGAGAACAGAATATGAAGGCGAAGTAATACAGCTTAGAATCCATCTAATCCAATCCTGACTGAAGCCAAATGCCAAGAGGATTTTCTGCAGGAGGTTCCAATCAACCCTGTCATAAGCCTTAGCTAAATCCATCTTGATAAACATAGCTTTTTCCTGTGATTTGCTCATGGAATGGATTGCTTCCGAGGCGATCACAACACCATCCAAAATCTGATTTCCTGCCACAAATCCCCCCTGCTCCTCAGAAATGATCAAAGGAAGGTAAGCCTTAAGTCTTTCCACTAACAACTTGGTGATAAATTTGTATACCGTGTTGCAGAGAGCAATGGGTCTGAACTGATCCAAAGAAGTCACCTGCTCCTGCTTTGGGATCAGCACAAGAAAGGTAGCATTGAGCGCTCTAAGCATCTCTTTGTTACGAAAGGATTCTTGTATCACTTCCAGCAGATCTGGACTGATGATATCCCAGAATTCTTGAAAGAATTCTGCCAGGAAACCATCCGAGCCTGGCGCTTTACCTCTATGCATGGAGAAAACAATTTTCTCAACTTCATCCTTACCAACAGGTTTCAAGAGTTCAGCATTCATATCCAGCATGATGACAGGAGGGATGCAAGACAAAATCTGATTCTCTTCCCTCTCAATAAAGGGCACATTATCAGTCAAGAGCTCAGAGAAGAATCGAACGACCTCCTCAAAAATAGCCGAAGAGGAAGTAGCACGAGTACCATTCAGAAGATCCAGAGCAGCAATGTAATTTTTGTCGCACCTCGCCTGAACTGACTTGTGAAAGAAGGTAGTATTTCAATCCCCTTCTTGAAGCCAGTCGATCCGGGCTTTCTGCTTCCAAAAGATTTCTTCCCAGAGTTCCCACTCTGTAAGCTCACTCAAAGCCAAAAATTTAGACTTTCGAAGATCTTCAGTCAAACCAAAATCAAGGATCTACCTGGTAGTACTGTCCAACTTATCTTGAGCTTTTTTCTTCATAGCATAAAGGTTGCCAAAATTGTTCCTGTTCCACACCTGGAGCTTTCTTTTAACAAACTGGAGCTTCTTATCGAAGCAAAACATTACTGTAACATAATTCGGACCTCCCTGCTGTCAGGAATCCAAGAACAACAAACATGCTCTGACTCCACTGGTTAGGATCTTGCTCCTCAGATAGAGCACAGTATGATTACCAAATATATAAGCAATTGAATATGCGGAAATAACCAGAAGCACAAGTAACTAGAATTCACCAATAGCACAGAATATGAGAGACAATACACTATCTTGTATTAACACTAACAGAAAAGAATACATCAAAGAGCCGCCACACTCTTTCACCTTACAGAGATTCGCCACACCTCAAGTGTATAGTAATTATTCTCACACACACTCTCCTACAC
The DNA here is from genome assembly GCA_037957365.1 of Torreya grandis. NCBI lineage: Eukaryota > Viridiplantae > Streptophyta > Pinopsida > Cupressales > Taxaceae > Torreya > Torreya grandis. The sequence continues at coordinate 1,651,913 of JARHVA010001054.1, forward strand.
AAAAACGGTCCCAACAACCAACTCACACACAGAATTGGTGTTCACCTCACCAACCAGTCAGTAATAACCCTGCCGGTACATCAAGCACTCTATAGCACTTCAAGCTGATCTCTCATGAACCTGCAACCTGCAATTCAAAGACCAAACTTACATGTAGATCACCAATGAGCTTGCAACAACCTGCAACTCATAGATCTTACAACTAGAAGGAACTCTTCCTTTCTATCTCATGCCTTAAACAATACATGCCAATGGGTCTATAAATAGATCCCTAACTCAAACATTAACTAAGACTCTTAATTTAGACAATTATCCTCACAGCCCAAGACTCTGGCTGGTCTTGACATGCAAACTCATAGTTCACTTAACTAACTGTCCGTGAAACGAACACTTCAGGAACACACAGGCGACCGACGCCGGTCCCTGCTGGTCTGGTTCTGCCGACGTCGGCCAACTTCTTGCCGTCGCCGGTTGCCTTCTGCACTGGATCCTGCCGACGTCGGTCATGCTGCCGACGCCGGTTCCTGTAGAACTCAGCAACCATCTGTTCCTAGTTTGCAAAGGTTGAAGCTTTTAGCTCCACAACCTAACAATCTCCCACTTGGAGATAAACAGCTGCAACCTGTACCTGTACCTGTACACAATCTAGTTTGTTTCCTTGGCTTTGTATCCCTCCTCAAGATCACTCTTGAAGACCAACCACCACAAAATCCGTGGTGCAAAATCTGTCATCCAAATTACCTGCCACATCCGCATCTACAACCATGTAGAGAAAGAACTTGACCCTGCATAACATGTGCACCTGCTGCTGGTCCCACTGAACTGCCCTTCAGTATTACTCTCCCGGATTGACTCCAAACTTGTGACAACTCCCACTGCTTGGGAAAACTCAGGTTTAGTACATACCATGCACTCAACCTCATTATGTGAATCAAGACACCTGTTCTATGAACTGTCTAACCATCGGCGTGCTAACCGGCTTCACACAATCATCCTGAAACAAAGTCAAAAAGACCTCCATGTCTCTAGAACACACTCATGCCAAAGAATCTTGCTGCTCCCAGATTCTCCATGACATACACCTGAACTAGCTTTACCTTTAGTTCAGAAATACTTGTATATGTAACCCTGCAACAAGCACATCATATAGAAAATAGAATAGTGTAGCTAATACTATCCAACCTGGTAAAGAGAAACACAATGATCAAACCTCCATTGCCCTGCAGCTAATACAAGATCATATTCCCTGATCTTCCATCTCACGTATCTATTTCCGCTCTTCTTCATCCTCAACATCCATTCGTCTCTCAGTGCTTACTTCCAGCTGGCAACACTACCCAAAACACTTGTTTGGTTCTCCTCCAAGGAATCACATCCTCATCCATGCCAAGCTCCCACTGTTTCCTGGATCTACCTGTTCTGCTTCTTCAATAACTTCCTGGTCCTATGCCATAAGTGAGCAACAAGTAGTGTAAAGAAGGGAAATGACGAATTTAAGAACTTACTTACACCTTCAGTCCTCCATATGGGCGCTTGAGACTCCATGACAACTAGCTGTCCACCCAAAATTTGTCTCAGTAACCGATGCCGGTCACATCTCAGTCTACAACCGACCGATGTCGGTTCCCTGCGACTGCCTTCCTGCCGACGTTGGTTTCCCCTGGCCGACGCCGGTCTCTGTCTGCCCCGAGTCACCGACGTCGGGCTGCACATAGCCGACGTCGGTCCCTGTCTGGACGCCGACGCCGGTTTTCCTGCCGACGTCGGTCTCTGTGTTTTTCTTGTGAGACCTGACTTTTTCCCGCGAGCTCTTTTTGGATCAAAACCTTGTCCAAGTTACCCTTGCTCTGCTCAGTATTCCTCTGCACCTTATGCTGAACTCTGTCCGTCACTTTCTCCTTGAAAACCAAGGCTTTCCCGTTCTTGTCACTAACATCGGATTCCTCAAGAAACCTTACTTTCTTCTTCTGCATACAGAAACCACGATCCATGCCTTCCAAATCCGAAAGCGTATTCTTTGACTCAAGAACTAGCATCTCCTTCTTATCTATGTGACCAAGCCTATCAAGCCACATCTCTGAATCTACAGCTGAAGTAGATAACCCAGAAAGAGAATCAGTAAAACAAGTAGATAGATAAAGAGTACCTACTTTCTTACCTCTAGCTATAACAAGTGTACCCTTGGTAACCTTCCAAGAGTCCGCTGAGAGAGTTACTGTGCAACCCTCTTCACCCAAACTTCTAACAAAAATCAGATTCCGCTTTAGAACTGGGACATGCATGACCTCCTTTAACACCCATGTGTCACCTGTCTGCAATTTCAGCTTCACTTTGCCTTTGCCAACAATCTGACAAGGCTTACCATCTCCTACACAAATTTCTCCAAAGTCTCCCTGGACATACTCATGAAAAAATTCTCTGTGGAGATGCATGAAAAGAGGCACCAGAATCTAATACCCAAGATTCTACTTTATCCAAAGAACATACCAGAGCATCCTATGCAGCGTAGCCTGCAACATCTGCTTCTTCTCCATGTTCTTCATGATGATCTTCACCCGATCTGCAATCTCTCTTTAAGTGCCCTTGCTTTCCACATTTCCAGCAGGTTATTCTGCCATACCTAGACTTGGATCTTTTGGCTATCTTCGACCTTGATCTCCCACGCTCTGTCCTCTCTCTTGGCCTTCCTCTTCCTTCAACACTCAAAGCATTTCCGGATAATTCACCTGTGCTTTTCCTGCGTATCTCTTCATTCAAGATCACGCTCACAACATCATCCACTTTTAAGACTTTTGAAGGAGACACATTATTAGAAACTGCCATTACCAAACCTTCCCAACTTTCAGGTAATGAACACAAGATTAAGAGAGCTCTAAGTTCATCATCAAATACAATATTCACTGAACTTAACTGGTTTACCAAACCATGGAAATCACTAAGATGGCTATGAATAGATCCACCTTCCAACATTTGCAAATTAAATAAACGCTTCATAAGAAATACCTTGTTTGAAGCCGAGGGTTTTTCATATAAATTTGCCAAAGATTTCATCAACTCCACCGTTGTCTTACACTGTGATAAGTTGGAAATCACAGATGAATCAAGACTCAATCTAACAGATCCCAGAGCCTTCCGATCAAGAACCTCCCATTCTTCATCTTTCATATCCAAGGGTTTGCTAGCAACCCCACCCAACGGTAAGTACAAATCTTTCTGATATAGATAGTCCTCAATCTGCATCCTCCATAATTGGTAGTTCTTGCCATTGAACTTTTCCATTCGTAGTTGACTGCTTTCTGCCATTGCTCAACTCCCACTCAAACAGAAACCCTGTGAGTAACCTGTAATCAAAACACACTACCCAGATCTACACCAATCTGTTAGTATCCCAACCAAAAGCTCTGATACCAATTGTTGGTATCAAGCTCAAGAACCTACAACCAAGGCTCTGATACCACTTTTCAGGAAATCAGAGAACAACAAACATGCTCTGACTCCACTAGTTAGGATCTTGCTCCTCAGATAGAGCACAGTATGATTACCAAATATATAAGCAATTGAATATGCGGAAATAACCAGAAGCACAAGTAACTAGAATTCACCAATAGCACAGAATATGAGAGACAATACACTATCTTGTATTAACACTAACAGAAAAGAATACATCAAAGAGCTGCCACACTCTTTCACCTTACAGAGATTTGCCACACCTCAAGTGTACAGTAATTCTTCTCACACACACTCTCCTACACAAAAACGGTCCCAACAACCAACTCACACACAGAATTGGTGTTCACCTCACCAACCAGTCAGTAATAACCCTGCCGGTACATCAAGCACTCTATAGCACTTCAAGCTGATCTCTCATGAACCTGCAACCTGCAATTCAAAGACCAAACTTACATGTAGATCACCAATGAGCTTGCAACAACCTGCAACTCATAGATCTTACAACTAGAAGGAACTCTTCCTTTCTATCTCATGCCTTAAACAATACATGCCAATGGGTCTATAAATAGATCCCTAACTCAAACATTAACTAAGACTCTTAATTTAGACAATTATCCTCGCAGCCCAAGACTCTGGCTGGTCTTGACATGCAAACTCATAGTTCACTTAACTAACTGTCCGTGAAACGAACACTTCGGGAACACACAGGCGACCGACGCCGGTCCCTGCTGGTCTGGTTCTGCCGACGTCGGCCGACTTCCTGCCATCGTCGGTTGCCTTCTGCACTGGATCCTACTGACATCGGTCATGCTGCCGACGCCGGTTCCTGTAGAACTCAGCAACCATCTGTTCCTAGTTTGCAAAGGTTGAAGCTTTTAACTCCACAACCTAACACCTGCTTCCACCAGTGGGTAACCAAGGGGCGCAAAGAAGAGTCACATAGCCACATAAGCTGAAATTTAAAAGGTGGTTTCTTGGGCTAATCAATGATTCTAGTTGTGAGCTTGATGGGCCAGTGATCCGACCCGTTCTAGGCAAGAATCTCGGAAGCCAAAGAAAAGGCACTAGATAACCAAAAGCAAGAAACTAAAAATCTATCTAAGCGCTCTGAAATAGCATCCATACCTATTCTCTGATTGCTCTAGGTAAAAAGACCATTAATGGGCTTCACATCAGCCAGGCGAAGCCGCTCTATGTTGTGTCTCAGCAGGTTGGACGAGGGATCTAACCGATTTAATCCGCCCCTTTTCTCCTCAAGACTAAGGACAGCATTAAAGTCTCCATTCAAGATCCATGGCAAATAGGGGAAATAGCTCTGAATAAAGCACAGGTGATTCCAAAGCCTGAGGTTCCCGTGATAATCCCCGCTTGCATAAACATTAGTAACAAGGATTCATTCTCCAGTTTTAGGAGCAGCTGCCATCATGGATAGAGCCGAGATATCCGCCATCCATTATAGTGGGGTAACCCTACCAGGGTCCCAACATATTGCTAAGCCCCCTGCAGTACCATTCGCCCCACACACTGACACTGTCCTGCATTCCAAAATTTGTGCTGACAATCAAACATAGCTTCAACAGACAACTTAGTCTCCTGGATACAGAGGATATCTGGAGAGTGTTCCACAATCAACTTCCGCATAGCTTTTTGCCGGGGGAAACTATGTAGCCCCCTTACATTCCAAGAGAGCAAAATCATTGGGGGGATGGGGTGAAGAGCTGATCCAAGGTCCTGATCACACCAGATTCAACCAATAGATCCCCTGTAAGTTTTAATTTTTCTTGATCCTTCTTACGCCCCGGTCTAACTTGCGAGGAGAAAGATGCTTTCTTGAAAGGTCTTTGTTGAAGGCCTAATGGTTCTGAGACCCCCTTATCTTTTCTGTGAGCCTCAGGATCCTTCACCATCTCAGCCTAGCTGCCTTCATTAACTTGCTGTGCTAACACAATCTCTAGATTCCTGTCCTCTTGCTCATAGCCAGTCTCCTGGCTTGGTTGACACACCATAACCTGGGGCTCATTAAGAACAAAAATTCTCTCCCCTCCCCCAGGGGGATCACCCATCTCATCAGGTGAAATGCCCTCTTTTATGGCCATGTTGTCCAATGCTTCAAAACGGTTAAAGCTCAATTCAATGGCCCGGTCTTGGTTCCTGCACTTTTGCCCACGTCCTTTGCCTCAGCGGTGCACTTGGACAAAGCCTTCCTTTTCAAGGTCCTTCATTTCATTTGCTCCCAAATTTGCCGAAGCTGGATTTGACTGAGCTTGCCTAGCAACAGGATGCCCAGACAGGCCAACTGATGCTCCCAAGTGAGCCAAATGGTCTGGCTCCTTACCTGCAGCTGAGACAGGCCCTCTGAATTTCAATCCTTGAGGACATTGACGGTGTAGATGGCCATAGACATGGCAAATTCTGCAGTGGAACGGGATAGACTCATAGTCTACCTGCTGTATCCAAGATGAGGTCCCCATACAAATTTCCAGCGATTTCAGGAGAGGATTGCTGAGATTGATTTCCACGCAAATTCTGGCATAGGAGATGAACTTCTTGTCTAAAGACTGATGTGCAATAGCAATGGGTGTTCCCAGTAAAGCAGCTATCTGCCTAAGGATGTCTTCTCTCCAAAATTCTAGGGGGAGTCTTGGGAGGCAGACCCAGACAGGGACTTAGTCAGGCAATTCCTCTGCCAAATTGAAGCCTGAGTGCCATGGTTTAATAAACAGGCCAATGCGGTCATAAAAATAAGGTCCCCCTTCAAAAATTCTATTCCTATCAGAAACTGAGGAAAAATTGACCATGAAATAGCCATTTGCAGCTAGCATAACGTCTATCTCTCCTTCTATCTGCCAAGTGTGCCTCATCCATGCTTCTAAGGCAGTCTGGGATATCCTAATACCCATAAGCTTACAGATTAGGGCATGGGCAGAAAGGTAATCTACTTCCTCCCTTACAGAGTCCTGAGGAACCACCAAAACAAGGCGCTCCTGGCTGCGTGGGAAGCAGCCATTAACCTTGGTCCCCTTGGGCCGGTCGCTGGAGTAAAATGCCTCCGTCCCCTGGTGCGTCGCCTCCTTAGATAGCCTTCCTTTTGTCCCATCCTCGCTTGGGTCGTCCGACGCCTTTCTGCTCTTCGCAACCATCCACCGTTTGATTGTCAATTTGTGGGTGATATGTAGTGCTAAAATTTATTTGTGTACCCAAATTTAAATTGAGAGTTAACCAAAATTTAGAATTCATTATCAAATCATGATCTGATATGATCTTCTCTAGAAAACCATTCAATTGATACACTTCCTTTATGAATATCTTCACAAGAGTTGGTGCATCATTTGTCAAATTGCATGGGATAAAATGTGCTACCTTGATTAGTTTGTCAACTAAAACTAAGATCATGTCATACTTATTTCAAAATAATGGTAATCCTTGGGTAAATTCTATATTGATCACCTACCATTTCCACTTTGGTATGTCATGTGGATATAATAATCCAATCAGATGCACATGTTCAACTTTCACTCACTAATATTCTAGACAATGTGACACAAATTCCATTACATGTTTATTAATTCCTTTTTAGAAATAAAGTGGTCTAAGCTTTACCATAATCTTTGTTACTCCTAGGTATCCTAAATATGGGGTATTTTGTAGTTGCTTTAGTAATTTTCTTCTCAAATTCTCCCTATCTGGCACATACATCCTTTCATTATATTACAAAAGACCATTGCTCTCTAAGTTGTATCCCTTATACTTAAGATTCTAAGCATTCTTAGTCAATGCTTTCCCGACTTGGTTATAAAATTCATTCCCTGATGATAAATTGGTCACATAATCCCTGAAAGTACTCCTGATAGTAGCCATAACTATTATGTACCTTCTACAACTCAAAGCATCAATTAATTTGTTCTCTTTTCCTATGATGTAATTGATATCAAAGTCATAGTTAGACAAAAAATCTAACCAACACCTCTGAAGAGCATTCAAATTTGGTTGGGTGAAGATGTATTTGAGTCCTAAGTTATCAATCTTAAGCTCAAATGATTTTTACAACAAATAATGTCTCTAAACTTACAGAGAATGAATAAATACTACAAGTTCCAGATCATGAGAGGCATAATTTACCTCATAAGGCTTGAACTTCCTTGATTCATAAGATACTACTACAACATCCTGCATAAGTACTACTCTTAGTCTATCCCTAGATGTATTTTTGATCACTGAAAATTGACCATTGAGATCGGGAACTCTTAACACTGAAGTTAAAGTAAGCCTTCTTTTTAATTCTTTAAAAGCTACTTCACACTTATCTGACTAGATAAACATTTGATTCTTACATTATAGAGAGGAAATCAGATTAGCTATCTTTGAAAAATTTGAGACAAATTTCCTATAATATACTACTAATCCCATGAAACTCCTAACCTCATGCACATTCCTAGGTGCCAGCCATTCCATAATGGCTCGTATCTTAGTCAGATCAATAGAAATATCATTTGTTGAGATAATATGTCCTAGATATTGCACTTTATTTTGTAAAAATACACACTTAGATAATTTTTCACACATCTTGTGTTTTCATAGATGTTACAAAACTAGTTTTAGATGTTGAAGATGCTCCTATTCATCCTTAACATATATAAAAATTTCATCTAAAAAGACCAAAACAAAATGATCGAGGTAATATTTGAACACACTATTCATGAGATTCATGAATTTTGTAAGTGCATTTATCAACCCAAATGGTAACATTGTAAATGCATAATACTTAGAGAGAGTTATAAATGGTGTATTTAGAATATCTTCATCTTTTATCCTTAACTGATGATATCTAGCTCTAAGATAAATCTTAAAAAAGACTATTGTTCTTCATATTTGATTGAAAAGATCATCTATTCATGGTAGTGGAACCTATTCTTAATGGTCACTTTATTCAACATTATATAATCAATGCAAAGTTAAAGAGTGTCATCCTTCTTGTTAATGAAGACAACTGGTGTACCCCATGGTGACACACTTGGTTTGATCAAACCTTTGGACAACAATTCTTGAAGTTGTGCGTTTAACTCCACTATCTCAATAGTTGTCATTCTATATGGAGCCTTAGACTGATATTTTGTTAGACTAAAATTTTGATACTAGTTTGATATCAATGATAAATCAAATTCTCTTTTAGGAGGTAATCTTGACAATTCTTTAGGAAACACATCATGAAAATTCCTAAGGAAAGGATAATCTTCAATTGATGGTTCCTTAGTTTCCTCCATTTTATTTATCTTAATGATAAATTCTTGACATCCTTTACATTGGGCCTTCCTAAGTTGCATTACAAAAGTCTATGTAAGCCTTAATCCTTTTTCTCACCTAGAATTAGTGTCTAATTTTTAGAATCATCAATACACTCCACTTTTTTTAGATAATAGTCAAACTTGGCCTTATACTTCACAATCTAGTTAAACCCTAGGATCACATCATATGACCCTAATGGTGCTACATAAATATCTCTAACCACTGTGAATTTTGGCAAACTAAATTTTGCTTCACTAAACACTTGTCAACCTGGACTTTAAAATCATTCCCATATTATACCAACCATGCATTTACCATTACATCAGCTTTTCTAGACAATTTATTTAGAATTCTAAGAGCTATAAAATATTTTGTATCCCTTGTATCTATCAAAATGGAAATTAGATGTTCAAACAAAATACTTGAGAATTTTATGGGTAAAGTTTGGAATTTAGCTTATCGATTATCAACTACCGCATGAATACATTTTTGAAAATTTCCTTACTGAGGGGAAAAACCTTTATTCCTCAACTTATCCTAGGTACATTCATTCATAAAATGGTCACCTCCATGGATGAATCAACCTCCTAGTGGTCCCTTTCTATCTGATTGTTGGTTTCCCTTGAAATTACTTTTGAAACTATTACCCTATTTCTTGCTATCTAAACAACTATTGAATTTGGTATTCTAATTCTTGAATTGACTCTTAGAGTCTCCACTCGTTTTCTTCTAATTATTTTTCTTGAAAGTTGGCTTTGAAATTATAAATTTTTTCTTAAACTTGTCCTTGACTTGAGTAAGAGATTTCAACTTTTACTATTGCTTGACTGCTTTCTCAAAAACTTAGTCCATGGTAGATGGTCCATGAATATCCACTTCTCCACCAATATAGGGTTTTAATCCCATGATGAACTTCCTAATCTTGAACCTTTCATCAGCTTGATATTGAGGTACATATTTCACAATTTTGATGAACTATTCCCAGTACTCATTCATCGATAAGTATCCTTGCTTTAGATTCTAACAATCTATAAGTTCTTTATCAAGATATAATTAAGGAAGCTATCATGATATAAATGGTGTCAAAAATTGATCCCAAGTAGTGGTGGTCAAGTTCAAATTCATTTCTAACTTCTTATTGGCCCACCATGTAGCTACTTCTCTAACCAACTGATAAGTTTCCCAAATGGCCTTGGTGACCTCAGAGTAGTTTCAAATATTGAAATACTTCTCCATTTTAGTTAACCATGCTTCAACTCCATCTCCCATAATGGTTTCTTCAAATTTAGGTGGATTTACCTTTTTCATATCCCTTATCAATTCTATGGCTACACGTGCTCTCACATTTGGAGGTACTTCCTTGTGTCTCTACTCTTAATGAATTTCATACTTAGCAAGATGTTCTTTAGGCTAATCTTATTAGGCTTCTTCCTCATGTCCATGAATTTTATGTTCTATGGCTATGACTCTGTCCCTATTCTCATTCATGGTCACAATAATCTGATCTAAATTTGATACTTGTTTAGCAGCAAATTGGTTAGGATCAAATGAAGGGTTATTATCACCAACATTTGAAGGACCCTCACCAGATGATCTTGCTCACACTATTATTTATTATGGTAAAAAAAAAATATTAAAATTTTAGTTGAATCATTAAGTCCTAGAGTTCAAGACACAATTCTGATAACACAATGTAACATTTCCATAGGGATTTACTAAAATAATGTAATAAATTTTATTTTTTAAATATTTACTCAACACTTATTCTTTCATTATATTGCACCATGAGAATAAAATTAGTGATCTTCATCATACTAACAAAGCATATTAAACTTAAGTAATTATATACAAATACATTTATTGATCACTAACAACTTATGTATATAATCATAGTTGCATAAGGAAATTAATCATAATAAAACCCAACCATGGATGGTACAATAATACAACCATTACTGTCAATGTAAAATAATAATATAATTACATTCTAATAGGTGAGATGCCTTAACACACACACACACACACACACACACACACACACACACACACACACACACACACACACACACACACACACACACACACACACACACACACACACACACACACAATGCTCCATAAAGCTCAAGTCACTCTAACTCATGTATCTATGATAATCTCAAGTGTATTCTCCAAGTAAGTACTATAGTGGGGAGGGAGAGTATCATCCAAGAGATTTTACACACCAACCACAGACCATCGATCCCCCACATAATCCTCTAAATAGGGAATGCCCCTCCTTTCATAGATGGGTAGATAATGACAATACGTGAATCTAGAGAGACATGTTAGTACCAAAGTATTGTAATATTTATACTATATGATGTGTATCATAAAGAAAAATACGTTCTAACATGATATCGTATAAACATGTAAATCATACATATAAAATGAAAATATCTATTTAATATTAAATTTTTCAATTTTTTTAAATAACTATTGATCTCTAAGATCGGTCAATTTCATACACACCACTTAATTGGATTACCTTCATTTGACATTGATGATGCTAACTAAGCCAATAAAGTCTGTCTCACTACTTAGTTAGAACTATAAATTCTAGATTTGGTTTAATATTTGTTATAACCAAGAGGTTCATGCAATTATTTCTACTAGAAAATACAAACACATGTTAATTATAGAAATAATTACTATACACACATTTGGTTCCTCAAACATATGAACGAACCTTATTTATATTATTCATCACATAGTTTTTTTTTCTATGATAAACAAGTTTATTTTACCAAATGGGTAGAATACAAGTCTTTCCAAAGAATCTACTTTCATTAAGTAAATGATAAAGTACAAAATTTATCATTTTCATAATATATAGTTCATACTACTAAATATAACCAACATTCATATATATAATGATTTATTAAACTCATAAACAAACACTTATTCATTCATTCATGAACTTAAGCTACGTGTATATAGTTATACTTATTTTTATCCCAATCTTTTGGGATTTGATGACTTATATGCTCAGTCACATATTATAAATATAGACATGCACCTATTATATAAATATAGGTTATACACATAGGAGGACCTAGGATATCTTATATGTTTATTTCATATATTTATATGTTATTATTATATGCACCCTATAGTTTATATAATTTAAAACACATTTTTTTAATCCTCGTAGGTTTTCATAACTATGTATCTCTTCACAGTTTATAACCATTTTACACAATTCATTTCATGTATATGCTCAAATTTTTTTTCTTACACATCTCCTAAAACATATATTCATAAAACCTATAACCTTAGGTATTTTATATATAAATATACATTTATATATATCAAAATTGGTGGATCACTTATAGTCATACTTTTATATATGTAAATACACTATTCCACCGATAGTTTATGTGAATGACCAATTCAAATTTATAATATTTGCTTCTTGCTTGAATAAAAATACATTCATACCCTAAATTTTAAATAAACAAGAACAAATTGATACATATATAATAAATATATGTATTCATTTCACAATACTAATTCAATAGACATAGTCAACTTATTTATGTATATCCATAGATAAATCGATGTTTTAGGATTTATTTTAACACACAATAAATAATAAGTATATGATATATACTATTCACAACCTATGTTGCTTGTTTTGAAAGACAAATAAAATCTTAGTTCATCTATCCTTCTTATCAATTAACTCCAATACTCTGTTCCTTTATAAACATGATACAATTCACTTATTTTTGTGACTTCTATGCTTAATAAAAATTACCTTAATTTGTTCATATATAATATGCACAATTTCATGTAATATTACCACAGTCACTATGTATTAAATTCTGATTTTAATGATATTAACACATTTCATTTTAAAACATTTTCTCTATTTTAGAATCATATATATATATATATATATATATATATATATATATATATATATATATATATATATATATATATATATATATAGTGTACAAGGTTAAAGGCTTGAGTATATATACACTATCTCAGATCAATGTGTGATAGGTATATTCGCTATACCCGTATAAAAATACATAATTTATGTTTGAATTTTGTAGGATATATAAACCTCATACAAATACACATACACAGTCCACTTAAATGTTTGTAAACATGAATAAATTAAGGAATAAATCTATTTCATTTTCTTCTTCTATGTTTTTAATTGTCAAAGTTTCACAATCGACTTACAAATCAAACCTAGTCGACAGTCTACTATTTAATATCTTATAAATATGTACATAGTATTTTGTCTCAGATAATGCCAAATACTCAAGAACCTACATATTTTTTTTAGGTATACACACACACACACTCAGCTAATTGATATGCAGGTTGAGTGTGTGTGTGTGTGTGTGTGTGTGTGTGTGTGTACACACACACACCCTTTTTGGAGAATTTTAATTATATATATCTAGGGTTTTTAAAACTTAGTCCAAATTATACATATCAAAAACAAATGCCCATATTTCCATCTCAAACTAGGGAAATCACATAATCTAAACAAAACTGACCTTGTTTATTCTCTAAGATTCAAATTTTAAACATAACCAATTTATAGACATATGTTTTAGAGGATAATGGATTATCTCTTTGTATGGTTGAGCCATCCACAAGGATATGTCTATATCCTATACATTTTTTTTTTCATTTTTTAAGTCCCTTTTTTATTTTGAAACCATACATATAATTTCTTAAATTATGTAATAGAAATTTACATTAGCAACCTCTTATTTGCTTTCAAATTTGAAACTAAAAAATCCATAATTCTTTTACTTCTTTGCTCAGACTTTTTCCTCTTCTCCTAATTGTGCCTCATCCTTCTCCATGGATTGCCTCTTATCAATATTCTCATTGTCTATCCCATACCATTTGGAATTTGCATGCATGTATTAACTCCTAGTTAGCAATTCATGCATAATTCTATTATTATCTTAAACTCACTAATCTCTTAGTTAACAAACCAAAAAAATCCCTAATTTTTACCTTGAGTCTTTCCTTAATATCCTTAATTATTATTTTTTTATTCAATTCAAACTTTACATGACCGACTACATTTCAAACCCATGTATACCATTAAATAAGTCCACTCCTGTCATTATATAAAATGATAACTAACACTTTTAAAATCTCTATGTAGTCTATGCATGTCAATCAAAGATTAGGATTAGATTATAGGATAGAGTCTTAGGATATTTAAACCTCCATAATTATAAAATAAAGTTAATTATCCCTTTATGATAGACCAAACAAATATTACTTCTAATTATGACAAGATAATTGTTTGTGTTCTTTACTATTGTATATAGGCTATATATGTCTTTTATTATTATAATAACTTGACATATATTGAATATCAATCATAGAAAGCTTAATGTTCTAAAACATTATTGAGGCATTTTCTAGTCTATATAAAATAATAATTAGATGTTATTTATAAGATTTACATTCCCATATTCATACACAAATATGGATAAAATAATCTTATATAATCATACTACAATATTAAGCACTAAGTCTATATGTAATATAAAATGCAAACTCATATAATATTTATCCCATATATATGTACTAACATTAAAACACACAATTTATAATAACTAGTACAATTCAATTTCAAAAGGTACTAACTTTATCAAACCAAACACATAATGCATATAACATTTAAAAACCTAATGTGGTGTGTGTATGGGTTATAACAATTTTCTCTATCGTCCTTAACCATCTTCATATATGTCACCCTCTCTAATGATGCTGTCCATCTATCATTTTCTGAGGGATGAAATCTCCTACATCTAACTCATAATAAGAAGTTAGTTAATTAAATCATGATATAAATCATAAAATAATGATATTAATAACAAAAATAATATAATCATTATGTACATAATTCATAATTAACCAACTCATAATAATGAACTCATGAAATCTAATAACACACATCTATCCCATAACAACATATGACTTATAATTTAGTTAGAAAGTAACAAATCAAATTAACTACCATATTAATCCATGGATAATTATGTGAATCAGTTTAGTGAGATAATCGAGATGTAACATCAAAAAATCATCCCTTTCACCTATCACGAAGGTTAATATATAATCATACGAGTCTAATAGTTAAGGTCTAATAAGTCACAAAGGATCTAAAATATACATAAGAGGTTTTAAATATTCTGATAAATAATAAGTACATCAAATATTGATCAATACTCCAGTATAAATTTAAAAAATAAATATTTTATTTAATTCTAATGATTGAAATATATGTGAATATATAATCTAACCTATTCGACAGAGAAGACCTATGATCAAGATAATCTCTTAAAATAAATATTTATGTTCCTTATAAATATTTCTAGTTTACTCAAATGCCTTGGAATCTTCACGTTTCACTAAAAAAATATCAAAATAAAAGAAACACAAAGACCTAAAATATAAGAATAGAATATTTCAATGAATACCAAAGAAATAAATTTAGATAACAATTAAAATAATCACATAATAAACTAAATCTAAAGAAATAAATAACCAAATGACTAAATTGTAAATTAAACACTATCATAATCTAAAATTTAAAATTAAATCTAATATGAAAATAAATAAAATAAAATATATAATAATAAAATAAAACTTTATTTAATCTAATGCAAAAAGGAATTCTAATAGAAATTAACTCTATTCTTTAAAAAAAAAAAAAAAACTAAACTAAAAATAAATAAATAAATAACATAGAAGATAAAACTTTAAGATTTAAAGTTATAATATCTAAACTATCAAATAAGATCTAACTATTAAAGAAGAAGGCTAAGGATTTAAGAAAACACAATAATCTATACTAACTAATGACTAAAACCTAATAAAAAAATAATTAATCTAAAATAAATTTAATTATTTAAACTAAACAAAAAATAAATAAAAATAAGAAAACTAAAGAAAAAATAAATAGATTACGAGTCTTTAGAAAGAGTCATCTTAGTAAAAGTGAACTATATTTTATTGAGAAATAGTATTTTTCGGTACATAAATCCTTGATATAACATGTCATATATATCAAAGTATTCATCAATATTTAGGTTAAGTAGTTTGAATTATGATCATATGATTGCAAATCTACAATCATCATAAGATATTAAACCTAACAGCTTTTAGATAATTAATTTATAAACTAAACAATGAAACTTAGATATACCTGTGTTAATTAAGCATATTACTTAATCATTAGAGAATGTGTCCTTGATCTATCTATAAAATTGCTCTATCTCATATATGTTTAAGAGAAAAGAGTATAATGATGAACTTTGAAGGAATTCAGTCTTTAAAAATACATGTATAATATTCATTCCTTTTCATATGTGACTTTGATATTCTTTGATAATCCTTTTCTCAAGATATGGTTGAGGGCTAAGTTATAACTAACTTTAGTTAGTTATTAGTTAAGTCCTACTTTATTTTAATTAAGTCAATTAAATTTTAATTATAAATTAAATTTATTTAAGACTTTAAAATAAGTCTTAAGATCAAAATAGAATATTAATAGACTAAAGGTGACAGAGTCCAAGTGGGTGTGTGCCCTTAGATATCAAAATAAACTAAACAAATATTTCATGCTAAATATTTAAAATAATCGAAGTAATTTAAATGAAGATAAAATACATCTAACATCATATCATATGCATTATCCATAAATTCATATGTTCCACACCAAAAATATATAATATTTAGATTTTTTAAAACTACTATCAGACCACTATCAAATACTAAAATAAAATTTCAAAAAAAAATTAAAGCATAAAAATAATCTAAAAGTATCAAAATAATAGAACTGATCACTCAATATTTTACTCTTTATTATAATCAAATAGAATTTCAATCAATAGATATCCCTTGTCCGTTAGATACTCTATATAATTGATGGTTGTAGCAAGAACCTTAATTAGCTTGATACCATCTTCATTATTTTTATCATCCACTTTCATCTTGAATTTATTAATCAGACTGGTGATAATTACTGAAGCTGAGATATTTATCTCCCATCTCTTACGGTTAAGAGGAAATGGTCTTTATTGTTATAATAAATGATGAGGAAAATCTGCAATAGTCAACTTTGAATAAGTTTTAACTAGATTAACAGGGTCAGGAGATGGACTTTTATGGTTGAGAGATATTAAGGCATAAGAAATCAATTTGGAAATCTATTGCAAGTCATTTTCAATAAAAGTTGATGATGCTATGGAGAATGATGGGAAATTAAATTATTCTTAGACTGCAGGGTTGTTTGCATATGTTGAGTCAAACCACTTGGATTTCCACATTCAATAGATGAATTTTTCATTGAGGTTTTCTCACTCCTTGATTTCTTTTAGTGTTTATGGGATTTAATGGCAAAACATCAAGTACATTTCAAAATATGGGATCTGAGGCATTGAAATGAAATGACATATGGGTTCATGTATTGAAAGGTTTGGGTAAATTCCTACTAGGCCTCCTACCTCCAAAATATTAACTTGTATAAGTAAAACTATGAGAAGATGAATCTTCTTCATTCCAACTTTGATCATTCCTCCATATATTATCATAAAAAAATTTAGAATGAGGATGTGTCCACCCTGACATCTTTTGAAATATGAAACAAATCAAAAACCTTGATTACTTACTTGTAATGAAACTATTCTTAAATATATGCCAATTCCACAAAAAAATATATTTATAGGTACATAAATTTTAATAGTAAGTTTGAAATTTTAAAATCAATTCATAAAAATTATTCTGCATAAATGACTGAGAGTTTTCTCTCATTGATTCAAAATAATAAAAATTAAGCACAAAACAAAACCAATTGATATAAAAATTATACTCATAAACCCATTGATTTTCCCTTAAGAGACTGATATCTAACTAACACTGTCAACTACTATGGTACAAATATTCAAATTTTCTATCTTTGCATTTAACCATGAATATCAAATTGAATTGAGACATGAAATTATCAAATTGAGTAAAATAGCCTCCTCATATCCATTTATTAAAATATATCCAAGCCAAATCAAGAGACATTCCTCATCCCAGAAATGTTCATAATATGGAAATAAAATTTCAAACATAATAGATTCTTTTTATTATGAATAAACCCTTATCTGAAATAGTAATATTTCCTTTATCAAAGCTTGCATGTAAAAAAAATAAAAGCCATCACCTAAAAAAAATATGTGCTTTCTTTCACAGTAGTTTCATTGTCTTCAACTTTATATATAGAGAAACCAACTCTTCACTAAAAACCCAATATTTTATTGCAAAACCCATTTGCTATATCTATCTACCATTAACATTTGCAAACTAAACCAAACAAGAAATATCATAATTCATGTCTAAAACTAACTATTGATTAAAATAAAAATCAATGAATTGACTCTCTTTACCATATCTAATTTTTGTTAACATTTCTAAATAAAAAAGATAGATTACACACTTATATCCAAAACCCAACACAAACTGTAACAAAGTTCAGACATGCATTATTTGAGTTTCATCTAAATTTATCAGTCACCACAAAGTTGTCATATTAACTTGTTAAAAATTGATATCAATCTGAAATAAAAATTATCATGCAACTTTTAATTTTTATTCCAAATTTACCAGCCATCAATAAAAAATTGCATCTTTGTCAAATATTAGTCAACCAAAAAGTTGAAACTAAAAAATAAGAAGAGATATACAATGCTTGTCTAGTTTCCCAAATTTACCAACCACAAAACTCAAAAATTTATAACCAAACATTAGATAAACCTAGAATTGAAATCCATCTATATACTTTACAACTTTATAAATAATGCATGTATGAAATTATTTTCCAAATGAGAAAAACCAACACATAGTTTAAGACTACACCTATTCTTAAATAATATTATAACCCAACACTACATTTGAATCAAAAAACTCATTTCAAACATCAAATGAAGACATATAAACCATTTTGAACCCATACTTATTCAAGAAAATGAATACTATGCAACCCAAAATGTACCAAAAGAAAATAAATGAATTGAATTGAAAAAAATTCCATTATCAACTATATTTTTAACCATGCATTTTTAACTAACTCAAAATTTTCAATATTTCATGCGTATCAATGAAGCTTTCAAAATTAAATCTATTCTTAAGATAACAAACCAAAATCAAAATCCATACCTTATCTGTAACTCGCCAAACTTCCTAACTTTATCCTTACTTATAGAATATCATGTTCATGATAAGCTTCTCTAAAATGATGGTTACCAATGCAAATTGGCCTTTTATATAGTTTTGGATCCATAATAACTATCTAATCTTACATGTTTCAATCACATTGGTTACCGAACATTTTAGTACCTTATCGCCAACCTATCTAACTCTTTTAGTGAATCTGATTAACTTAATCATGACTAGTGTTACCATCAAAGACATTAATAAATTACTTCAAATGATACATGTATTTTAGTTATAAATTCCATAAAATATATCAACTAAACTCAATCTCCAACATAATCAACATATCTCCAAAGTATTTAAGCCATAAAAAGTTTTCAAGTAAGTAAAATTTTAAAGCACGTACTCTTAATGATCTTCTTTGTATTTTATTCAAATTTTCATGGCAAGCCTAATTTTGAAAGTAATATACAAGATCATGATACCAATCATCCTTAGTTATTAAATAGTCCCAATCTTTCATTTCAAGTTCAAACTTGAATTTAAAAAAAAAATAAGTTACCTTCATAGACTAAAAAAGAGTATTTACATTTAAAGACTCATCAGTAGATAAAAGAAATATATTAATACTTGAGGCAGTATTTTCAATCAAATATTTTTTTAATTCATTCCCTTTAATGGTTTTAAATGTTTCAAATTCAAGGTCAAACTCCTTTATCCTTAAAATCCACTTTGACAACCTTCCTTGAATAGTGGGTTGTTTTAAAAGATAAGTTAAAATATGTACATTTGATCTTACGATAACTTTATTTTTCATTAAGATATGAAAAAAATTGATTAAGAGACCAAAGATAGAAAAAAAATGATAATATGGTACCTAATTTATATGTCTTTCAAAATCGGACTCATATATCCAATAGGTTTATCATCATTATTTCTATCTTGTTGTGTTATTACAACACCTATTTCATTAATGTAGAGAATGAAAGGCTTAGGCAAGCACAGGTGTATTTTTGATGACATTTTTTACATTATTAAAAGTAAAATCAACTTTGGCATCCCACACATATGACTGATTTTTATTTAACAAAATTTGCAAAAGATTTGATTTATCATCAAAGTCTTATATAAAATAACGTACAAAATTTATTTTTCCAAAAAAAGACCTAATATCAGACTAATATTTTGATGGATGTAATTAGGATCAATTAAAATATCATTTTTAGAAATAATATGTCCTAATAACTTACCTTCAGTAACACCAAAAATAGATTTCTTAGGATGAAGAGAAATACCATATTTTATACATCTTTCAAATACTTCACATAAATGATCTAGATATTTCTTTCTCTTTTTAAAATGGACTGTAAGATCATCTAAATAGACTTACATGATAATGATGATTAGATCATAAAAAGATACATGCATATCTCTTTAAAATATTTCACTTGTATTCATGAGACCAAAAGACATTCTATTAAAATCAAAAGTTCATTTTTGAGTTGTAAAGGTTGTCTTGTGCCTATCATCTGGATTGCTAAATATTTGATTGTAACTAGAAAATTCATCAAGTAAAGACATCATTTCAGATCCCGCAACTTGTAAAATTTGATTAATACTTGAAAGAATAAAATTATCCTTTACACTAGTCTTATTTAGATCTTTAAAATCTACACAAAGTCTAATGTCTCCATTTTTTATATGCACATGTACTAGATTAACTACCCATTCAGAATATGTTATAGGAAAAATGACACCACCATCAAGTATTTTATCAATCTGTTTACTAATGGTGTCTTTCAACAAAGGGCTTATCCTTCATATTTTTTACCTAACAAGTTTAATACAAATATCAATAGGAATGTCATGTTTTACATAATTTGTATCATATCTTTTTAAATCTTTATAAGACTAGGAAAAGATATTGATAAATTCCTTTAAAAGTTTAATAAATTTTACCTTCTCATTAGGTGTACACTAAATTCTCAAATTAAAAAAATTTAGTTTCTCTTCAGTTCTAAGATTTATTGGGATGGTTTCTTC
Source organism: Torreya grandis (assembly GCA_037957365.1). Lineage (NCBI taxonomy): Eukaryota > Viridiplantae > Streptophyta > Pinopsida > Cupressales > Taxaceae > Torreya > Torreya grandis. The sequence continues at coordinate 1,672,925 of JARHVA010001054.1, forward strand.
AATAATTCTCTTAGAAGATTCTTCTATATGTGAGATCTTAAGTTGTTCATGTGGAGTAAACATGAATTCTAAACTCACCAAACCAACTGGTAACTTATTAGTATTTAGCTATAAATAGTCTCCATGGTTAAGAATATAATCATTACTATCAAAATAATTAACTTTAATAAAGGCATCAATATGTTCATCATAATAAAAAATAGGTCAATTTTCATTTAAGTCAAGGATTTTAAGTCTGAAAATCTTTAAAAATGAGAATTCAATAGTAGGTTTTATATCACTCATGGTAGGGTTAGAAGCAAAAATAAAAAGTTTATCATCTCATATATTGAATTCTCTAATTATATGAGTGATATTAAAATCTTCAAAATTTTCAGGGACTAAACTTTTTGAGTATATCAATGAAGACGAGTTTGGTTTATTTTATAAACTTTCCTTACTTGTCTGATAACTAATTCAGAATCACCAAAGACCTCTAATTATTTAACATTCAATTCTATATCCTTTTCTAAATCAAGACATAAAACTTTAAATTTTATTGTATTATTTGTAGTATCAAAAGAGAATTTATAGGCATAACAAAAAATCCTACCTACATAAGAATGAGATAAATTCTAGAACCACTTCTAGCTTGTGAACAATCACCATCAAAATATAAGGTCCATAAATCACTCTTAAAAAATATGTTTTGTTGTTTCTATTTGGGTTTATCAAGGGTTAATAACTCATATATACCAATTCTTCAACATACACAACAATAGGAGGTACAATTTCAATAGGGTTACTAGAGCAGTCTTCTCTTCTAATAAAAATAATTTTATTTCTAATAGAACCCAAGCTTTTCCAAAAAATGGCCTAGTTGCTTTAGAATAGTCTTTACCCAAAAGCATTGCATAATTGATAGGAATATCTAGAAGTTGAACATTGGTCATATATATGATTCTTTCATGTTGTGTAACTTTAATCATAAGATCTCTAAACTTACCATATATTTTTATTTTAAGTGAATCAAAACCATTGAGCTTCTTATTATCCATTTCATAAGAGATATGTAATTGATCAAAAATAAATTTTATCATAATATTTTTTTATGTACCTATATCTAAAATGCAATTATGCATGACTTGATCAAAAATTTTAATAGATACATAAAAAAGGTGGTATGTAATCTATAGGAGGATCATATATCTAAGCAAAAACTGTTGATTGATATTTTTCATTTTTTTTTTCCTATTAAAATCTTAAAACATCTTTTAAATTTGAATTTTTAATAGATTCATTGATTTTCTCAAGATATCCTGACAAACTAAACCCTGTAATAATGAAAACCCTATTTTTATAGTAGATAAATAATCAATGATATTATAAGCCCCTACATCTGGATGATGTATATGCGTATAATTTTTAGGTTTATAAGAAGTATATTGAGAGTTATTAAAACTTATGGATAAATGATAATTATTTTTAGAATTCATTGCAACATTATATGATGCATTATTATGTATATTCTTAACTTTATCTTTATTTTGAGAAGATTTTTGATTATTTTTAGCTATACTAGAATTGGAATAATCTTTTTATATAGTATTAACAACATAAGAATTTTTGGTTTTGATGTCATCCGAAGATTCATTAATCCCACACATGTTTATATTATCAGTCAAATCAACTGAGATACTCTTTTTTTTTTTGAATATATCTCTTAAATTTTTAAATAGCTATACACGTATTTGGATCATGATCTAGTTCACAATTGTTGTAATAAAAAACCTTTTCTTCAATTTTATTTTTTTAAGAAAATGATGAATTACCTAATGTATATGTTTTATCATTTAACTACTACTTGATGATGACCAATTTGTTACTAAGATTATGAAAAGATTTTAAAATATTTGCATTATGTGAATTTACAACTATTATAGTTCTATCATAAAAACCAACTAGTTTTAATTTCTTTTCATATTCTAGACATAAAATTATAGTTTCATTGTAATCCATAATATATTAATCTTCTATAACCATTTTATACTTTAAAGGTAAAGTATTACAAAAATATAATCTTGACAAATTTTTAGATGGTCTAACATTAAGTAGATTTTTCTGACGTAATCTAGTAAATCTACTTATAAACCTATAAATGATTTCACCTAAATCAATTTAAATATTAAATAGTTCATTGAATATAAATAAATCTTTTTTTGGTTTACTAAAACACAACTCTAACCAATATTTAATATCTTTCCAAGTGCTGATGATACTTGTAAGAAGGCTAATAAATTCTTGATATGCTTTACCTTCAAAATTCTACAAGAAAACTCTAAGAGAAACTTTTTCATTAATAATACCAAGAGTATCACAAAATGATTTTAAAGCATCTACATTCTCTTCCCATGATTGACTAGATGTTTCAAAAAACTTAGGAACATTGAGTCCCTTTAATGAAAGTAACTTAACTAGATGAGCACCAATATTGATTGGATTTCTATGAATTCAAGGATTGATTAGGGGTTGATAAATGTCTTCATCTGAATCATTTTCATCATCAATTGTTTCATCTTGATCTTTGTTGGTTTTAAGGCTTGGAATGAAATCTTGAACCCTCTATTATTATGCTTGTTCTTCCTCCATCTGATATTTCAACTATTTTAATCATTTGATCAAGTTGATTTATAATATGATCAAAAATAACAATAAAATCTTTAGGATGAATGGAATCTAAAATAAAACAAATTTTAGGTCAAAGATTAACACGTAAAATCTCTTCAGTCTCAAGTCTAATTCTATGATTATTCTCTTGAATATGATTTTGTGTTTCATGTGTAATATTTGCATAAATTTAAATAATTTATTCTTCTTCTAATTATTCATTAATTAATTCAATAATATGATGTAAATCATAAGGACTATTATACCAAACAAAATGAGTCAGATTATGATGTTGACCTAATTTTTAACAATATTAATTAAGGGTTGAATAGCAGGTGAAAACCTCCAATGGTCATAGGTAAGTTAAATAAAACAAACAAGAAAAAAAGACTTCTAAAACATCCCCAACAGAGTCACCAAATTTGTTGACGATTAAAATTATCATCTCAACAAACCATCCCTTTCTCCTACCATGAAGGTTAAGATGGAATTGTATTAGTCTAATAGTTAAGGTCTAATAAGTCATAAAGGACCTAAAATATGCACAAGGGGTTTTAAATATTCTATGAAATAATGAGTATGTCAAATACTAATCAATACTTCATTATAAATTTAGAAATCGAATATTCTTTTTAAGTCTAATTAAGGAAACAAATGTGAATATATAATCTAACCCATCCAACAAAGAAGACATATGATTAAGATAATATCTTGAAAGAAAGATTGTTGTTCCTTATAAATATTTTTATTTTACTCAAATGCCTTGGAATCTTCACATTTTACTTTAAAAAGATCAAAAGAAAATAAACACAAATACCTAAAAGATAAGAATATAATACTACAACGAATATGAAAGAAGGAAATTAAGATAACAATTAACATAATCATACAAGAAACTAAATCTAAAGGAAAAAAAAAACTAAATTGTAAATTAAATATTATCCTAATCTAAAACATAAAATTAAATTAGATCTAAAAATAAGCAAAATAAAAGATTTAACAATCTAATAAAACTTAATTTAATCTATTTTGAAAAGGAACTATAACAAAAACTAACTCTATTCTTAAAAAAAAAACTAAACTAAAAATAAACAAATAACTTATAAGATAAAACTTTAAGATTTAAAATTATAATATCTAAACTATCAAATAAGATATAACTATTAAATAATAAGCCTAAGTATTTAATAAAAAAAAATATAGACTAATTAATGACTAAAATCTAATAAGAAAAACTAATTACTCTAAAATAAAACTAATTATTTAAACTAAACAACAAACAAATAAAAATAAGAAAAGTAAAGAAAAAATAAATAGATTATGAGTTTTCAAAATAGAGTTGTCTTAGCAAAGTGAACTAAATTTTATTGAGAAATAATATTTTCAGTACATAAATCTTTGATATAATAACCAATACAATTCAAATGGATCAACTACATGTTGCATACAGTGAAGTATTCATTAGTATTCAGATCAAGTAATTCAGATTCTACTCATATGACTACAAATTTGTAATCATCATAAGATTTTAAACCTAACAGATCTCAGATAATCTATAAACTAAACAATAAAACCTAGATATACTTATGTTATTTAAGCATATTACTTGACCGTTAAATAATGTATCCTTGATCTATATGCAAAAAATGTTATATCTCATAGATGTTGCACAAAAAAGAGTATAATGATGAAGTTTGAAGCAAATTAGAGTCTTCAAATATACTTGTGTAATGTTCCTCTTTTTTCATATGTGGCTTTGATATTCTTTTATAATCTTATTTTAAAAATATGGTTTAGGAATAAGTTATAACTAAATTTAATTAGTTATTAGTTAAGCCCTAATTGACTTTAATTAAGTCAATTAAATTTCAGTTATAACTTACATTTTTAAAGACTTTAAAATAAGTCTAAAGATCAAAATAAAATATTAATAGACCAAAAGGGATAGACTCTGAATGGGTGGGGGTCCTTAGACATCACAATCATTTAAACAAACATTTCATGTTAAATATTTAAAACAACCCAAGTAATTTAAATGAAGATTAAATGCATCTAACATTAAACCATATGCATTATCCATAAGTTCATATGTTCTATTACAAAAATATATATTTCCTAAAATATTTTAAACCATTGTCAAACCACTTTCAAATACTAAAATAAATTTTCAACTAAAATTAAAACATATAAAGTATCTGAAAGTATCAAAGCAATTTAACTAAATATCAGTCAACATTTTACTTCTCATCAGAATCATATAGCCTTTCAATCAATAGATATTCATTGTCAGTTAGATACTTTATATAATTTATGGTTGTACCAAAAATTTTATTAGCTTGACACCATCTTCATTATCTTCATCATCCACTTCTAGCTTGACTTTCCTAACCATCCTAGTGATAGTTGGTGAAGTTGAGGGAATTATCTCTCATCTCTTATGGTTAAGATGTAATGATATTTATTCTTCTAGTAAATTATGAGTAAAATTTGCAATATTCAATTTTGAACAAGTTTTGAATGGATTAATAGGTTTAGGAGATGGACTTTAATTAATTGAGAGGTACTAAGACATGAGAATGTAATTTGGCAATCTATTACAATTTATTTTCAGGTAAAGGTTGATGATGTTGTAAAGAATGATGGGAAATTGAATTATGCTCATATTGCAAGGTTTTTTGCATATGTTAAGTTGAACCACTTTGATTTCTAAGTCTAGACGGATGAGTTATCCAATGAGGTCTTCTCAATAATTGATTTCCTTGAGTGTTCATGAGATTGAATGTCAAGGCATCAAGTACATTCCAAAATTTAGGATCTAAGACATTGAAATGAATTAACGTATGGGTTCCTTTATTCAAAGGTATAGGAAAATTGATACCAAGCCTCCTACCTACAAAATATTTACCTCTAGAAGCAAAATTGTGAGAAGATTTTTTTTATTCCAACTCTAATCATTCTTTCACATATTACCACAAAAATTATTAAAATAAGGAAGTGTCCACCCTGACATCTTATAAAAGATGAAATAAATCAAAAACATTGATTACTTGATTGTAATGAAACTATTCCTTAATATATGCTAAATCCACATAAATCTATATTTATAGGTACATAAATTTTAATAGAAAGATTGAAATTTAAAAATCTATTCCTCAACATTATTCTACATAAATGACTGAGATTTTTCTCTCATAAATTCAAAATAATACAAACTCATTTAAAAAAACCAATTGATATACAAATTTTGATCATAAACCCACTAATTTTCCCTTAAGAAATCGATATCTACTAACACTATCAGTTGTTATGGTACAAATATTCAAATTTTATATCTTTGCATTTGATTGTGAATATCAAAAAAAATTAAAGCATGACATTCTCAAATTGAAGAAAATAACCTCCTCATATCCATTTATAAAAATATAACCAGGACAAAGTAAGAGACTTTCCTCATTCCAAAAATGTTCATAATATGGAAAAAAAATTGAACATAATAGATTCTTCATATTATGAATAAACGCTTATCTAAAAAATTGATATTTCCTTCATCAAAGCTTGCATGTAAAAAAATGTGTGCTTTCTTTCACAATAGTTCCACCATCTTCAAATTTATACACAAAGAAACCAACTCTTAACTAAAAATCCAATATTCATGCAAAATCCATTTGTTATATGTATTTGTCATTAACATTTGCAAATCAAACCAGACAAGAACTATCATAATTTATGTCTAAAACCAAATACTGATTAAAAAAATTAGTAAATCGACTCTCTTTACCATATCTAACTATTTTTAACATTTCCAAATGAGAATGATAGATTACACACTTATATCCAAAACCCATTACAAATTATAACAAAGTTCATACATGCATTTTCTATGTCTCATCCAAATTTATTAGTCACCATAAAACTATCATATTAACTTTTTAAAACTTGATATCAATCTGAAACAAATATTAACATGCAAATTTCAACTATTTTTCCAAAATTTTCAGCCATAAAAAAATCATGTCTTTACCAAATGTCAGTGAACCAGAAAGTTGAAACTAAAAAAAAGAAGAGATATACAATGTTTGTCTAGTTTCCTAAATTTACCAACCAAAAAACTCAAAAATTTATTACCAAACATTAGATAAACCTAGAATTAAAATCAATCTATATGCTTTGTAAATTTATAATGCATGTATGAAATTATTTTCTGAATAGGAACAACCAAAACACAGTTGAAGACTATACCTATTCCCAAATAATTTTATGACCCAAAACTACATCCAAATCAACATCTCACTACAAACCTCAAATGAAGACATATAAACTAATTCAAATCCATAATTCCTCAAGAAAATGAATACTGTACAACCCAAAACATAACAAAAGAAAACAAATGAATTAAACTACAAAAAGTTTCCATTATCGACTGTATTTTCAACCATGCATTTTTAACTAACTCAAAAATTTCAATATTTTATGCATATAATTGAAGCTTTAAAACTTAAATTTGTTCTTAAGATAATAAACCAAAATTAAAATCTATACCTTATCTATAACTCACCAAACTTCTAAACTTTCTCCTTGCTTGTAGAATATCACTTTTACGGTAAGCTTCTCCAAGTTACCAATACAAATTGACCTTTTATATAGTTTTGGATCCATAATAACTATCTAGGCTTACATGTTTCAATCATATTGATTGTCAAACTTTTCATTACCTTATTGCCAACCTATCTAACTCTTTTAATGAGTCTAACTAACTTAATCATGACTAGTGTTGCCACCCAAGATGTTACTAAATTCCTTCAAATAATGCATGTAGCTCAATTTTAAATTCCATAAAATTTGTGGGATAAATTCAATATCCAATGTAATCACCATATCTCCAAAGAATTTAAGCCATAAAACTTCTAGCTTGGATGAATTAAAACCATTGCTTTAACCCCCAAGTAAATAAATCACCTATGTTACCATTAGGTTTCATTTTACCACATTATACTTTAGTACCATTTCCACTTAGGTCTAGTAACATTCAACCCTTAGGTCTCAGTTTCAAAAAATTAGGTTAAAAAACTATTACGTTTAAATATAATTCAAACCTAAAACATTCAAATAGATATATGTTTGATTACAAATCAAAATATATTACAACTTTAACATTTTTCAATATAAATTATGATAATCATAGATCTTTCAACATATAACCTTATGATTAGAATTAAATTAATCAATCGATCTATACATTGAATCATGAATGCTTTAAAAATTATAACCACTAACATTGTATTCACAAGATCAAACAACTGTCCTTCTATCAATTATGTACATACTAAATATTTTCATTAAATCCACTTAATGATTTTGAAACCACTTACAATGCTTAGTAAGAATTTCATAAAATGCAATAGCCATAATAAACATTCAACATAATAATGAATATTTCAATGATGCAATGAACTAAGAACCCCAGTTAGCAATATCAGACGTCATGACATAAGTTGTCAATGTGACATAATCACTTAAACACTTTATTTTAGAAAGGAAAAAAAGAGGGTGTCAAAAATAGACTCAACATGAGCCTTTGATAGTAATCCACAAAGAGGAAGAGTATGAGGGTATAGGGAACATCCTATTTTGATCTGGGAGGAATCCCTAGTGAGTCTTTTACATAATAAGAAAATGTGGCACAAGTGGTAAAAACATACATCATAAAAGAACCAATGGTCGTGTGCAAGGGAAAAAATAAGTTTATAATGCCATGTCTACCCTCTATTTTAATTTAAGTAATGCAATACCTTGAGTTGGTCTTACGTGGTGAAATGTGGGATTCTAAGGTTTTATCTCATCAAGTTATCCACTACAACCACCATCAACATAGAAATAAGGGAGACTTGTAGTGCGACTATAGAGTCAAATGATAGAACATAAGGAATGAGGTCACCTATGACCTCACAATATTCAATCAATTAAATAATGTCAAGTTATTCTAAATTTTCCACTTTCCTTCTTTTGGGAAGCCTATGGAAGTGATGAGATTTCTAGTCTTGCACATCTATAAGGATTATTTTTACTTTGTAGGGTGTAGGATGTGAATCTCTACCCAATGAATTAATAAGGTAATAGGGTTACAATGTTCGTATGTTATCCTTGATGTGGATTTTAAGGACCATAAGGTAATTGAGAAGGAAGTGGTAATGCTGAAGTATAAATAGGAGGGTCATGCCATGTATATTTCTAGCCTCTATGATCCCACCATTTGGGTAGCTACATGCTTGGGAATGATAAAGCTTAAGGGTAGGGATAGATGGAAAGAGGTTTACATGGTGCACCTCTATGTGGTAATTCAAATGGCCCAGAGGTAAAATTAGAATTTTACCTATTATTTTACTGAAAGGATTGTGGAGGACATTGAGAAGGCCCACCACCTACCAAATCATAAATTTCATTATGACACACTTCTTATTTTACTAATGTTTTATGAGATTGATTTTATAGAATATGTTAGTAAGGAACTAAAGTGGGTTTAACCACCTGAGAATGAATTACCTACAAAATGGTTTAAATAATTCACCTATCCAAGTGTTATATCCATTTAGTACAAGCTAAAAAAGAAAATATGTTTCAAAGGGATGAAGGAAACATTCAAAAATGAATGGCATGTCCATAAGGAGTTTCCCACACAAATGGGAACTGAGGCCTAATTTGATGTTATGCAACATTATTCACTCATAAGCACTTTGATGGAGCCCATGGATAATTTTTCAGGGTGGATAAAGTTACCATATGCTTTCAATGCTAAGTATTTTAAGAATTATGGGAATCACATTAGTGATTCACACAAGGTATGCATTGTCCCTAATAAAATTGATGATGAGATTCATACTCTTTATTACTTATATGTCTACCCAGGGAAGAAGGCATATAGGGAGAAGAATGAATTAGATAACATTGATATCAATGCACACTATATTATCATATGGGATCGCATTCATGTGTTTTATTACATGTTAAAGCCTGAGAATAAGGACTTCGGAAACCATGAGGCCCCTAGAGAAACCTTTCCCCTCCCACCAGAAATAATAATGCAAATAAGGTAGTAAAGACAAGATAAGAGGCTAAGGCTTGATGCCACTAAAAGCATCCAATAGGAGCAACCTAAATGGAAAAGGATGACCCCATCACCTCCAAAATACCAAGGGATGCTTTCAAGATAAGAATAAGAGGGCCTCAATACCACCCAATAGACAACTATTGTGTTGGGATAAGATCATTTTGCATCAAGTGTTGGGGTATTTGAATAAAGGGCGATGACTCTTAAGACATCACCTGATAAGAAACCTAAGGAATCCACCCCTAATCCAGAGGAGGAAACCTCAAATAAATAAGAATATCCTACCCCTAATGATGAGCAAATGGACATTGAGAGTCCCACTAGTGAAAAGGCAGTAGATAGAGGTGCAACTCTAGGTACTAGTGACTAGAATGCTACCTTGAGTGCCAATAATATATTGATATAGATGTTAAGATACTCAAGAATAATCTAAATAAGGAAAAGAGGCATGCTGAGGAATCTAAGTAGAAATAAGGAAATAAGGGAAATAACCTCTCCATTCATAGATATCTCCAACAAAATGTTCCCAAAGAAGAATTGTATATGTGGGAGTATGTCCTCAAGGAAGACTCTTCCAATCAAACTCGGTGTGAACTCACTTTTGGCATGGATGTTTTTAATGAAGATTATAGCTTCGATATTCCATCAACTAACATTGAATTGGTACCAATGGGGGTGGATCTTCCTAAGGAATTTTGGGTAGATCCTCAATAGTGTTCACCAGCCCAAGTAGGTGGGACCCTCATTAAGTTGGCTCTCATAGTCACTAGGAAAATTATCTACATAGCTATGATGTTGTCCATATATAACAAAATAACCAAGAGTTTTTTCCATTTACCAATTTGAATGTGTTGAAAGGTTAATGATTGAACAATAATTAGAAGAGTTTAATCACCAAAATGAAGCAATAACTATGTCTTGAGTGAAGACTCTAAAACTCTACAAGTTAAATGTATAATATAAGCTATCACTTGAAAATGGGATGCCACTTACAAGATAAAATATTGATAATTTGGAGACCCATGTATATATTTTATTAACAAAAATCAAATACAAGGTGAATCCCTAGTGCAAGCAAACTTCACCTATGGAGAAGTTTGTAGAATCCATCAAAGTATGTCAGATATTTTTTCACCTGAGTGGGTGCCACAATTCTCATAACTAATGGGGTTTTTTAAAATTTTGAATGACCCACTAAGTTTTAAAATATAGGCTTTAGCCAGAAGAACACAAGTGTTAGTGACTGACAGAGAATGCATTAATAATAAAGGATAAATCACATCATGCCAAAGCATTCCAAGATATGGAGGCATTATAAAATAATATTAATGCTCACCTCCAAGTGTTTAATACTAGTTTTGTATCACTCTAAGTAAAAGTTTTGACAGAGGTTGGATCATTTGAGGACATCCACAAGGATTCCACTACTTCACTTGAGATTTTGAAAACTCAAGCAGGTGACTTTATGGAGCATCTTGAGGAGACAAAATGATTAAATGAAGAAGTTGAATAAATTACCTCCAAGCTACATGCTACCCTAAACCACTGGGAGGAATTCAAACACCAAGTTGAGAAAATGAGACATGAATTTTTGATATCATAGGGATTTGAGGATGGTGCATAGTCTAGGATAGAATATTACCTTAGTGTGGGGTGATGTTTGACCCTAAATTTTGTATCAATTTATTCTAATTACTTTTGGGAGAGATGGGAACTATAGTAATTCTAGGCATGAAAGTAAGTCAAGGTATGAAAGATGTAATTTGTGAGGAATAAAGATGTAAAAAACTTAAAGGAACTGAAGACACAAGACTCAAAAAGTTAGTGTATGACTTGGACAAGGGAAGGAAGGAAAAAATGGTTATGAAATGGTTCATGTGAGCATCTAAGGAGAATATTCAAACACAAATCTAACACTAGCTCATTAGAATATAGGAGCATGACATCCAATATCTAGCATAGATTGGGTATATAGGGGAATTTAAGCCTAAATCAATAAGAATTAATTATAAAAACTTCCCAAAACTCATCATTGTTAATGGTCCTTAGAAAGTCATCACTTACATATTAATGTTTTAATTGAATGATTGGGGTAATACCATGTATAAATACTCCCTAGTTTTACTTAGAAGAGTTATTGGTATAATGGTAATATTGTAATTGTAATCTTGAGCTTATTCATGATCTTGATGTGCATTGAAACCTATGTATGGTGATAATTTATATGTAATAACATGGAATACTTTTGCTACTAAAATACCTCTTGTAAACTTGTTATGGAACCAATGGTACCATTACTCTTTTTCTCTATTTATGTTTATCTTGTTTCTTGTGATAGATAGCTCAAGTATGTAATGAGCATATTGTTATAATTAGATTTAATATGATGTATTTGGTTAGAACTAAGTTCTTGTTCAAGCACCCTAGTATAGAGAACCCAATATATACACTAACATGCAACAAAAATGATAGGAACTGGTCTTAAGTTGTGCACTTCAGGTGAGTGCATGAGGCCATTTCTCATGGGATGTGCCAACACACTAGTTAGTTTAACTTCTTATTATCTTTAGGAACATGATGAGGACAAGCCATGATAAACTAAAAGAAAATAACCTAATATAAAATCATCAAGTGTCCATAGTATAGTGTCAACATAACATAATAGTATAAATAAATGGTCATGATCAGAATGTTAGGTAGGCAGTGTCATGACATGGCACCAAAGAAGAGTCACAGTATGTTAATATTAGAAAGTGTTGATCTCTATAGGAATGCCAAATTTTTATATACCTCTTCAAAATATATAGGGATATTTTTTCATGGTTTTATTTATATCTTAAATCATTTAGACCAAAGTATATGAGATGTAACATCTTTTTAAAACCTATTGGAAGGACATACACTAAGAGCAAGGTGAATCAGTGCCCTTAAAATAACCATTCAATTTCACTTACCATTCATGAAGCATTCATTTAAATGCATACATCAACCAATGCATAAACAAGCATCCACATAAGCATATAATAAATGAACACAAGAGATATGTGGGAAAACCTTATGGGGGATAAAACCCACTAACACATAGCTTAGACTATAGTTCTATAAGCAATGAATCAATAATTAGTGAGGTACCAACCCCAAAAGGAGTACCAACCCCTCAATAGTCAAACAACAACTCAACTAGTCATTTAGAAAGCACCACTTTGCAAGGATGCCCAACAAATTTCAAGGTAGATCTCACTTCTTAACAAAGCACCAACTCAACCAAGACAAACTTCATCACCTCAAGATAACTTGTTGCTCAGCCAATAGATGGTGAGCTCTTCTTCAGATATCTATCTTATTTATATAAATTAAACTCACTATCATACATAAATAACACATCTCTGATAGTCTCTTAAAATACAATCAACTCATTCAGCTCTTCTCAACCTTTTATCCCTCCAAAAATAACCTCTTAGGATTTCTCGCTCAATATTCCTCTTACTAGGCTTATTAGGTTAACTAACCTTGACGTCCACATACATCAACTTAGCTATATGTTTATCATAGTTTCTATCCCCTCTTTTGATGGTATTAAAGTCCTCCTACTCCTTCACAATATTCCCTCTTATTTTCTTATTGGTGTCTTCTCAATTACACACTTAAATAACCCAATTAGGCCTTGTATAAATACATATCACTAGATCACTTATAATCTTGGTTGACCAAGATACTAATGCATTAGGGTAAAACCCAAAAAAATGTCTTATGACACATTAAATACAATAATAAATCAAATTAGGATCACCATTAGGTCATCCAAACACATTTAGACCACCTTCTTTTCTTAGGCCTACTAGAGTCCTAATTGTAATTAGGCCTATCCTTTCCACGAAATAAATTGAACCTGTGTGGCCCATATGGACCTCATGAAATAAATAAAACCTTTCAAAAAATTATATTTAAACCTGAAATAACCTCTTCCATGTTCAATAATTAACATATCCTTTTCTCACACCTTGAAAACACCATTAAGCTTTAAAGACCTATTAGGCCTAATTACACTAAAAAAACTATCTTCTAAGATGAACCTCATACAACCTGTAGAAACACATTATAAGAATAAAATAAATATGGATGGAAAATTCATGACCTTAGGATCATCATAAAACTCATTATACTCTATCACTCAACATCCAAAGACTCAGGAATACCTCATCAAAAATCTTACTTAGAATTATCAATTTTCTCAAAACCCAGTTGCTAGCAACTTGACCTCAAACATTAGTATAAGCACTTTAAAAAACTATAGATGCATGTATAAGATCTCATGGAATATGTATAAAATAATAACATGCTTTTTATACTTCAAAACTGATCATAATGACTCAAGAACATTAAACTTACTAAAACATAGAAAACGGCTTGAATACTCCAAAACACAGTCTTGATGAATGCTGTATTTAGATCCTATAAAGAAACTTCCAAGAAATATCATGGAGATGCATAGTTCCTATGTTACATATATAAAATATTATATAATATATATTACATGTTCTAGTTTAAACCATTGGTCTTACAGACTAATCTGTTGACCTTCTTTCTCATAGTCCTTACACAACTAGATAAGCGATTTTGGATTTCATAATCCAACCTCATATATTAAATTCCAAGATTCTAAAAAGAATGGATATGTAATTTAGGTTCTAAAAAAAAACATAATATTCATTGGATGCTTCATATAAGTGTAGATATCCTCCAAATCATCATTCTTACTTGATTACTTAGAACTGACATTCTACCTTGTGGACCAGTCATGATGATTATGCATTCCAACATCTGTGTAGACACAATAAAGAAGTCTTAATGCATGAAATTGAGCCTTATATATATTTTTAACATATTAAAATAAAAATATATAGAGATATAATGTAAAATATGGAATATATAGACCAATCTATGAAACTTACACCTTCACTATCTCATCTTCACTAGATAGGTCATCTTGTGAACAACATTTTCAACATTTTTAATGATCTTCAAAACATCTTACCAATATGGAAATGTGGTATAGATATTGAAAAAAACCCCATGTAATTGGATCCATTATTAATCCATTAAAACTCATCCCTAATCTCATTCTTATTTCTATCTAGTTTTCTCACTATCTTCACTATTAGACTTTTTAATGATATGCCAACTTCCATGACCAGTTTAGTATATTTGAAGTATGTAATTGTTGACCAAATTTGAATTTCTAGTCAAATTGGGGAACCTATAGGTAAGAAATTTATTTTATAGGTCTATAAGGGGTGTAATATGAGTTTCATGGGGTGTAGCATAGTTCAATTGATGTCAATTAATGTTATATTGGCTTTGGTCAATTAGTCTTTATGTCCATTTACCATTTTTGGGTCAAGTTGAGCTCAAAAAGGTGATTTTAATGATTTTTATGGGTTTATTGGGAAATATTAAGATAAAAAATGGTTATTTAATGTGAAATATGTCTTAATAAGTCTTAATCCACTATTGGTAACTAAAAGTTGCAGGTTCATCAGAAGAAAAGTCAATTTTCTTAAAGAAAAGGAAGAGTTTGGAACTTGTATGGCCTCCTCGGGAAGTGTGACACTTATAAAATGTTTAAATGTGACTCTTAATCTCACACATTCTTAGTTCCATTCTTTTTATTATTTATAATTATCTTTTCCTCCTCAAAATCGTTCATTTCTCTTCTCACCCTTCTTAGCAAGCAAAAATGACTTGCAGGTTTATAATTGGTATGGATAGATCATGTGGTTTCAAGAAAAATTATCTTGGAATATTATATTTCACTTGGATACCTTTATTTTCATATGATTATTTTAAAAATTTATCAACTTTTCTTTATGAACCATTTCTAACAAGTTGATTGTGCAAATTTGCTAGATGTTTTATGCACCCTATGGTTTTTGCTCTTGTTTGGGAGATTTCATACAATATAGCTATTGATGTTTCTCCCAAATGATTTTTAATTATCCATATAATTTTAACCATTATTATTTTCATGTTTTGTGGTGTTTAGATGAGACAATAACCTCAAATTTGTAGACTGGTCTCTTTTGAGTGTAATAGATAGTTTTCACCAGTTTCAGGAATTTTGTGCTTCTCCATGGATTCATATGGTTGTTTCAGTGTATATTATATGTTTTAAATTTAATATTTATTTTTAATCCACCTTAAAACCTCTTTTCCCAAATTAATCCATATAGAGTTACAGTTATATGCTATTTGCCAGTCAATCTGCCATGTAAATGCTCATTTACAAGTACTTGAAGGGAAATTTTACGTTGAAAGTAGGTTATATTGACTTGACCCAAGTCTTAAAAAGTTATAAAAAATATTATTTCACATTTTAGGGAGTTTTATTTTGTTCATGAATCTTTTTCACATTCATATTTTTCCAATTCTGCCCAATACCTCTGTATGGCTCCATCATCACCTATAAGTGGACTGAGCAAAGCAATTAAAACCCATATGGAAATATTGAAACATTGGTTGACACCATATTTAAGGTAGTATCATGATTAAGGATTATGGTAAAATTTTACAGAGAGTTGAATTTTTGAATAAGGATGAAAGTTACCTTAAAAATGATATGACTGGTCTTAGGGATCAAATCCTTAAATAGTCAAAACAAATAGCCTAAAGTGTTTTGAGAATAACATTTGGCATGGATACATGAGATCTTGATACACCAAAATGTCTCTAAACTACAGCCTCTACATTGGAGAATCACTTTACCAAGTTTGAAGGGCAGAGGACAAGTGGAAGATGGTTTTTGAGGAGCCCAAAATCACATTTTATGCACTAAATTAGGAAAATGAGTTATACAAGAAAGAGTTAAAAATAGACTTTAGCTCTAAAGGTTAAAAAATAGACTTGGGTTATATGGTTAAAGGATTGAAATAGAGAAAATGAACATTCATAGGATATGAGATAATCAAAGGAGAGTATGATATACCATTTTTTTTCCTCACTTGCACATTCCCAATCTATACACTGCAAAAATAGGCACCTATAATAGGGTAGGTTGACAATAAACTATTAAACTATACATAAGTGGTGATCTAAGGAATCAAAGGTGAATAATAAACATTAAATATATTATAATATTATCTCATTCTTAATTATACCCTAAAACACCATTCCCAATGACATGATTCATGGGAAGTACACCTACAGGTGTACTAAACAAGCAAACATAGTTACAGACAAGGTAAGACATAGTTTGACAGGGAGGTAGTGTTTGGAATGTAAGAAATGCATTACAAGATGAATAAATTTTTTATAATATATAAATGTTTCTCATAATTCCTTGAAATTTATCTTTACATCATGACCAAGGTTCAAATGTGTCAGTGCATACCTAAATGAAGCATCCCTTGAAGAGGAAACATAGATATATAGTTGACTACTTAAGATTGGTCTTAGGATAAATCCACTTCAAAGTATGAGATATAAAATTAAAGCATGGATGAAAAGGTTTTTAAAATTTAAGGAAGGTTATAACACTCTATGGAAAGGTCTTTAACACGTAAACACTACCTATAGGTAGAGTCTAAAGGGGCAGAGTACCTTAGTCTAACTAGTGACCCATTCTTGAGGCCTAAAATAGTGTTCTAGGACAAATGAATAAGTGAAAAATAAAACATGTATTTTTTTGATCAAAGGGGGATTAGGTTAGTTTCCAAAACATCACACCTATGTTTGAGGAGGCCAATTACATGTATAGTAGGGTTAGATTGCAAGGGTTCTCTCAATATAGGCTAGTACATACCTAGTCTTAAGGGGTTTAAGGAGTGTGAAGGGCCTAAGATTGAATAAAATATCCCAAACCAATATAAATAGAGATATGACTTTAGGGTATTTCATCAAAGTATTTAAAAATACAAAGAAGGCATTAGACACCTATAAGGACCTTCCATTGGAGCAGGACACAGTTAAATAAACCCTCAGTCCAGGCCAGTCAAGACAAGGCATAGACAACACAATGTTTGAAGAATGGAAATGGTAAAAAACATGAAAATACCTTTTTAATGATAAAATATAATTGTATTGAGAGGATATTTAACAATAAATTTTTCTAAATAGATCATCCACAATCCAGTCTTGAAAATTCTTGCAAATAGTGCTCAAATACACAACCAGTTTGGGAACTTGAAGCTTTGGAGGGTCATATGAGGTGACCAAGAGCTGGAATTTTGTCCATATGGTAATTACCATATATAAAAACTCATCCAATTATTTTTTTCCTATAAAAATATGGAAAGTACCCCCTATTTTTTCTTAGATAGGGGGTACTTCCTTAGGTACACTAATTGGCAGTTTTAAGGAATGAGGGCAAAGTAATGGGACAAATGATGTTTTTACATTTTAAAGAGGTATATGGATTTTTAACACATGAAAAAAAACATATAAAACACCTCATATAGGGATGAAACTTAACAAGTTTCTCCATACTCCTAAGGTTATAGTCATGTTTGTTTGACACATCAAGGTCTAAAAGCCAAATAGAGGATCACTTTCACCTTTAGAATTTAATATGAAATATATCTAGTTGTAACATGTTTTTTATATCATCATGGATGGGTTTAATCCTATATAATAAAAGAAAAGTAAAAATAAGGTCTAGAACACCAGATGTTATAGTTAGGACTAGTAGATAAGGTCTAGGCCTAGTGCCCAAATGGAGAGTCCATCACACTTTTACATGAAGTGAGAATTTAAAAATATTGGAACATGTTTATGGGATCATAATAGAGGTGTTTAAACCATTATTATATATAAAAAGTCATGAAAGGGTCAATTTTTGGCTTTAAGGTCATTCAAGCTTATTGGAATAGAGAAAGAAGCTCAATAGGAGAACTTTGAATGATCAAACATTTCATGATGATTTTCATGGAGACCAAAGAAGTTAATAATAGATATAAGAGGTACCTAGAAACCACTTTGTGGCATTATATTTAAAGTTGAATGTCTGAACTTTATGAACAATGCTTAAGACTAAAAATAGGTCTAAAACCCTTGAAAATCCTTAATAGATACCAATTTAGAGAAATAAGCTTTGAAATATTATCAAATGGAATATTTTTCTCATTAAACCTACTAGACCTTGCATAGGACTCACTCAATCTCCCTCGCATGACAACTACCTATACGGATGGGGTGAGAAACATGTTATTTTGACCATTTTTTATGTTTTCTAGGCTACAGGGGGTTTTAGTAGGTGAAATAAAGTTTTGGAGGAATATCAGGACTTTTATTAACTACTTATGTCCATTTTATTCCAAGGAAAAACTTATAATTGTCCAAAATAGGTGCTTCAACTCAACCAGTCAAAACTCGCCTAATAGACAAGCTAAGGAAAAGTGTGAAAACTTCAAGTGAATGTATTTTTAAGGTTTATTTGGTGATTATAAGTAAATTTAGGGTATTTAAATGTGTATACCACTTAATCCCATGACTTTTCATGAGAAAATAATGCTAATTTTGGGGCCAAATGTGCAGGGTGCATGGAAGAGTAGTTTTCTGGGTAATAGATGATGGTTTCTCCTTTCCAATTGATTCTAGAGGAATAAGACTGTAAATAATATATATATAGGAATTTATTATGTCTTTAAACTTATTTTCAATAATTTTACCTTCTCCTAATTATTTATAAGGAGTTTAAATAGGGCTAATCATGCAGGCAATTTTTTTGAGCCAGAATGAGGAGTTTCTTGCCACTTTTCATAAAGTTTATGACTTGGATTGAGACTTGTATCTCCTTAAATTGAATGGTTCATCCATTAAAATATTAACATGCAAAATTAACTCTTTTTATCATATTTAAAAGTGTCCTTGTGACCCTTGAACTTCTCTCTTCTTCTCTCTCTCACAAGTTCTATAAGAATTATCCATTTTGGCATTGTATTGGATGTTCCACCTGAGTATGGAAAAGCCCTGATCAAATGTATAAATTTTTATAAATAATAATAATATTTTTTAACTCTTATATGACTGTTCATAAGTGTTTTATACTTGGATGATGAATCTTGTTAAGTGAAGTTTATGGATTCTTAACATGTGGTCTCATTCTTTCACCTTATTTGCAGTTGGAAAGCCTCTTATTGCAGGGCATGTAGAGTGTTCTAAGATATTTAAATGGTTTAAGTGAGTTATTATATTCATTATTTTCCTCATATGCCTCTTATCTATTCTTACTAACTTTGCACATTCATCCATAACCACACAATGCAACATTGACGTGAGAAGATGAAGATTGGAGAAGTATATGTTTAGTTTGTCTTTTGATTTCAAGTATAATATGCATATGGTTGGATTTAATAATATTATTTGGTGTATCATATCACTTATATTATTTTTATTTTAGTTATCCTTCTTCCTTTTCACCCCCCC
Source organism: Torreya grandis (assembly GCA_037957365.1). Classification (NCBI taxonomy): domain Eukaryota; kingdom Viridiplantae; phylum Streptophyta; class Pinopsida; order Cupressales; family Taxaceae; genus Torreya; species Torreya grandis. The sequence continues at coordinate 1,693,095 of JARHVA010001054.1, forward strand.
AAGTTTAGTAGTAGTTGCAATCTAAAGTGGTACATCAAGGGAACTAGCCCTATCTAGAGATTCACCTCATTCCCTAAGCTGCCCATGAGCCTATAGGTGATTCCATTGTCCCACTTGTATGAGGATATATATTCATCTTCTCAAATGGTTATAATCCAAGTGAAAATATTAACTTGATCATAAACCGCCATGGGCATAAATTATAAGTCACAAGCTTCAAACTCCATCTATTGTGCAACTTTTACTCAGTCAACCTTACCTATTATAAAACATTTTTTAGAAACAATGGTTTTAATATAGTTTCCACTCACTCATATATCAAATTAATTCCATTTATAGGTACTTGGGAGAGTCCTATACATGTTTCAATCACCAAACTAGGTAAGCCAATCCATTTCTATCAAGATCTTTGATATCGGGTCACTATGAGGCTTTTAGATCAGTTTCCATTCTTAACATTTTTTCATAAATATCTACCCTTGAAACCAAATCCTAATGTTTGTAAAACGTTCCTAGTACCCTTTTCTATTTCTCCCTAATATCTCAACTTCCCATGCAATAGTGACACATGCAACAAGCATGGGTAAATCCTTCTTAGGTCTTCATTTCTTCATTCTTCACACACAAGAGACCTTAAAACTCATTTTCATGATTTCTCTTTCAACTTAGGACCTAAAAATTCACCAAAATACTTGAAACATCATTTAAAATCTCAATCTAAGCTCACATGACCTCAAAAGCCTCCAAACCTAATCATGATACCTTACTTTGCCATCTAGGGTTTTAAGACTAGGTCTATGAGAAGACCACTAAAGAAGAACTTACCCCTTTGGCTCACTCTAAGAGTTATGTAATTGTCTCAATAGATTTTTCACATGATCTAACACTTCACTATATAAATTCAAGCTCATACACATCCATATCTCCACCATCATGTCTCTATAAACTATATCCATGCTAACCTATTGGGCAGTTATACCACTTTTAGATCTTTAAGACACCTTCTGAAGCTTACTACTCACTTCCAGACATCTAATATAGGATTAAAAAAATATTCCATCATTCTCCTTTGAACAAGCCTTCTTAAACCATACATGTCACTACCCAAGACTGAACTAGCCTTCTTGAACACATAAGACATGAATACAATATCTCTCTGAACTCATGAAGCTTTAAATATCTTCACCAAAGACATAAAACTTAAACTACCTCATATAAATCCACATACCTGTATCCACTCATTTCACAATACATCACTATGATTCACAAGACACTCCATTTGATAACTCAAAGCATATTAGAAAGCTCAAACAGTCAACCTTATACCAATGACCATAGCCACCTTCTTGTGAACCAACACTTGACCTCAAACTTCCTTTGAAATTAATGACTATACACAAACACATGACATAAATGAAAGTACACACACACATGACATCAATGAAAACTTTCAACAATCTTCCCCTTTGTCATTGATAGCAAACCACATTGATGGTAAACCATAAATTAACTAATCATTCTCAAACTATACTATTCTCAACAAGTTGCTTCTCTCTCAAATTAAACAATTTCATGAAGAAATTTCTCCCACAAGAATTTTCACCATAAATAAATTTCTCACCTTTGACATTAATGTCAAAGGGTCATACAGACTCTCACAAGGTCATCCATAGATAGTCTATTGATCCTTAGACCTGACCACTCTTAGAGCCAACAAAACTCCCCCTTTGTCCATACATACTTCTCAAATATTAAACAAATCACACCTTTAAAACAACTCACACATACTCCCCCTTACTCTATGCACACCTTAGAATCATACCAGTTAAATTGAATATACCTCTAACTAAACTATTCCATAAGACCTTTTCAACCACTTGATTTCATGTAAGATCTACATCTTGACCTTTGATGACTGATATGACCAATAAGTCTTTACATAGCTAATTTAGACTATCAAACCTCAAATCATGAAGATATAATCAACAAATAACTACTCCTTGAATCTTTGCTCATAAGTGTGATGCCCATAGCTCAAAATACACTCAAGAGACTTGAGTTAGCTCCCACTAACTCCATTCTTCACCTCTGCTATATGCCTTTATGATGAATACACTATCATCCATATGAGAAACACTCTATCTTATGTTAATTAATATCTCCCAAATAAATCTTTACACTAATCCTCAATAGAATCATGCTTACATAACTGCCTATCATGCTTTAATAAACCTGGTAGGGTGTAGGACTAGGTCTAGGTGTAGACATAAACCAAGTAACACCTTCCTTATACTATACTAGTTGACCATGTAGACCACCTTGGAATGCCTTTGATGACCTTAGGAACACCTTAAACATTATTAAATCCTTCAACATATCTTCTCATTGTCTCATCATGCAGTCCTCTATGCAAACCTAAACCATGACCTAGATCATGCAAATAACTAGACTTTTTAGTTGTCTTCAAATTATCTCTTTTTGTATTGAGACTGATACAAACACCTAATTCCATTATTTTTTATGGACCATGGTACTTTATTGATGTTATACATATATGTGCTACCTCTAAATTGATCATCCATACCTTTATTTCAAAAACCACCTCAATATAGAAGCCTTCACATGCTTCTTATTGGTTGAAGAGTGTCTCCTTGAAGCCGAGATAGAGACACCCCACTTCATAGGGATATAGAATAATGTGAACTCAGGAGACCCCTAATTATACAATCCACTTCTCTCAACCATATTTCAATTGAGAGACTAATATTATTTCTTTAGGTTTCTCTTGGTTTTGATTGGTACCTCAAGCTTGATGTCTACATCATCCTTCTTCTCTTTGATTGCCATTTTTTCTTCCAATGCACCATCAAAATATGTTGATAGTACATGGTTTTGGCACTTCTTCACATATAATCCATGTTCTATTGAAAACAAACCATTTTGATTAATAGTCTCAATGTGATTGATACTAACTATCTTTGGTCTCCATACCTTTTTAGGGGCATCATTCATCTTGACATGACTATAGGGTTTATCTAATCTAATATTACAAAAAATTGTAATGTGACCAACATGTTGACAACTAAATCAAGAAACTTTACTCACACCTTTTGCATAATGTGAATTATAATCCCTTTTTGACCAATTGCTTCTCCTCCTACTATCCCTTGCTCTATGCCCAAACTAATAACAAGAAAATCAATAACCACGAAATGAATTCAAATACCTTGTTGCATTAGGTTGCCTATTTGGATTTGATCTTTTTTTATTTTCCTTCATGTTGACCATCTTATTTTTATTAAGATGATCTACATTCTTCTTGGTTTGAGTTGACTTCTCATGTTCTTTCTCAATCTTGCTCATCTTGTCCATGAACTGATCATGTTCAAACTTCAAGGAGCCAAACTCAGTTTTTAACTAATCACACTCAGTTTCTCTTGATATTAGAATTACATTTACTATCCTTAACTGATCCTTAATATCCTTAATAGTCATCTCATCTTATTTGGATCCACTAGCCAACTTAGTCTTCAAGGTACATACTTGTTTCTCAAGAACTATGACCATAGATCTCAACTCTTGATTTTCTTTCCTTAGTTTCTTATCCATATTATGCTTCTAGAATCTCCTTCAAGTTTTCAAGATTCTTAAAATGACTTGCTCTGATACCAATTATTGGAATCACATCCACTCAAAGTGGGGTGAATTAGTACCCTTGGAAAAATCATTCAATTTCACTTTCCATTCTTGAAGCATTCATTCAGACACATACATCAACCAATGCATAAACAAGTATCCACATAAGCATATAAAATATTAACACAAGATATATGTGGGAAACCCTCATGGGAGATAAAATACACTGACACACATCTTGGACTACACTCCTATAATCAATGAATCAAGACTTATTGAGAAATCAACCCCACAAAGAGCATCGATCCCTCATTAGTAAAGCACTAACTCAAATAGTCCTTTAGCAATCACCAATTTTTAAGGAGGCACCAACCCACTAAGTAAATTAGCACTAACTTAGCCACTTCAAGAACACTTATAGAACCACCAACTTTGAAGGCAACTCTCACTCCTTGACAAAGCACCAACTCAACCAAGACTAACTTGATCACCTCAAAACATCTTATTACTCAACCAACAGATGGTGACCTCTTCTTCAGATATCTATCTTATCTATCTAAATTACACTCATGTCATACACTAGGAACACATATATGATGTATATTTGATAGTCTCTCAAAATAAAATCAACTCATTCAGCTCCTCAACCTTCTATCCCTCTGAAAATAACCTTTTAGGATTCCTCACTCAATATGCCTCTTACTAGGTGTTGTCACTTGGATTTCACCCTTTCAGGAGATGGAAAATATATTCTCATCCATGTGGCATAATGGAAAACCTCTAGGCTTGTGGATAGCCTAAAGATAAGGTGAATCTCTAGATAGGGCTATCTCCCTTGATGTACCACTTTGGATTGAAACTACACTTAACTTGGGGGGTGAAAAGGGAGAAGAATAAATAGAAGAAAAATAATATAAGGGAGTTGATACACCAATGACATGATGACATCCAACCATATGCATGTTACACTTGAAATCAAAGGATAAACTGAACACACACTTTTCCAATCTTCATCTTCTCACATCAATGTTACATTGTGAGGTTATGGATGAATGTAAAAAGCTAAAAGGATTATAAAAGAGGCCTATTAATGTCCTAATGAATATTATAACTCATTAAATCTTATAAATTTCCTATAACACTTCACATTCCTTGCAAGAAGAAGCTTTCCAACTACAAATAGATGATAGAATGAAATAACATGCTAAGGAATCCATAGTCTTCACTTATGCAAAATCAAGTATTCCAAATGAAAAAACTAAGAAAAATAATGGAGGAGGTAAACATTAGTATTATTATTGATCAAAAGGTATGCATTTGAGTAGGGCTTCAACATACTCAGGTGGAGCATCCAATACAATGGCCAAAATTGCTAGTTCTTATACAACTTGAGAGAGAGAGAAGAATAAATAAGTCAAAGAGTCACAAGGACACTTTTAAAGCTGATAAAATCAGTTATTTATTAATGAAAATATAATTTGGGATGAACCATGCAAGTTTATGAGCTACAAGTGTCAATCCAAGTAATAAATCTCATGAAAAGTGGCAAAAATCTCCTCATTTTGGCTCATAAAAACTACCTACATGATTAGCCCTATTTAAATACTTTATAAATGATTGGTACTATGTCTTATGATTGGAATAAATTTTAAGGACATCAAAAATTCCTCTCTATTCATTGGATGTAGGTTTGGTCATCTAGAATCACTTGGAAAGGAGCAATCATCATCTGTAGTCCAAAAAAACTCTTTTCATGCACCCTGTACACTTGGCTTCCAAAAATAGATAATTTTATTATGAAAATATATAAAATATATTTAATTACATGTTTCAAGGCCCTCCATGTCCTTATAAGCATCAGGGACACCTTAAAAATCTATCCACTTGAAGTTTTCACACTTCTCCCTAGCTTGTCCATTATGCCAGTTTTGACTAGTTGAGTTGAATCACCTAATATATACACTTAGGAGTTTATATGGAGTATAAAATTTAAATAATGAGTGATCCCAAGTCTATATATTCCTCCCAAAGTTATTTTCATGTTTAGACTCCTTATAGAACCTACAAAGCACAAAAAATAGTCAATAATACCCTATTTTTTCCATGTCTATATAGTTTCATACATCTAAAAAACACGTGGATTATATTGAGGGAGTCCTTTATATGTCACAATAGGTTCCATGGCCAAAATATGCCATCAGATTAGCTTTTCAACTCCATTTTCACAAACTAGTCCTTATAAGGGTTTTAGAGGGTTTCTAAGTAGTTTTCATTCTTAAGGTTCATTGATAAAGGTCTGACGTCCAAGTTTCCAAAAAAAATTATACAAATTCATAGTTAAATACAATTTATAACATCCCTAAAATCCTCTATCTCCCATGAAAATCCTCCAAAAATATGTGAGTCTCAAAACTTGACCTATCGAGCTCCTTATACATTTTCCTGCATGTTTGTGCTCTCTCAGAGCTAGAATTGGATTTATTTACAACCTATCTATCTTAAAAAATATTAAACACATATTTATCCATCCTATAAACATGTTTCAATAATATGGAAATCTCATCTTAAGGTGAAGTGATTATGACTCTCCTTTTAGACCTTTAGACCTAGCCATGCCTAGTAGGTATGCCTTGTCCTTGAAGTTCAAGATGAGTTTTTTATGGATTACCATGAATTATTAAAGCTTATAAATCTATAAATTTACCATAAAAACATATCCAAATTATTTATAAGGATTAATAAGAGCTAGAAGTATAAGTGATCTATTATTTGGCTTCTAGGCCTATTCCTTGCTCTTAAGCCTGACTATAACCTATGGTGTTTGGACATTTCTATTGGCATTCTTCCCTCTATTTAAGGTTTTCCATGATTTATTTTATGTGATTCATCTCTCCATAAATATTCTCAAGATATCCCCAACTTTTGGTTCATGCTTTTTACTCTTCTTCAAAATGTAGGTTTCATGCATGAGGGGAGTGTCCTATGTTTGAGACAAAATAAAGGGCACTCCCCTATCGCCTCAGACAAAAGTAAATATTTGAGAGGATTAATAGAATGTAAAGGATGATATACACAAAATATTAACTTTATACTAGGTCATTTGACCTTCCAATCCTCCTAAAACTTAGAACAAAATTATTCTATGGTAGACTGTGCAAGATTTTCAAAAATGGACTATGTTTTACATGATTAGATCCCTTTCTTGCTTGCTTTCCATGTTACAGGGACCTCCTTAGGTCATGGATATAATTATGGAGTTGTCTTAGGTTTGGTTAAGGACATTAATTTAGATTTTTTAGAAAAAGGTTCACCTCTTTAGATTTTTTAGAACACTAGGGAAACATGTTTTTAGGGGTTCAAAAGAACCTGTAGGACCTCTATTTTTCTCTTTTGGAGACTTAGGGCCTGAACATAGTCAGTATTACTTGGAAGGGATTATCAACTTGTCTATCAACCTCTTCATTTCAAACAAGTTTTCCATGATGTTTTAACCATATCATGACCTCAATAAGGTTTAAGCCTTTCAAATATTCTTTGTTATAATATCCTCATATCTTTGATGATGCACCTGTAGATGAACATTTTCCCATATAGGCAGTGAAGTAGGGAATTTTGGGTAGTATGTAAGATTCTAATGCCTATGAAATTTCCATGGTTATTTAGAGATAAAATTTTATTTTAAAAATACCAAGAGGCTGAAAACACACATCAAACTTCCCATTTTTTTAGTATGACATCAACAAGGTTCATGTATGTGTGCATTAGTTGTATGTATGGGCAGTGAGTGTCTAAAATGGAGCAAAAAGGATGGGAAAAGGTCCTCATTAGAAAATAAACTCAAAATAAACCTTCAAATCCATGATCCTATTAACAAAATCTTGGAAAAAGATATAATACATCCTTTTCAACATGAAGATCACTTGCATACATATGGAATAAGGTAGGTAGAGTGTTGAATGACTGGTCTAGCATGGTGGAGAAATAGGTTTTTGATAAAACTATGGGGTTGTGAGAAAAAATACTATAAGGAGGTGACCCCCATGGAATTTAAACATTAAAGACACCATTTCCTATTCATATGAATCCTTTGTATATAATTCAAACCTCTACAAGTGGGGAAATGACTGAAACTGGTCATGGTGGTACCTTCTTGTAAAGTGGGCTATTAGAATTATAAAATCAACTTGAAAGATGAAAATAATCATGAAAACCATTATATTAGGAACCTAATTTTGTTTGGAATAAAAATTAGTAAGTGAATTGTATGGACCTTCCCAAACAAGAGCAAAACATACAGGGTACACAAATTAGTAGGCAATTTTGAAAGGTTAACTTCATGAGGATGGTTCATGAAGCACAAGCCACAATTTTTAAAAAAACTTATATTTAAATTAATTTATATGAGTTTAAAATAACTTCTCAAAATCATTTCCCTTGAAACTTCATGAGTTGTCCATACCAAGCAAAAACATGAAGGTCACTTATGTTTGCCAAGAAGGGTGAAAAGAAATTATAATGGTTTTGAGCAAGAAATGTAACTTATATATTAAATAAAATGTGTAAATTATCTTAAGGAATATATATAGGCACTTCATAACCATTTCCAATGTGGCACACTTCCCAAGGAGGTCGTATAATTACCAAATTCACCTTTTCCTTTAATAAAATTACCTTTTTTTTGAATAACCTACCAATTTTCAGTTGGTTTCAGTTAATTAAAACTTCCTAAGACACATTTAACTTGAAATCACCCTTTTAAACCTTCACATTTCCCAAGAAACCTATACAAATCATTAAATACACTTTTTTAATCCCTAAGATGACTGAAAATGACTAAAGGAGTAAGAAAACTAATGACCAAGGATAATATAACATCAATTGATATTAATTAACATATAATAAACCACATGAAAATAATATTACACCCCATATAGACCTATAAACTCAAGTTTTTACCTATATGTGCCCCAATTTGACTAAAAATTTGAATTTGGTCAATAAATTGGTGACTCATAGGGGTAGTATCCCTGTTATACTAACTAGACTAGTAGCCTTATCAGTCCATTGGGATTAAGATTCATATAAATCTTGAGACAAATAAATAAATTTTTTATCATTGAATTTGATCTTTAACAAGATAAGACAACTAATTACTACCTCAAACATGCAAAGCAAAGGACACACACAATAAAAAAAAGCATACACAAACACACACATGTGCTCAAAGCACTTAAGGGAATCTGAAAACAACTATTATGTACAACTAAAAATAATTCATACCTCCCTTTCTAAGATAAAATTTAAAGTTTCTTGAGTCTCTTATTTCATGATATGGGTGAGAGTTCCAAGCATGTTGCTCTTTAGATTAAACACTTGATGGACCATACCTATTCCTTAGCCCCTCAATTACTATGTTCTCAAGTATACAATCTTTTAATAGGTATATAAAGTAGATATATTCCTATTGAACATATTTACACACTTCATATTTCTTCCCATTCTCTTTCTCATGATCAACCTTCATCTTTTTTGTAGGCATGATCTCAAAAGGAATGATCTCTTGTTCTTTGAAAGATTGAGGCCAATAGAGATTTGTCCTGACCTCTAAAGGATGATGTTTATTTTTTTATATCTCACTTATGACATGTTTGACAATGTCATCTTTCTCATCTATTACATTTTTAACAATGTCATCTTTCTCACCATCACTTGTAACCAACTCTAAAGGAGTTGTAGACCCCTTGAGAGATTCAAACTCTTTACAAGTGTCCTCAAATATCTACCACAAGTCATCATATTTACTTGGATAAACATCATGAAGAGTAAAAATAAGAAATAATCCCTCATTTTCTTCTTTATATTTCAATAGGACCTATTCCAAGATTTCCTTCTCAACACAAGGAGTGTATGCTTCATCATCAACCAAATAAGGAGATTCAACACAAGAAATCACCTCTTCTTCATCACTTAGGACCTCTTGAGGGTTTTTAAATTGTACCTCATATATCATAATATGATTTTATTGGTCAAGGGCTGAAATATCTTAAGTCTCTTTCTTAGTGATGCTAAGACTAGGCATCTTAAAATCCAATGACCTAGCCTAATAAGGCTGCCAAGGAGTTGCACTTTCTTCAAGTAAGAGTTATAAATTTTCCTCAAACAATTTATATTTTTGAGGTTCCCACACCATATGTCCATTAAGGCAAAGGGTGATGGGGTGAGGAAAAAATAACTAGCTGGTGGAAGTGGAACATATGGTTCAAAATCATATTGAGAATGCAAAGTTAGGAATTCTTTTGGGAGCTCTTGAGGAAGGCGAGGTAGACCTTGGGATAAAACAACTTGATTTTCTTCCCTCTATTTGATAACCACTTCATTCACATATGATTTAGCTTGAGAAATATCTTTAGGAAGGGTGGATGGGGTGTGTTTAGGCATATGATCTTATTTTGGGTTTAAACCTTCTATCACACCTTGATTTAGCAACCTCATCTTTTACTCTAACACCTCCATTTGCTTGGCTACATTTTCTTGGAAAATTTTCTCTTGAAGTTCATAGGAATCATCATGAGCATAAGGAATAAATAAGGGCTGACATGGGACACAATAATTTTCTTGAGGAAAGGTAGGAGGAACTTGCAAAGGATCAACTTCATTCACCACTTCACACTCCTTATCAACCATACTTATATCCTCTTTCTTTCCCCATGATTCTACTATCTTGCTCCAGCTTATGATGTTAGCATTATAAGTGTTTTCTTGAGGAAGGGTGGGATGGGTTGGTCTAGAATCAATATCCTTCTCAACTTCACACTCTTTATCAATAATTTTCTCCTCTTTCTTTCCCCATGACTCCACTATCTTACTCCAACTTAGGATATTGGTATTAGAGGTCTCCTTTTGAGATGGTGGGGATGGATTGTGAGAGTGAAATGAGGGTTTGAAATCCACTTCCTTTTTTTCCAACATGGACTTTTTCATATGCGTATTTTCCAATTCAATCTTATTATCAAGATTATATTCAAACATAAGGTTTCTTTTTTCGATTCTCTCCTCCAACTGATTGGGAAAAAGATGACTTTGATAGGATTGATTTGGCTCATGAGTAGGGGTCATGTATGGTTGGTAAGAAAATTATATAAGTGGATATGAAGGTTGATAGGTATGGTGAGGTTACCTTTCATTAACTCTTAGCCTATTCTCTAAGGAAGAAACTAGACCACTCACATCAAACATTTCACTTGTGAGCGTTTGCCAATTAATTCTCTCAATAGGTACCCACTCTCTTTTGATCAAATATAATGCTTCCCTCACCATATGATTAAGATGACTAGGAATATATAGACCACATCCCCTTTGAGTATAAATATCCAACATATACCTTTCATATCCCAAGACTATCTTCTTTAAGGTGGAAATGGGTTGGCTTGAGAAGTGGCTAGGTTGACTAGGAGCAAGACATTGAAGATGATGGTTATAAGAATAATATAATTCTAGAATGGCCTTAAAAGGATAAAATTTTAGATGATGAAAGTCATATTGAGGCTGGTAAGGATCATGACAAGATTGACCAAGGACTTTTTCATATTGATAGGGAATGGCACAAGCTTTCAATTTCTCACCAACTTGTAGAGAATAAAACTCAACACCAAAGTCAGCCATGAAACTTCATTGAAATTAAGAACACAAATAAATAAATTTATAAAAATATTAAAAAGATAACCTAGGTTTTTTGATCAGATGATATATCTTTGGAGTCACCATTGATGCTTTGATATATGCTTCTAAAGGTTGATTATTGAGAGACAACACCAAAAATATCTCAACCTCTTAGACCAAGAGTCCCATAGGGCATGCCAAATTTTTTTATCACTTATATTTTCACCCTTTGAGGAGATGTCAAATATCTCCTCATCTAAGTGGCACAATGAAACACCTCTAGGCTTGTGAATAGCCTAAGTATGAGGTGAATTTCAAGATAGGGCTAGCTCCTTTGATGTACCACTTTGGATTGTAACTACACTTAACTTTGGGGGTGAAAAGGGAGAAAGATAAATAAAATCAAACTAATATAAGGTAGGTGATACACCAATAATGTGATGACATCCAACCATATGCATGTTATACTTGAAATCAAAGGACAAACTAAACATACACTTCTCCAATCTTCATCTTCTCACATCAATGTTACATTGTGAGGTTATGGATGAGTTTGAAAAGCTAGGAGAACTAGAAAAAATGCCTAAGAGGGAAATAATGAATATGATAACTCACTAAATATTATAAATTTCCTAGAACAATTCACATGCCCTACAATAAAAAGCTTTCTAACTACAAATAAATGATAAAATAAAATAACATGCTAAAGAATCCATAGTCTTCATTTATAAAAAATCAAACATTCCAAATTAAAACACTAATAAAAGTCATGGAGGAGGTAAAAATTAGTATTATTATTGATAAAAATGTATAAATTTGAGTCTGGCTTCACCATACTCAGGTGGAGCATCCAATACAATGGCCAAAATGGCTAGTTCTTATAGAACTTGAGAGAGAGAGAAGAAAGAAGTCCAAGAGTCACAAGGATAATTTTAAAACTAATAAAATCAGTTATTTTTTCATTATAAGATAATATGGGATAAACCATTCAAGGTTAGGAGATACAAGTGTCAATCTAAGTCATAAATCTCATGAAAAGTGGCAAGAAACTCTTCATTCTGGCTCAAAAAAATTGCCCACATGATTATCCCTATTTGAATGCCTTATAAATAATTGGAACAAGTTATGATGATTGTATTTAAGTTTAATTAAATCATACATTCCTCTCCATGCATTGGTTTCTATCCTAGTCATTTAGAATCGCCTAGAAATGATAAATCATTATCTGTAGTCCAAAAAACACTCCTTTCTTGCACCTTGCACACTTAGATTCCAAAAAGAGATAAATTTCTCATGAAAATACATTAAATAAAAAATTAATTAAATGTCTCAAGGCCGTATATGGACTTATAATCATCATTGACACCTTAAATATCCATCCAATTGAAGTTTTCACACTTCTCCCTAGCTTGTCCACTATGCTAGTTTTGACTGGTTGAGTTGAAGCACCTAGTTTGGACACTTAGGAGTTTATATTGAGTATTAAATTGAAATTATGGGTTATACAAAGTCTGTATATTTGTCCCAAATTTTGTTTCCTTCTTAGCTTCCTTATATAACCTACAAAACACAAAAAATAGTCAAAAATACCTTATTTATACCATGTCTACACAGGTCTATACATCTAAAAAACATGTGGATTAAATTTATGGATTAATTTACAAGCCCTGATAGGTTTCATGGTCAAACTATGCCATCATATTAGCTTTCCAACTCCATTTTCACAAACTAGTCCTTACAAGGGTTTTGGAGGGTTTCTGAGTAGTTTTCATTCTTAAGGTTCATTCATAAAGGTATGATGTCAAAGTTTCCAACCAATTATATAAATTAATATTTAAATAAATTTTATAACATCCATTAACTCATATATCTCCCATGCAAAGCCTCCAAAAAGATGTGAGTCTCAAAACCAAACCTATCGATCTCTTTCTACATTTTCCTGCATGCTTGTGCTCTCTCAAAGCTAGAATTGGATTTTTTTACAACCTCTCTATCTTCCAAAAGATTAAAAAAATCCTTATCCATACCATAAAAATGTTTCAAGAATATGGAAATTTCATCTCAAAGTGAAGTGACTATGACTCTCCTTTTAGATCTTTATGCCTAGCCATGCGTAATAGGTCTACCTTGTCTTTAAAGCTCAAGATGATTTTTTATGTATTACCCTACGTTATTAATGATTATACATATATAAATTTACCCTAAAAACATTTAAAAATGAGTTATAAGGATTAATAAGAGCTAAAATTAAAAGTGATCTACTATTTGGCTTGTAGGCCTATTCCTTGCTCTTAAGCTTGACTATAACTTATGGTGTTTGGACCTTATTATTGGAATTACTCCCTAAATTGAAGGTTTTAAATGATTAATTTTATGTGATTCATATCTCCATAAATCCTTGTAATATATACCCAACTTTTGGTTCATGCTATTTACTCTTATTCTTCAAAATATGGGTTTCATACATGAGGGGAGTGTCCTTTGTCTGAGATAAAATAGAGGGCCATACCCTATATCCTTAGAAAAAAGTAAATATTGGAGAGTCTTCATCAAATGGAAATGATTATATCCAAAAAATCTCAACTTTCTACTATGTCATTTGACCCTCCAATTCTCCTAAAACTCAGAACAAACTTCTTCTATGGCAGACTGCATAGGATTTTCAAGAATGGACTATGTTTTACATGATTATATCCATTTATTGCTTTATTTACATGTTATAGGGACATACTTAGGTCATTTATATCATAATTTAGGTGTGTTAGGTTTGGTTACCCTTAATTTTACATACTCCTCTATACCCTTGTTTAACTCCCAAGGTTGTGTTTTGCTTTGGAGGGACCCCTGCCTTTAGGTTTCCTTATGTAATTGGAATTGGTTATGACGTATAGAGATATTTAATGAACCATGAGAACCATTAAACCATGGGGATAGTATTTCCAAGTTATAACCCTTCATACACACTTGGGCTCACCCAGCTAGGCTCTCTCTATTCATTGCTTAGATAGTCAAACATAGTTGACTATCAATGCATATTGTAGGTGTACCTCTATAGTTTTAGGTTTGCCTTCATTGATATAGGATACTAATGAAAACCTTAAATGATATCATAGTCCTTTATTTTACCCACTCCATTTATCCTCTTTTCAAAACATAGTAAGTTTATTATCGAAGCCATTGTTTACTTATTGTGACATATGCTTGTTGACCTTCTTGTAGGTGTCTATATACTTATTCACTTGGTCATGGTGCCTATAAATATCCTTGAACCACCTCTGAGTTCATAAAACATGTATGTTATTTTGAACTCACTTATATGTTTCATTGAAACCCAATCTATACTCTTCTTTAGGCTGAGACACTTCTCCCTTAAGACCTTGTTGTAGGTGCTTATTGAGACTAAAACCTATAATAAGGTGACCCCCATGGAATTTAAACATGTAATACACAATTTCATATTCATATGATCCTTTGTATGTAATTCAAACCTATGCAAGTGGGGAAATGATTAAAACTACTCATGGTGGTACCTTCTTATAAAGTGAGCTATTTGAATTATCAAATCAACTTGAAATATGAAACTAAAAATGAAAATCATTAGAGGATGAAGCTAATTTTATCTAGATACAAACTTAGTAAGTGAATTGTATGGACCTTCCCAAACAAGAGCAAAACCTACAGGGTACATAGATTAGCAGGCAAATTTTAAAGGTTAACTTCATGAGGAGGGTTCATGAAGCACAAGATAACATTTTTCAAAATAATTATAGTTAAATGAATTTATTTGAGTTTAAAACAACCTCCCAAAATAATTTTCCCTAAAACTTTTTGAGTTGTCCATACCAAGCAAAAACATGCAGGTCACTTCTATTTGCCAAGAAGGGTCAAAAGAGATTAGAATGGTTTTGATAAAGAAATGGAACTTAAAAATTAAACAAAAAGTGTAACTGATCTTGGGTAATATTAATAGTCCCTTTATCACCATTTCCCACATGGCACACTTCCCAAGGAGGCCATACAAGTGCTAAATTTACCTTTTCCTTCAAGAAAACTACCTCTTTTTAAATAACCTATCAATTTTAATTTAATTTAAATTACTTAATTCTTCCAAAGACACATGATATAACCCTTTTACACCTTCAAATTTCCCAATAAACCTATACAAAGTACTAAATGCAACTTTTTAACCCTAAGATGATTCAAAATGACTAAAGGGACTAAGAAAACTAATGACCAAGGATGGTATAAGATAATTTGACAATAATTAACATATAATACACCACATTAAACTCATATTACACCCCTTATATACCTATAAATTCTAGATTTTACTTATAGGTTCCCTAATTTGACTAAAAAGTCAAATTTGGTCAACACTAGGCTTATTAGGTCCGCTGACCTTGAGATCCACATGAAGAAACTCAATTATTTTTTTATCATATTTTTTATACCTTATTATTATACTATTCAATTCATCCTAATCCTTCACAATATTCCCTCTTATTCACTCATTGGTGTCTTCTCAATTACAGACTTAAATAACCCAATTAGGCCTGATATAGATACACATCACTAGATCACTTACACTCTTGGTCTTTTAAGATAGTAATCCATCAGGGTCAGATCCAAAAAGTGTCTTATTACATGTTACATAAAATAATCAATCAAACTAGGATCACCATTAGTTTGGCCAAATATATTTAGACCACCTTCTCTTCTTAGGCCTAATAAAGACCTAATTGCAATTAGGTCTATCCTTTCCATAAAACAACTTGAACCTCTATGGCCTACATGGCCCTCACTAAAGAACTAAAAAATTTAAAAAACTTATATTTTAACCTCAAATAACCTCCTCCATTCTCAATAAGTCACAAATCCTTTGCTCACACCTTGAAAGCACCACTAGACCTTAAAGACCTATTAGGCCTAATTACCCCAAAAACACTATCTTCAAAGATAAACCTCATAAAACATATATAAACACATTATTGGAATTAAAAAAATATTTATGGAAATTTAATTACCTTATTGTCATCATAAAACTCATTATTATAATCCATCACTCAGGCTCTAAATACTTGGGAACACGTCATCAAAAAACTTACTCAGAACTGTCAATTTGCTCAGAACCTAGTCATTAGCAACTTGACCTCAAACATCAGTATAAGCACTTTACAACACTCCAGATGCATGTAAAATATCTCATATAATATTTTTGAAATCATCACATTCTTGGTATACTTCCAAACTAGGCATAATGACTCAAGAACATCAAACTTACTAACACACAAAAAATTACCTTAATGGTCCAAAACATAGTCTTGATGAATGTTGTCTTTAGTTCCTATAAGGATAATTACAAGAAATTTCATGAAAATTAATTATTATTATGTTACCTATATAACATCCTCCATCATATATATTATAATTTCTAGTTTCAACCATTGGTCTTACAGACCAATCTATTGACCTTCTCTCTCATAGTACTTACACAACTAGAAGCCATTTTGGCTTCCATTATCCAACCTCATATATTTACTTCCAATATTATAAAAATAATTTATACATAATTTAGGTTATAAAATACAATATCATATTAATTTGATGCTTAATATCATTTTAGAGAGCCTCCAACTAATCACTCTCACTTGCTTACTCATAATTGCCATTATGCCTTGTGGACCAATCATGATGATTATGCATTCCAACATATGTGTAGACATAGTAAACAAGTAATAATGAATTAATATGATCCTTATATATTTTTATAAAATATTAAAATAAAAATATACATATGTCTAATGGTAAATATGGAATATATAGACCAATCTATGAAACTTACACCTTCATTGTCTCATCTTCACTAGACAGGTCATCTTGTGAACAACATTTTCAACATTTTTAATGATCTTCAAAACATATAACGAATATGTAAATGTGTTATAGTTATTTAAAAATAACCCTATGAAATTATATCCATTCCTAATCTATGATAACTCATCCCTAATCTCATTCTCACTTCTCCCTAGTTTTTCTCACTATCTTCACTATTAGACTTTATAGCGATAGGCCAACTTCCATGACTAGTTTAGTATATTTGAAATATATAACATGTTTATAAACCAACATGGGCATAAATTATAAGTCACAAGCTTAAACCTCCGTCCATCACAAAAATTTGACTCAGTCAACCCTACCTATTATATAAAATTTCTAAGAAACAAGGGATTTCTTATAGATTACTCTCACTCATCTGTCAAACCAATGGAATTCAAAGGTAATTGGGAGAGTAATTTACATTTTAAAATCACAAAAATATTTCATCCAATCCATTTTTATCCATTCCATCAAGATCTTCCATATCGAGTCACTATGAGGGTTTTGGGAGGGTTTTAAACCAATTTCTATTCTTAATGTTTGTTCATAAAGCTCTGCCCCTAAAACAAACTCCTAATGCTTGTAAAAAATTTATAGGAGCCTTTTTAATTTCTCCTTAATACCTCATCTTCCCATGCAATAGTCACATGTGCCAACAAGCATGATAAAATCCTTCTTGGGTCTTCATCTCTTCATTCTTTACATATAAGAGACTTTTAAACTCATTTTCATGCTTTCTGCTTCAAATCAAGACCTCAAACTACACCAACATACTTGAAACATATTTTAAAACCTAAATCCATGCTCACATGAGCTTAAAATCCTCCAAAATTGATCATGACACCTCATTTTGCCATCTAGTGTCTTAAGACTAGGTCCATAAGAAGACCACTAAAGAAGAACTTACCCCTTTGGCTCACTCTGAGGTTCATGTGACTAACTCAACACCTTTGTCACATGATATAACACTTAAATATACAAATTTAATCTCATACACATCCATATCTCCACCATCATGCCTTTATAAGCTATATCATTGCTTAAGAACTAGTCTAACAAACAGACCTACTGGGTACTTATACCACTTTGAGAACTTTAAGACACCTTTTGAATCTTAATAATCACCTCTATAGATTTGAGACAAGATCAAAAACATATTCTATCATTCTCCTTTGACCGAGTATCCTTAAACCATATAGGTCACTACCCAAGACTGAACTAGCCTTCTTGAACACACAAGACATAAATATAATCTCTCTCTCTAGACTCATGGAGATTTGAATATATTCACCAAAGACATGAAACTTACTCTGACCCAAAAAACTCCACATACCTATATCCACTCATTTCACCATACCTCACTATGATTCACAAGATACTCCATTTGATTATTCAAATCCATACTAGTAAGCTCAAACAATCAACCTTATACCAATGACCATAGCCACCTTCTTGTGAACCAACTCTTGACCTCAAACTTCATTTGACATCAATGATAATAAACAAACACATGACATCAATGATAGTACACACACATGACATCAATGACAAATTTAAACAAAACCTAGTGCTAACCTTTTCAAATAAAATTAGAGGAAATAAAACATAAAGATTGTTGCGACAATTTATGAAGAGGTCAAAAATATGTTAGATTCTAAAATTATATTTCCAATTCATCACTCTGCTCGATTAGTGAATATTTTAACTTGAGGAAGAAGAGTGGGGAAACAATTATTCATGTGTAATTTCATAATTTGGTCCAAGCTTTCCTCAGAGACAATTATTTATTGTTGATATGGACCAGGTACTATAAGTAGTGACCAAATCTTAAATAATGTCCATGCTAGATGATTTTTTGGATACAATTAGGGTGAGGCATAACTAGTATAACAACATAACATTGCATTCACTAATCTATGGGTTACATTTTCCTACAATAAAATTCCATTTGATCTCATCAATGTTGATGCAACCTTTAAGAGGGAAATAGACCTTACATTTAGTAATATGAAAAATAAAATCAAAATAGTATATCTTGATGACCTCAATATATTTTATAAAAGGTGGGATGATCACTATGATCATCTTAAGATGGTGTTTAAAATATTTTGAGATCATGGAATCTCATTGAACCAAATAATTCAATCTTAACAATCACCAAAGGAAATCTCTTGGGTCATGCAGCCTCAAAAGAACAAATAATATTTGACCTAGAAATATTGAAATCCATCCAATAATTTTCCCTCCCTACTATCAAACCTAAAACACACTTTTTCTTTGTAAAATAAATTTATTACAGATATTTATACCTAATTTCATAGAGCTCAATAGGCACATTGCTCAAATGATACAAAACAAGGTTAATTTCAAATGGAGTGCTAAGGTTGACAATAATTTGAATAAATCAAGACTACTATTGCAAATGCTCTGGTACTTGTATTTCTAGATTTAAAAAAAAAATCATGATATATAACTACTATTATGAACATATTATATCAATTATCTTGGTATAAAATAATGAAGAAGAAATTGAGTCTTTGATTACTTTTATGAGTTGTAACTTGAATGATCATGAACCAAAATACTCCTTAATTGAAAATCATACATACATTATTATCAAGAATATAAAATAGTCCAAATTTTACTTTGTGAATGCTCACACTATGGAAATGGCTCTAGATGCAACCATTAAATCCATTTTGACTCAATAACAGGTCAATTCAAAAAGAGGAGGGTGGATAGCAAAGGTGCAGGAGTATGATTTGGACATCAAACCCACAAACCTTATTAGTGGCAAAGGGTTATGTAATTTTACAGCACAAAGAAGTGATGACAAAAATAAAATTTTAGAAGAAAACATTGTTAAGGAAGAAATTTAAAAATTACCTATGTTGGTTTTCATTAGTTCTACCAATGAGTGGTACATTGACATTGCTTATTTCTTGGCTTACAGTCATAATCATCTCAATGTAAAGTAAAAGCAGACTATAAATTTGAAGGATGATAGTGTATGCGTCTAATTCCACTCACTAAATTAACTTGTTTAATTATGCCTAATATATTCTAATATCCTATTCATATGATCTAATTAACATGTAATCCATAAGTCCCATATTAAAATCACCCCTTCATGCTCTTAAGTCAATTAATTAATTTATCCATGATACCCCACTCTCCACATATTCATATTTCCTAATATTAAAATTTATAATTCACCCCAGTCTCCACATATTCATATTTCCTAATATTATAGTTTCTAATTCACACCACTTTCTAATCACTTTCATCCCAAAATAAAGTCTAGATATTTCCAATCCCTAGAACTTTCTCCATTCTAAGAACCATTCTCAAACTTGAAACTTCAAAAGGAAATTTACCCTCCATTTCCTTCCAACACCTCTATAAATGCAAGAGGCATCCAAAGCATTTGGACAAGGAATGAATGCAAGCATGTGCTATCTCCATCAATCTCCTCCATTAATCTAGTCTTGAACATGTCATACTTCATAATTCTACATCCCATTTCAGCTTTTTAATTTGTCAATTCGGTCTTCAAGTGACTTTATGGAGTCTTGGAAAGGAGATCAAGAGGGATAAAGATGATGGTAAGGTTATTTTAATTATATGATTGATTGTTTCCTCTCTCTAATTCTTTCCATTTGATGATCACTTAGAGTTTGAATTTGGTTAATAGTTATTTCATACTTTTATTCCATTACATATAAATTTTGGGTGATACATTCTCACAACCATAGTAGGAGCCCTCATTTTGAGCTGACCTAGTATGTTTGAAGTGTGTGGATTAAGCTTTTAGGTCAAATTAAGGGAGAATTTTTTGCTTCAATTTTTTGGTGAATTTACATTTGTTAAGAAATGTGTTGTGTTTTATTAAACTATTATTTACTCATAAATAATTTTGTGAAAAAATTTATGGGTTATGAGAGCCTCACTCTCATATTTACATAACATTTTATAGTTTTTTATTTCATTTAATATTAAGTTATCATAGATCTAATATATCTATTCTGATCATTTTCTAACATTCAATTTTTTTGTGAATTTACGTTTTTTTAGAAAAATGTGCTATGTTGTGTAAAACTATTCTTTACTCATAAATAATTTTGTGAAACATTTTATGGGTTATGAGCACCCCACTCTCAGTTTTTTCTAACATTTTATTAATTTTGATTTTTTTAAGTATTGAGGAAGTTATCATAGGTTTAATATTGTTGTTTTGATCATTTTCTACTATATTTTTGCACTAAAACTTCTTAAGTCATTTTTTAAAAATTTGTTTTTAAATATCCTTCTCACTTATTACTTCTCACATCCTAATTAATTAATTAATTTAAAATAAATTAATTAATTAAAAAAATGAGGATTTTTTTATAATAATTTAAAATATGAATCATAATTTTATGCAATTGTCTTTCCTCTTTTATAAGTATAAAACAAAAACCCTTTTTTGTATATATAGTTTATTTTCAACAATATGTCTATATAGTTTTAATATATTAATGTAGTTTGTTAAATTTTGTTTTTAAAAGAAAAAAATAATATGAATAGAGAGAGAATTTTGTTTTTCTTTCTGACATACAGGAACACAATCATCAAAGACAAAAGTTATATAATTACTAACAATTGAAGTCACTACCATTGCCTAGTCAAAACTACTAATCAATGTGTTTTGCAAGATAAACAATCGAAGATCACTTATCTTGAAACTAATAATATTTTATTTTACAGGTCAATCGATCCAAAGCTTGGTTAAAAATTGTATTTTTGAAATCATCTTATTTATTTTGCTTGTTAATTAACACATAAATTAATTAGTTAAAAAAATATTTTTTGCTTGCTTAAGTGTCACTTGAGGACTACAGTGGTGTATGCTCTCCTCCTTGCATCCTTGTGGAAATTATTGAAAGACAAAAAAACACTAATAAACCCCCCCATTTTTATTTTCTAGGGTGCAATGAGACCATGGAATTGACATTTATGCACTTGCCATTAGTCTATAGGGGTTGGTGACATGGATTTCATTACCATGCACTAGACCACACTCCAAGTTTTGGTGGATTATAAATATCAAGATAGTTATCATTAGGAACTAAAATAGAATTTCCCATAAAATGGTCCATGCAGTGAGGGGTATTTTAGATATACTACATAAAGTAGTTAAATAGCATCCTACATATATTTAGCCCCCACCATACCTAACATATATTGGGGAATCCTCTAGTGAGCCTATATAAACATAGAATAAGACTTTCATCTGTAACATGTGACTTGTTACCAAAGTTAGTATCATCTCTCATAGTGATCATTATGTGCAAATGGGATTTAGAGGTTTTGGGAGATTCCATAATAGGTCACTAGCCTATAGCCTCACCTGAGAAGTTATTAGATGTTATAGTCATCGAGTTACACTCTTATGTCAATCACTAAAATTAAGTTTTTGGCTTGTGTATGACTTATGCGAGTGTTGTCAAAACTAGTAATATTTGTGATCCAAAAATCCTAAAACCACCTAAAAACTAAAAACATTAGTTTTAACATTAGGAAAACCTAGTGCTTGTCCCACTCCTTTAATTTTCATAAACTGAGTACCATCTTACATTCACCATTACCCATCTAGTCATCCACACATAAAATACATAATTTAGATACTCCTTTGATCACATTACCAAAACCTACGCACAAAACACTTAAATTATTTCATCATCTTCATGCCATCACCAAAAGCAAGTTAATTGGGTTACTAGAGCTGGTCCCTTTCTACCACATAATATCCACTATATTATCACCTCTAACCATCCCATCATTATTTGTATTGACATATTGATAGCACATGTCACCCTATTAGTTTTCAAACTTGGCCTTTGTCTTCTTATCAACCAATCATTCTACAAGATTTAGGAATAACACCCATTGTTATCTTATCATTCCACTAACTCAAAACTTTTGCAATCATAAATTTCCTCTCACTCTACCAATTTGAACCCAATAGTTATTTCCACCTTGCTAGTCTATGCCATACTAATAATCCCTATCTTACAACCCTTGTTATCATCTCAAACTAACTCATCATTACCTATACTACCATATTACTAGTATTTATCACTCTGACTATTTTCAAACTTAGCATTCATTTTCTTATTATCCATCCTTGTGTGATATTTAAGATTAGCGTCCATCATTGTATTATCATCTCACTAACTCAAAAAATTAGAAATCATCAATTCATCATCATTTTACTAGTTTGAACCCATAAGTTGTTAATATATTATTATTATGTATCATATTGATAGCCTAAATACCTGACACATGCAACCTATATAAAGATATATCTACTTATCCACAACTTGTCAAACTAGCTCTAATTTCTTAAGTAACCTTGCTCAAAGGTTTCTTATGACATCCATTTGATCCCCTCTAAGCTAGTCACTTTCATTCAATCCACCTCTCTTAATATATACTTTATACCTACACCATAGTCTAAATGGATTCCAACACTCATTCCCAAGACAACAAAACAAGGCAAACACCTAGGCCAACAAACAACTTATTAAAAACCTTGGGAAAGTAACTTGTTGATAATGAATTAAATCATAGTGATGTGCACACCCTATGGGGACATGAGTATAACCCAAATGACTTTTTGGATAATGATAGAGCCAAAATTAAACAATATATCCATGACCATCGAGAATAACTACTCATGTACCTTCTTGAAATTGGAACCACATTACTACCATATTTTAATATGGACATTAATAATATTGTCAGACCTCAACCTAGTACATCTAACAATCATCTTCTAATTGCACTAGAAGAAGAGGAAGACCAAGAATTGGCTAATGCTGATGAAGAAGATGAATAAACACACCCTTTACCTACCATCAATACCAATAAGGATTAAGCCAACAAGGGAAAGTCCACTCTAAAGAACCAAGTCAAAAATGATTGTAAGAAAGATATGATAGATCACCTTAAACAACTAACCTAACAAGTTAATTCGTTAGCATCCTAGCTCAATGTTAAATATCCAAATCCTAATACAACTAAAATTCCCACAAAAAACTATTTTGTCATTCACCTATCATGATCAAAATAAGTCAAAATCTAATCCTTCCATCTCTAATCTGTTGATGGATCCATCTTTTTCCCTCAAATGGAAAACTATAAAGGACACTCTTTAGGGCCTCAAAAACTGAGCTCACACCAAGAAATATCAGTATGAAGATTTTTGCTCTTATCTCCTAGATATGATCATCCTTAAAGTGCCTTTTACAATAAAATTTGAACCTCCCAAGTTCAAATAATATAAAGGAAAATGTGACCCACATGATCATGTCAAATAATTCTTCATGGTGCGCCATGAGATAGTATATAGTGATGCATAGATGCTCAGACTATTCCCTCAAAATCTTGGAGGCCCTACCTTAGAATGGTTCATGCAGTCACTAAAGGGATTTTTAACATCATTCAGGGACCTGACAAAGAAATTTGTGAAACATTTCTCTTATAACATGGAGCATGAAATAACCATGTTAGATTTGTATGACACTAAATAAATAATTGGGGAAATTCTAGCATCCTTCCTGTAACTATGTTGTGGTCTTGAAAGTTGCTTCCCTTGCTTGATTACTGAGAGGGAGTTAATAAAGATATTTATCAATAATCTTATTTCTAAATTGAGACACCAATTCAAGTTTTATTATGTCTCAAATTTTGAGGAGGTTGTGGAGAAAGGGATTTAGATTTAAAAGGCCCTTGTTGAAAAAGGGATAATTAAAACTTATTCCTATAATAATTACCATAAAAGTAATACCCCTTCTGATAAACCTAAGTTCTTCAATAGAAATAAAAATGTTGTTGGGGATGGGGTTAATGACTCTAAGTATGTGTAAATGGTTCAGGGCTCTGCCTCATTAATAATATCATAAAACAAATCCAATGTTACTATACCAAGAGGAAGGACTAAGGCTACCACTAGGAAATAACACTACACCAAATTAGGTAAACTCATAGAGGATGTTTTAAGAAAATTAATAGCTACAAAGATGATTGCCCTACCATAAATTAATCCCTTTGTGGAAAATAAAACTAGCTCTCATAAGTATAATGAGAATGAATTTTTTCATTACCATAGAATACATGGGTATGATATTAAGTGATGCAGACATGTGAGGAATCTAATTCAGGATTTGATTGAAAAAGGGGAAATAGAGATAGAAGGCACATAAAGAACATCTTCCAAAAATCAGTAACTGGGAATTTATCAAGACCCTTTTCCAAAGCATGATTAAAATAAGAAGGGTGCACTATGAGACCAAGGCCAAAATTCATCCAAACATGTAGTTTACCATCAAGTCCCTTATACTTGTACTAATCACATAGACACCATTAAATTTAGGGCCAAATTACCAAAAGAATCCCAAGAACAATAATGTCATGTCCTCAAAATCAAAGGAGCATCCTTTGATTGCATTGTCACCACTTGATGAGGAAAAATAACTATATTGGTGGAACATCATAAAGCCTCACCTAAAAGGACACCTATTAAGCTCAATGTCCATTAAAAAACCTCTAACAGTCATGAAGGAAGCCATGATATTATCCAACAACTTAGGAAGACCCCTACCCAAATTTCTATTATGGACCTTCTCAAGTCCTTAATAGTGTATCACAAAATCCTAAATAAAATCATTCAAAAATCTAAGGTGCCTAAGGACATTGATGCTATTCAATTCTAGGTATTGGTTAGCCACCTAACACAAACCCAATAAATCACTTTTCACTGCCATGACCTTCCACCTATTGGCCCTAATCATAATTATCCCCTGTACATCAAAGTATCCATTTCCAACCACCAAAAATGTATGAATTTAATTTCTCTCATTAAATTAACTTGTTTAATTATGCCTAATATCATCTAATATCCTATTCATATGATATAATTAACAATTAGTCCATAAGTCCCATATTAACATCACCCATTCATGCTTTTAAGTCAATTAATTAATTTATCCATGAATAACCCACTCTCCACATGTTCTTATTTCCTAATATTATAATTTATAATTCAACTCACTCTCCACATATTCATACTTCCTATTATTCTAATTTATAATTCACCCCACTTTCTAATCATATGCATCCCAAAAGAAAGTCTAGAGATTTACAAATCTCTATAACTTTCTCCTTTCTAAGAACCCTTCTCAAATTTGAAATTTGGGAGGGAAAATTCCTCTCCATTTCCTTCCAACACCTCTATAAAGGCAAGGGGTATCCCAAGCATTTGGAAAAATAATGAATGAAATTTTATGTTACCTCCATCACTCTCCTCCATTAATCTAGTCTTGAGTTTATCATACTTTTAAATTCTACATCTCATTTTAGGTTTTTAATTTGTCAATTCAGTATTTAGGTGATGTTATAGAGTCTTGGAAAGGAGATAAAGAGGGAGCAAGATGATGATAAGGTTTTTTAAATTATATTGCTGATTATTTATTCTCTCTAATTATTTTTATTGGATGATAATTTAGAGTTTGTATTTGATTAATAGTTCTATATTTTTTATCCATTCAGTCTAAATTTCAAATATCACAAGGCATTATGACTGAGGAATCCTATAGCGTTGATCATCTAAAATAACTAGATTTGTTTAATAATTAGGATCAAAGAGCCTTATATCATATGAGATCCTATCATAATAGGCTATGCAACTAGTATAATAAGAAGGTCTAAGCTTATGAGTTCAAGGTTGGTGACTTGGTCCTTGAATAAAATTAGAAGAATGCCAATGTAGATCAAGAGAAGAAGGGAAAGTTCAAACCAAATTGGTTTGGTCCTTATATCATAATGGCCAAGTTTGGGTATGGATCATATAAGTTGGCTACTCCAAATGGTCAAGATTTGGATGAACCAATGAATATTATGAATCTAAAACAATTTTATGCCTAGGGATCTCACATCCCATGTTTATTATTGTATATAGTCTTAAACAACATAAATAATAATAATAATAATAATAATAATAATAATAATAATAATAATAATAATAATAATAATAATAATAATAAAAAATCCATCCAATGGTGAAAACCAGACCTTCTATCACCTTGGATAAGCATAATGATGAAAACTAAGTTCTCAGCATCACTTGTGAGCAACCTCCATCTAAAAATAATTTTGGGTACTTGGTGGCAACTTTTTATCCATATACACCCATCCTCCTTGGCCTTAGTCTCCATAGAGTTTACCATGATGAAGGGGAAGCTACAAGAAGTGTCATTCCACATCATAAGGGAAATTCAATACATGTCTAATCAAGGGAAGGAACAGGTAAATTTTTAAGAGTTATCCCATGGTTTCCATTCCACCCTCCTTTTACAACACCTCTTCACAATCCATTTTTGGTCTTAATCTACCTTCTTGATTACTCTTATATCATATATTTATTGGGCTAGCTTCAACTAATCCTATTCTACACCATCTGATGCTATACCCTTCACTCCCTTTAGCTAGTCACTTGTTTTTATTAGCCAAGTCCCTTTCATGTATTCATTTCTACTCAGGGCAAAGAAAATATTACACACTCTGAATGACATAATCAAGGGTTGTTCACCCACTTTATAAATAAACCTATTTAATTATTCTAACACCATTTATCTTTGGTTTTACATATGTGTATGATGTGTCTATGGTGTGTTTGTTTGTGGAAATTGATTGTATTTTAATATTCAACAAGTTTTACCTTTTTATATTATATTATCACCATTTATGTATATGCATCACGTCATTTTTTTTTTGTGTTTGACATCACACTACCATGCTACATTGGTTAAGATTATACCAATGGTTCCTCATGCAAGAAGTCCCTTTTTATGAGGATTTTGTGTTCTTAATGCAATTTGGCAAAAATTATACCCATATTATATAATATATGGGTTCAACATTTCCTTGTGCTATATTAACATGGATTTCACAACCTACATGGCTCAAGATGTTCTCATTCCATTTAATTCACTAATTCTACTACCAACAATGTATAAACTTAGCCTTATCACCCTACCCTCATCACTTGGGTAGGAGGATCACACTTATCCATATCATGAAACCAAAAACCTTTATCACATATTCACATTTAAAAAACCACATGCCATAACATTATCTAAATAAATATGAAAATACTACAACAACCATAATACAAATATTTGTTTGTTATATCAACAAATAACACATAGCACACTCAAGCCCCTACATCTTTAGTTCATGGCTTGGGAGGTATAATGGTCAATCTAGATGTACCCAAAAGACAACCACCTCACATATGTTTCACAAATCTAACATTTACCAGCTCCCTCTGGGGACAATACTAGCCCAAATGGCAAACTTGTCTACAATAACAACACACACCAAATGGAGTCAATTCCTACACCACCTCCCTAATTCTACTAGTTACATCATCTTGTTACCCTTATGCAAGTTTTCCAACTCTCGACATCCCTACAGGTATCCCCCATAAAATAAAAGGATGTCTCCAAGTCCTATAAGGCCTTGGGTACACCTTCTCACTTAACATATTGTGCAACAAAATTGACACATCCTACATTGTGGTTTGGACCTTAGCTCCTATGGTTTTTGTTTCCATAATATCACTTGTAAAATGTCCATCACTTGATGTAGAGTGTGTAAAACCTACATGTCCACTTCATAAATCTAATCAAGTGGTGGCACTGACCTATCCTATAACATTCTTCAAGTGTCAAACCACCTACACTTCACCACTTACATGAATGGCTTACAAAAAACTTCACTACATATTTTCCTCACATCCCCAAGCATTATATAACACTCATATCTCATAATTTGTAGTAGTACCTGATAGGCCATATTATATGGATGGGTGCAAAAAGTGGTCATTGACCCCTTGCCATAGTGTCACCACTCACCAAGTATCATCAAATCATCTTTCTACAACCCTTGACATACTTATCCCCATAATTTATGACCACACATACACTCAATTATTAACTTCCCAAATATTAAATATCCAATCATAATCATCCCATGACATAATAAGACCCATCCCATTTTTTCCCAATATCATCATCAAAATCACATACATTAGCTCATCATACAACCTTACATTAATGCTATAAATAACCATAATTTCAAACATAACCATACAATAATTTTCACCATCATCTATATATATCCTCATCATTTTGTACAGAGCAACTAAACTTCCCATTATTATCCAAAATATCATTTTCCCATAATTACATACATTAATTCATTATTATCCTCCTATTACATATGAGCCTAGCTCTACACTGATGATACATCATGACCTACATCCCACCTTGTGGTGGTGACCTTGGTTATGGGTGAACCAATTGACTCGATGACGTAGAATATGATGACCTCTCAGATCGATTGATCACCCTATATGATGGATCCCTTTGCCCTAATAACACTACTTACTCATACAAGGCTCTCTAATATTGTGTCTCTTGAGCCATCCTTTCCACTTGGGTCATCATGTCTCCTAACCTTAGTGAATATAATAGTATCTGATCCATATTTATTTCCATCTTGGCCACTTATACCTCTACCTTTCTTTATTTCAATTGCGTCTATAGATATATATGGTCAGGTCACATCCACTCCACTTGTTCTTATAGCACCCCAATTTATACCTCTCGTTAGTTCACCTAAACCAAAAATGATGTTACCTAAACCAATACATCTACCATTTGTATATCTCTTTAAAAAATTTGACCCTATAAGAGTGACAACTAGAATTATAATCTTATTATCTTCCTTCACACAACTACTAATATGATTATTAAATCCCTAATGCCCCTATTATTTCCATTTATTCTCCCATACATTTGTAGCTGGTCTACATTCCTTAACCATTATCCATGTCTCTATATTCACAACCATCTCAATGCACTTCTTGCGACCACCATCACCTTCAATGCCTACTTGTCCTATCACATATATACATTTACCAGTCAAATAGTGTCATTGCATCTCATATTTAAATAAACTCCCAACCCTTTCCTATAATTTTGATATTCTCCACCTACAACCTCTCATCCCATGACCCTCTTGTAGACACCGGAAATGTGTCTGCACCTTGGTCATCTTTCATTCTCCCCCCCTTGTCCGCCTTGACCTATATCCTAACCCTTGTCCTAGTCCCATCCATTCATTAAATTAAAATAACTTAAACATTTTGATTTAGTGGCCCCCTTTCCACCTCACCCTTGCCACCTTGGATCCCCTCCTTGGATCCCCCCACCTCCCTCCTAGATTTTATTACCCCAAATCTCCCTTTTATCTTCCTCCCGTGCCCATTAAGCATCCTCATGACCGTTTCTCCACAACCCCTCGACCCAGCGGCGTGCAAGAAAGGACAGAGGCTATTTTTAGTCTCTGTCCCCATTTTGCCTCTGCCAACATCGGCTACCCTGCGGCTGACGTTAGTGATTATGCCGGCATCGACAGCCTTCAAGACTTTTTCCTGCATTCATTACAGACCCCCTTGGACTAGCGAACAGAATTCTCTTGGCACTTTGGCATTCCACTCTCCTTCCTCTAGACCTCACACAACAAGCTTCTTCAAGCACAACAGGGACTCTGCATCAACTAGTAACACCAGCAACAGGTACAAGATCAACACCACTCCTTCAACAGGACACAAGTAAGTTTTCTTTTGTGTTTTATTTGTGTTTTCTAGTCATTTGTTTCAAAACTAGATTCAGCATCCTATCCCCATGCCAGACCAGTCCTGAACCCTGTCTTTCTACTATCTCTACCTTCTATTTGATTCTTCTGTCAGATCATCCCTCCTGCCAACAAAGACCCTGCACAGGGCATCCAATCAGACCCAGACCATTCCCCAAACCATTCAAGCACATCCATAAACTTTGTCTCAGACCTATCCATAGACTAGACCCATCCACAAACCAAGAAACTCGACCAGACCCGATTACAGGCCACTGCCCCGACCAACACCGGTCATTACCCCAACCGACGTCGACAGACCAGACAACTAATGCCGGCAACACCCCCGACCTCAGCGACTGTGATCAGGCTGATAGTTCCTTCCAGGTAAACATTTGTCTTCTCTTTCCTTTCTAGTTTGTTATCATTTCAGTATTTTGGCATTCTATCTTTTATCAGTCTTTCATCTGTCTTTTACTAGTGGGTTGACATCCCTTAAGGAAGTTTTTATACTTTTGGGATCAAGCTTTTGCTTGACAATCCACCATCTATTTATCTAACCTTCTTCGTGTCCAAGTCTCTTTATTTGCAGGTGTCATTCCTGCACAGCCAAAGAGGAGTGCTCACAGAGTCTGGATTACGGTGCGCAGACTAAATCCAGGTACACAAGCCTTGACCATTTCTTTAAGTTTCTCATTTCTCTATCTTTTGAATGTAGAAAGCGATTTAGCGTAGAAACATTCTGGCACGCCCAGTGGGACCCTTGGGTCTCCCTTGGGTTTTCTTTCCTTCTTTTCATATAGGATGCATTTAGGATCCTCCCTTTTCACCTCTTCCTTCTTTTCTAAATGACACTATAAGCAGGAATAAAAAGAATTTTCTTTCCTTTCTTGCATTTCTAGACTAGTCTAAAATCATTTTCTTCACCTTTTCTCAACTTGTTTTTCATCCGAACTTCACATTTCAACTTGGGGCATTAAAACACTTTGCATTCCATTTCTGCTTGTGCTTGCATTAGTCCACACTTAGTAATTAGTAAAACGCATATTGAATAAATCGTAGATCACTTGATGTTACACAACCGAACCACATGCACTAAAACAAACATAAAACTTACTTGAGACAAGGCCCGACTAGGATTTCATCCCCCAGCGGATACCTTACCCCATCCCAGTGATCCTACTTGGATTTCATCACCAAGGGGAAAGCCCACTCTGTTCTCTGGTAGAGTCTAAACTATAGGGAAAATATATTTTGGCTAAGCGGGTCCAGCTTATCACTGGGCTCGTGAAGTGAGGGGAGCTTGCTCCTTAGCACCAGGCCATGTACGAAACCTAACATAGACTTTTGAGCACCTAAACAAGACCTGAAACCATCCATAGACTACCTCTTCTAGGATCCTTCTATCAACCAACCTTCCCAAACACTCATCTAAGGCATAAACCATAGGATTCTAAAGTTGATTCTTAGGATTTCACGCTTAGGGCCTGTCTGTCTCTCTCTATTTTCTATTCTCATCTGCTTGTTTGAGTGTGTGAGGATGCTTTCTTCATTGTTTTTCCAAGAATCTTCAAATCTTTTGGTTTTTTGGAAAACACAGTCACTGGCATCAGTTTTACCACCGACGTCGATTTCTTTTTCTTGCCGGCATCGATTATTGATCGACGTCGGCCATCTTTCTTACCGACATCAGTTTTTCAACCGACGTCGGTCTCTGTCACTATCCTTTTCTTCAAAACAGCAGCCTTGAAACCTGTCCTTTCTCTGCCAAAATCCCATTCTGAATTTATGGAACTGAAAAAACACAATTTTTGAAACCTAACCTTCTTTGCCTTGAATGGTTCTGACTCGTAGTCAAGCCAAGGCTCTTGTCAACCACGCTAGCTATCAACCACTTTCGTCTACCCCATCCTTAACCAGTCCTACAATGGAGTTCAACTCAGAGACCGAAAGAACTCCTACTCATCCAACCCCACCTCAGACTCCTATTGTCCCAGAAGGGGACCAAGATTTTACATGATTCTTGGGCCTCAACGTCAAGGCCTTGCAACACTATCTCGCGCATAGCCAAATGCGGGACTCCTTGGGCAATCCGATTTACGGAATGCCAACCTCTCTTGTCGCGACTAGGGCCGTATCGATAACATCCATAGTTTAACCTTTAGACACCCAAGCTATCACCTCGACCAACGACCAGACCTTGACCAACCTTCCAGGTGTGGCTTCTCCCTCCATCTTGGGGCCCACTTCCATCAGGGTTTCGGCCCCCTATCAACCTCAACCCGCTCAACCGCTATCCACTCCTTTTCAGAACTTGGTCGTCTCTATTCCACCTACCCTGGTCCCTATCAACACTAGGGTGGCTTCCCATCCATTGGCCCTTGTTACCACAATCCAACCTCTCGTGGCAAAATCAGGCCTAGCTATGCCTTCTACCCAACCACCCTTAGCCTTCTCTTCTATCCCTGCGACTAGTTATCCCTATGTTGCACCCTTACAGGCACAACTAACTACATTGTGTGCCTCCTCTAGCCTCTTCCAAGTGCCCTACAACCTAGGGGGCACTCCACCTGTCAATCCGTCAGCAGATATCATTAAAATGCTGATGGACAAGATGTCTAGCCTAGAGACCTCCGTTTCTAGCTCACGCAATGCTCTCTCATATGAGCAAATTTACAACGAGCCCATTCATCCTTCTGTCCCAATCAGGCCATATCCTAGCCAGTGTGAACTTCTAAAATTTTCTCGCTTTCAAAACAAGGAAGACCCACAACAACACTTACGGGAATTCAGACATGCCTATTACCTTATTGCCCATGATGATGCATTTCTTTTACGCATGTTTCCTATGTCTCTCTCAGGTGCTGCACTTGACTGGTACAACTCCCTTGCCAGCCATTCCCTCTTCACATTCACACAGTTGGCCCAGCTCTTTCTTGATCACTTCTCCATCAACATCTCCAAGAAGGTCTCGATCACAGACCTCTATTCTATCCGTCAATTCGAGGATGAATCCATAGCCGACTTCGTTGCTCGATGGAGAGGCCTCATTAATCAACTCTCTTTTTCCTTACCCCAGCCCAAACTTATTGAACTCTTCTCCCAAGCCTACGCCAGACATATTTCTTCCACCTTGAGGGTTCAAACCTTCTGCACCTTCGACGAAGCCTTCACAATGGCCCACAAACTTGAGTTGCGTGCCATCGAGGAGAATAAAGTCAAGTTGCAGAGCAAGAATTCCAACTCTAAGACCAATGACTCTTCTTCTAAACCATCATCATCTAATCCTAAGTCTAAAGCTTCAGCTAATGTTGTGGTCATTAGACCTTCATCCTCTTCACCTTCAAATAATCGGTCTGAGCCATCCACATCTCAAAGCGCCACCCATCAATTCCAACAGAGATACGTACAACGACAGTATACTCCTCTTGGAGAATCATACGTGTCTGTGCTAGAAAAACTTGTTAGACAGGGGGTTCTCAATCTCCCTCAGATCCGACCACCTCCACAATTTGATCCCTCACATGCCATCCCTGCGTGGTATAGGGAACATGACTTCTGCAACTACCACCGTGTTAAAGGACATGACACGAGAAATTAAAAGACCCTTAAAAACATAATCCAAGACATGCTTGAAAGGGGTGACCTCACACTAGACAATCCCAATGCACCCCCTAATCAGGCCATCGACAGCTTCAAGCAACCATTCCCCAATCATCCACCAACCCAAAACAATGTCCAGACCTTAATTGACGACACTCATGAACACAACATTCGAACAGTCAATACGGTCTCACCCTTCATCCCCGACTGACTTCAAGAGGTTAGCCCATCTATCAGTCCATCACATGTGGACGAGCCTCCTTCCCCGGTTAGTTCTCCGTCAACCTCTCTCATCTTGGAGGATGCCTCGACTTTATCGGCACCACCGGTCTCACCATCCTCCTTCTTGCTGCCTATGGAGGACCCGACCCTTCCTACTCCTCGACCGCAAGTGGAGGGCACCATCATCCCTGCCCTTTACCCGCTTGAGGAGCCTCATTCACCCATTTCTTCTCCACCCAGGGAAGAACCTGCCTCTCCTTCATCTCCAACCAAAGACGAATCTATCACGACTTCATCATGCCATGGGTCTGAGACTGCTACACCCATCTCATCTTCAGCCCCGCAACCGTCAACATCTTCTCAAGGACCCAAATCTCATCCATCATCTTCTCAGCCATTTTCCTAATTAGTGGAGAAAATTAGACTTCTCCCTTCAAGGAAAGTGATGCATCAGGTATTATGGGAGCATCTTAAAGCTCTTCAGCATACTCATGCCCTCTCATCACATGCTGCTAATCCTCTCAAGGCAGAATCTCCCAAGACTCTCAACAAAGACCAGACTCCCAAACCTAAACCAATCCCATCAAGACCAAAACCCACATTTGCCCCATCTAAACCTATCAAGTCACTTGGCATTCGCCCTGTCTCTACCCTCACTCACCCGCAAGTGAAGGTGGACTTAGACCAGACCTTGACCAGTAGTAGTCTTCCAACCAAGTCAAAAAAGACTGCCAGACCACAGAAGTGAATGCCTCCTCCCTCGTCACCATTGCCATCCATTTTGGGCCCCCATCCTTCAACCCTGACCAGAATCCTTCCCACTCTGACCTCCAATCAAAACCAGTTGCCTCCTTTGCTTCCTCTGCCTACCTCCAGCCTACCCTCTCCTAAAAAGGCAGTACCTCTCATGAAGAAAGTGCTGTCTCTACCTGTCTCTGCACCATCAACCCATAAGGTGGTACGAAAGCCTCCTCCAACTCCGCCTAAGCAAAAGTCACCGACCTCACACATATCAACTAGCATGGACCCTTTAGTGGGCTCATACTCGTTGATATTGCATCGACTTTTGTAGACTTCCAACATAACCCTTCCACCCATCAGACCTTTCCAACCTCTCAGGTCCAAGCCCTCCTGGTTCGACGACACGAAGATTTGCTTATATCATCGTACGCCAGGACACGATACCGAGACTTGCTGTGCCCTTAAGGCCATCATTCACCGTTATATGGAGAAGGACACTCTTCTCTTTGAGGACACTCTTGACCAAACCTCGACCCCTTCCCATCCAACCTCTTCAACCACACCAACATCTCACCAGTAGGCCATGACCCCTTCTTCACCTCCTATCTTTGAAATCAATGCTATCCATATAACCACTAGGTTGCAAAAGGACAAGGCGAAAGAAAAAGCTGCCATTCCTTGGACCTACCCTTTTGTCAAGCCACCTCTTGCGCCCAAGCCTAAAATTTCTATCCTTGGCGCATCTCAGCCTTCTTCATCTTCCTCTTCCAGGCCGATTCATGACTCCATGGTGAAACAGCTTCACCAGATGCCTGTGAAGATGTCCCTTTATGACCTCATTCAAACCTTGCCCCAGCATCGTCAAGCCCTCATCCGAGCCCTCCAGGCAGCAAAGGTCTAACTTGAGGACCCCCAACCACTCGCTGCCCTCGTCCATTCTTTATCTCCTATTGCCTCCATCACATTCAGCGATTCTGAGATTCCCACATCTAACACGGAAGATCAGGACGCCGCCCTCTTCATCACTGCCTATGTTGATCGGACATGCATTAAACACGTTATGATCGACGGAGGCGCTAGCATCAACATTATCTCCACCCATGCCTTTGATCAGTTGGCTCTTCCCAAGAATTGCGTCTCCAAAACTGACGCGATCTTGCACTCTTTCAATGACACCACCGCCACGACCATTGGCACAGTTGTCCTTCACATTCGCGTTGGTCCACGTACAGTCCCAGAGCTCTTCTATATCATCGAAGGAGAGTTTCAATACAACATGTTGCTGGGCCGACCATGGATCCGCGCCATGACCTGTGTCCTATCCACCCTCCACCGTTGTGTGAAATTTGAGCATGACGGGCAAGTCCACACCATTCTCGCTGACCCTTCACCCTTCAAAACTTGTAACACAACCTACCATCCTAATGACGTCCTCATTCCCATCAAGCCATTAATTCCAGCACCGCCTCAATCCACGGAAGCTTCGACTAGTTCGCAACCGGTGGTCGCCCTTACCCCTCCTCTTCAAGCGATGACCAAAGACCCCATGGAAGACATCTTCCAACGACTTTCACTTGGGGAATATTGCTTGTTGACCCTAGACATGTTCCAAACTCCACAAGAGTATAAACACCTTCACCACAGTCCCAGTTACGACCATCAGATCAGGATGGTCGTGCCTTATGGTCCTCCTCACCTCCGAACCAATCTTGTCTATGGGGGGCTCGATCAAGCTCCTACTGGTGGTAACCCTCTCTCTTCACCCCAACCTTTCACATCAGATTTCTCATTTCTTGGCAACCCTGCCTTTGCACACACTTACCTTTACAGGTGTGCATGGAAGGATTTTGGTTTCGGACACTATGAGCAGGGTTCCCATCAGCCCATCGAGCCGCTCAACGATGACGATGCTAAGAAATGGTATGGCTTGGGATATCATGACCCCACTCAGGCTCCTTTCGACCTTTGTCTCGAGCCAACCATTGACCAATCTCCTCCAAACTCACCCATTTCTCCTTCTTCACCTATGGAGTCAGTGGTCTCCATCCCTCCTAGTTTTTTTTTCCATAAACACCATCCACCTGGAACCCCTAACCTATCAGCTAAATGGGATGTCCAAGTCCTTCCCTCTCATCCATCCTAGCATGATAGAAGATGAGTCAGCGACCATTCACACTGTCTGCTGCATTGACGATGACGCCATCCTTTCCTACATGGGTGCTGATGACTCTTTCATCCAGCGCTCCCTCCCTTTCGAGACCCAGGTTATGTTAAATGAATCAACCATTGACATCAACTTCCCTTCTTTTGATGTTCCTCATGTCTTAAAGATTGGCCAATCTTTGGACGCCCAGGAGCAGCTTGACTACACCCAGTTCCTCTCAGACCATAGCAAGGCCTTTGCCTAGACTTACAGTGACATGCCTGGCATTGACCCCACCATTGCTACCCATAACATTGTCACCAAACCAGAGGCTAAGCCTGTTAGGCAAAAGTTTCAAAAGATGCATCCTCGGGTTGCGCTCCTTGTCAAAGAGGAGCTTCAGTGCCTCCTTTCCGTCTCCTTCATCCAACCCATCAATTATCCGCAGTGGGTCTCTAACATCGTCCCAGTCACCAAAGCGACTGGGGGGATTCAGATCTGCACAGACTATCACAACCTTAACCTAGCTTGTCCCAAAGATGACTTCCCTCTTCCTAACATTGACCAACTTGTTGATCTCATGGCCGGCCATGAGATGCTATCTCTCATGGACGGGTTTTCAGGATACAATCAAATCTTGATCGCACCAGAAGATCAGCACAAGACTACCTTTATCACTCCATGGGGGACCTTCTGCTATTGAGTCATGCCTTTCAGCTTGAAGAATGCTGGTGCCACATATCAGCGTGCCATGACCTACATTTTCTATGATCTCCTCCACAAAATCATGGAGGACTATGTAGATGACCTTCTCGGCAAGTCTAAGCTTCGCTGTGACCACCTGACCATTCTCAAGATCATCTTCTCTCACCTTCTTCAGTACAATGTCTGCCTTAACCCCAAGAAATGCATCTTTGGGGTCCTCTCAGGCAAGCTCCTTGACTTCATCATTTCCTTCTGTGGCATCGAGATAGATCCCGCCAAGATTTGCGCTATCCTTGAGATGCCACCCCCAACCAATCTCAAGCAACTTTGCAGTCTACAAGGGAAGCTCCAGTCCATTCGCCATTTCATCTCACAGCTTTCTGACCGCTGCCAACCTTTTCATCATCTCCTTAAGAAGGACGTCTCTTTTAAATGGGATGAGGACTGTCAAGAGGCTTTTAAAGCCCTCAAAAGCTATCTGGTCTCTCCACCAGTTCTCATTCCACCTAAAGATGACCAACCCTTCTACCTTTATATCTCTGCCACCAACCATTCGTTAGGTGCCATGATCGCGCACCGAGACGAGCATCACCGTGAGCAAGCGGTTTACTATATCAGCCAAACACTGGTCGACTATGAAACTCGGTATACTCATACCGAGAAGCTTTGTTTGGCGTTAGTCTTTGCCGCTACCAAGCTCCGCCACTATCTTCTCAACCACAAGACCTTTGTCATCACTCACACCGACCCTCTTCGATACATGCACTCCAAGCCATATCAGAATCAACATATGGCTCGGTGGCTCATGCTGCTTGCTGAGTTTGACCTCGAATTCATCCAGTATAAATCTATCAAGGGGCAATCCATCACTGACCAACTGGTAGATGCCCCTCTTCCCGACAATCAACCTTTGCAGTGTGAGTTTCCCGACGAGTCCATCACCACACTTTTCGCCGATGACACCGTCTACCAAATGACCATGTTCTTTGACAGCTCCAAATGTCAACTTGGTGGGGGTGCGGGGGTCATCCTCATCCCACTCAAAGGGGAGCCCATGCCTCTATCTTTCAAGCTTGACTTTGATTGTACCAATAATATGGCCGAATATGAGGCCTTAATTTTGGGACTTCAAACTGCCCTTTCTCTCAGCATCAAGTCTATTAACATCTTTGGCGACTCGCAGCTTGTCGTCAATCAAGTCAATGGTTCATACCTCTATAAAAACAAAGTTTTGCAAATGTATATAAATTGTGCTGACCTTCTTCTAGCATCTTTCGACCATTACCTCTTGCAGACTATTCCACACTCTACGAACAAGTTTGCTGACACCATGGCTTCTCTTGCCTCGCATATCCCGTCTACATCATTATCATCTCAAATTTTTGTCACGGTGCATCATGTACCGTTGCCTTCATACATCTCTCCTCACATCAATCATATCAACACTGTCAATTCTAGTCCACGAGATGATTGGTATAAGCAAATTGTGGACTACTTGTCTCTTTCTGTCATTCCTCCCAACCTCTCTAGCAATGCGTGGCGAGCTTTCATCAAGTGCACAGCTCGTTATACCATGCTAGGGGGTCTCATCTATAAGCGAGGCTTCGACGGCCTTCTTCTTCACTGTCTCACCTCCACTGAAGCCTCTCATGCCATAAAACAAGTCCATGATGGGATTTGTGGTAGACACTTCAGTGGAAACTTGGTTGCCAAGCGCATCCTTCGCCTGGGTTATTATTGGCCCACCCTTCATCAAGACTATAGCGACTATGTTCGGCATTGCATCAAGTATCAACAACACTCTAACTTGCTTCATCTCCCCAGCCACACCTTACAAGTCACTCAGAATTTCTAGCCTTTTTCTCAGTGGGGTTTAGATCTCATCGGTGAGATTAACCCTCACTCATCTCTTCGTCATCAATCCATCATCACTGCCACTGAGTATTTCACCAAGTGGGTGGAAGCCATTCCTCTCGTCTCCACAAAAGCCAACAAAATTGTCAACTTCATCAGTAGCCACATCATCTGTCATTTCGGTGTTCCTCACAAAATCATCACCGACAACGGCAAGTCCTTCAGAAACAAGACTGTCCAAAAACTATGCGACTCATTTGGCATCCAACTCAGCTTTTCTTCGCCTTACTACCCACAAGCAAATGGGCAGGCCGAGGCTTCCAAGAAAATTCTGACTAAGATTCTCATGAAGGTGGTCAACGACACAGGAAGGGATTGGCACATTCATATTCCCTTCGCTTTGTGGGCCTACCGCACTAGCATCTGAACCTCTATGGGTGCTACCCCTTTCTCTCTCGTGTACGAAACAGACGCTGTCCTACCTCTCGAAGTACAGATCCCGTCTCTTTGCATCTCTTTGCATGACATTCTCTCCAACGATGACTTTCATCAAGATCACCTAGCTCAACTTGAGTTACTTGATGAGTGCCATCTTGCTGCCCTCAATCATCTCCATGTCTATCAAAATCGCATCAAGTGAGCCTACGACAAAAATCTGCGAGAACGAAATTTCAACATCAGAGACCTCATCCTCAAAGAAAACCAGCACGTGACCAATATGGAGTGAAGTAAGCGAGGCAAATTTGCCCCTAATTGGCTTGGACCTTTCATCATCATGCACAAGTATGGGTCAGGGACTTATCGTCTGTCTTCTCTCGACGGACGGCCAGAACCTGAGCCTCTTAATGCGTTGCATCTTTGACCATTCTTCTGTTAGTTGAGTACTCGTCCACTTGACATTTAACTTTAGCTCGTCCCTTGAGCAATCCTCGTCCTCCTAATCCTTATTCCTTCAACCCTACTCCCTTAAACAAGTCCTCTACAACCCTTTTATGATGCATGGGTGCCTTGTCCTAATAAAAGGGAGCCCTTGACCTTCTATAGTCTTGTCCATGACTCCACATTCTGTCAAAAAAAAAAAAAAAAAAAAAATCAAGATGTCAAAACATATCCAAGGTCACAAAATTAAATCAAAAAGCAGACTGCTCCCTCGAAGGACAGTTGTACTATCATTGCTGTAGCTAATAGACTGCTCCCTCGAAGGACAACTATTCAAACTTATATAAAGCAACAATATAGACCACTCCCTCGAAGGATGGCTATGACTAAATCTTGCTACAAATAGCATTTTTTTTTAAGAAGCTTCTCGCATCGATCAGCTTCACAACATGACCACAAAGCAAAATGACATCTCTATGTAGACTTTTCACATCGATCAGTCTGCACAAAAAAAAAAAAAAAAAAAAAAATGGGTCATGGACTTGGCTTCTAGTTGTCTCAGGGTCTCCTATAAAAAGGGGCAAGGTTATTCCTACTCTTAAACCGGGTTACCTTATCCTCTTCCTATCATAACACCTGCTCAAGGGACTTTGAGCTCACTTTACTGTTGAAGTGATTCGATTACCATTCTAACACAACCCTGGTCACTGACACAACGCATGAATGGGGCTTTTATTCTAACAACCCCTATCTATGCTCTCTTTTCGGTCCTTGTCAATGAAAGAGCAATTTTTCTTTCACTTCTCCTCTACACTTTGGTCACATTCAACTTCATCACTTGTCAAACCCAATCAACTCAACTCCAACCTCGACATTTTCATCATTTGCATCATGACATCAGACATCGCCTTAGTCCTTTTCACATAGTTTCTATGGGCAACAATACACATGGAAACTATCGACTAGACCCAATTTATGTTAAGCATAAACCAATACTTGCTGAAGCATAAATAGACCCCAATTCATTTTTAGTATACGTCCATCACGACTATGGACAATTGCTAGGAGTGAAAGACCTCTTGACCAATGTTGCAGAATACACCATTTGGAAAAGGCTGTAGCATCTTTTTTCTCCTCATCATTCTGACCTTGACCAAAACCAATCATTCAAATCTTTTGACCACCTGTCTACCACTCGGCCCCTTTCATTCTGAACTACATTGGTCTGAGGCCCTATGACCAGGGCTATGTAGGCAGCACTCAGATGATACGACATCATCTGGGGTTAGCTCGACCACCCTCATTTGTTCGTCTCCCTGATGGACAAACTTTCTTTCCTCCTTTTGACCATGACCTTACCCTCGACCAAGACCAATCAATCTCTTTGACCCTTCCTCCCTTTTAGGGAGA
Source organism: Torreya grandis (assembly GCA_037957365.1). Taxonomy (NCBI): domain Eukaryota; kingdom Viridiplantae; phylum Streptophyta; class Pinopsida; order Cupressales; family Taxaceae; genus Torreya; species Torreya grandis. The sequence goes on from JARHVA010001054.1 coordinate 1,735,567, forward strand.
ACTACATTGGCCTGAGGCCCTTTACACAAAGGGCTATGTAGGCAGCACTCAGATCACATGACGTCTTCTGAGGTTAGCTCGGCCGCATCCTTTCGTCCATCCATCTACCTTGACCCATGACCATTGGAGATCATGCCTATCTCCTCCGACTTTGACCACTTCTAAGACAATGTTGCGTTGGTTATTTTTGCCTGTATGCTACCTCACGACTGGTTAGCAGAATTGTCTGCAGACTTATTTTTGACCTTCACAAGTATAAGATCGCGAGCCGGTTGGTCCCTACTACTTGTGGCTTTTTTGTGTTTTTTGGAGCACTTCCTGAGCCTGGGATACCTGGAACACGACGACCATTTGGAGCTTCAGCTTAGATTGAGTAACCCGATCAGTAGATGACTAAATGCTAGGGCCCAATTACTTCAATTTTGGCACTCCTCGACCCTCGACATGCGACAATTTGACCCGACCATCCCGTGAAGTGGTATACATGCAATCATGACTATTGCAGCATTTTCGCTCACCCTCTCTCTATCTATCTCTTTGTCAAATGGACACTCAATCTCCAGTTCCCTTCTCTCAACTCTCGCTTTGAGGGGGGAACACCTCATCCCATTCTTGGGGCAACCAACTCCTATTTTTGTCTTGCAATTCGTCAAGAACAATCAATAAGACAAAAAGGGGCAAATGTAGACACCAGAAATGTGTCTGCACCTTGGTCATCTTTCGTTCTCCCCCCTTGTCCACCTTGACCTATATCCTAACCCTTGTCCTAGTCCCCTCCATTCATTAAATTAAAATAAATTAAACATTTTGATTTAGTGGCCCCCTTTCCACCTCACCCTTGCCACCTTGGATCCCCTCCTTGGATCCCCCCCACCTCCCTCCTAGCTTTTATTACCCCAAATCTCCCTTTTATCTTCCTCCTGTGCCCATTAAGCATCCTCATGACCGTTTCTCCATGACCCCTCGACCCAGCGGCGTGCAAGAATGGACAGAGGCTATTTTTAGTCTCTGTCCCCATTTTGCCTCTGCCGACGTCAGCTACCCTGCGGCCGACGTCGGTGATTATGCCGGCGTCGACAGCCTTCAAGACCATTTCTTGCATTCGTTGTAGACCCCCCTAGACTAGCGAACAGAATTCTCTTGGCACTTTGGCATTCCACTCTCCTTCCTCTTGACCTCGCACAACAAGCTTTTGCAAGCACAACAGGGACTCTACATCAACCAGTAACACCAGCAACAGGTACAAGATCAACACCACTCCTTCAGCAGGACACAAGTAAGTTTTCTTCTATGTTTTATTTGTGTTTTCTAGTCATTTGTTTCAAAACTAGATTCAGCATCCTATCCCCATACCAGACCAGTCCCGAACCCTATCTTTCTGCTATCTCTGCCTTTTGTTTGATTCTTCTGTCAGATCATCCCTCCTGCCAACAAAGACCCTACACAGGGCGTCCAATCAGACCTAGACCATTCCCCAAACCATTCAAGCACATCCATAAACTTTGTCTCAGACCTATCCATAGACCAGACCCATCCACAGACCCATCCACGGACCAAGAAACTCGACCAGACCCGATTATAGGCCACTGCCCCGACCGACGCCGATCATTACCCCAACCGACGTCGGTAGACCAGACAACCGACGTCAGCAACACCCCCGACCTCGGCGACTGTGATCAAGCTGACAGTTCCTTCCAGGTAAACATTTGTCTTCTCTTTCCTTTCTAGTTTGTTATCATTTTAGTATTCTGGCATTCTGTCTTTTATCAGTCTTTCATCTGTCTTTTACTAGTGGGTTGACATCCCTTAAGGAAGTTTTCATACTTCTGGGATCAAGATTTTGCTTGACAATCCACCATCTATTTATCTAACCTTCTTCATGTCCAAGTCTCTTTCTTTGCAGGTGTCATTCCTCCACAGCCAAAGAGGAGTGCTCATAGCGTCTGGATTATGGTGCGCAGACTACATCCAGGTACACAAGCCTTGACCATTTCTTTAAGTTTCTCATTTCTCTATCTTTTGAATGTAGAAAGCGATTTAGCGTAGAAACACCTCTATTCCCCCAAATGCATTTTTCCTATCCCTTCTCAGTCATAGCCTCTTATGTTATTGTCTCCATTCCATACCCTGCAACTCCAACACATATACCCCTTCATATAGCTTCCCACTCCCTAGACCTGATGACTCCCATCACCCCTACAACTCCTATACAATACCTTACGGCCTCCTCACCATATATATCTCCCCCTCTCTCACTTATATAAATCCTTCCCTCTACGTCCCTTCTTCCCCTAATGAGGTTTCCCCTATTTTATGGCCATGGTCCCCTATGACATAACCTCTTCTCACCTACACAACCTCTATACCATCCCTTTAGCTTCTCCCCACACTCCAACCCGTGATCTCCCCATCACAGCATCCATTCCCAAAAACCTATTTTTCCATGCACTCATCAATACAATTGTATATACATAATAAAACCCCACAATAAATCCATACCTAGTTTCTATGCTCACCTTAGTGTTGATACTCATGCTCATCCTCCTCACCATTCTATGCACCCATATTTTTTACCATCCATAACCTCCCTCTCATAACATGCTACACTATTTTGGCCTTTATCTTTTCTTTCCACATCCCACATCTATCTTACACTTTTATTCTATTTTAATATTTTTATTAATTATATCTAATGTTTTTCGAGTGGAGCTGAGCTTCCATTACCTTCTTCACCTGTAACCATGTTTTCCTTCTTTGGGTCACTGAGCTTGACATTGAGTATGCTCTCCTTAGTGGCCTATAGTGATTTTTTGTACAAAATTACAAGGATAGATAATGTGTGCACCTTCAAACCCTATCATGCATATTTTTTTATCATCTTTAGCACATCATAATGATGGCCTCTTATATAACAAATCCCAATAGGTCTCAACTTTGTTACAGTTGGTAAAACTCAGCTCATAGTGATGATGGATTTTTGGCCAAAATATTTTGTGATTCCTAATAGAGGTCACCCTATTAAAACTTGGCTCATAGTGATAATTTATACCACTCTAATCTTACTTCCCTAATATATGACCTCATATTGACATCTTGGTAGTAGGCTTCACCTCATCTAAAGAAACCACCTCCTTTTTATCACCTCCATTTTTTCAGTGGATCCCTCTTGTTTTTTATTCTTATTTATCCACCTTTCTTAGTCTAAACTTATTACTTCCAATGTATATGAGATTATTCCACTCATAACACTCCATTGACCTCTGACATTCTCATGTTCTATAGGAATGTCGATCACTTAAGCTACCTAAGGTTTGCTCAACCATCATCATGTCATCATCAAGTCCAACATCCTTCATTAGTCCACCTCATCTCCTACATAATCTTGAGATACAATGACACCCATCTATCCTTATTTTGAGACCCACATTTCTCTTACGCATGTGTCCTTGCTTGGGATTTGTCAAAATCTTGTGAATCTCTTTATCATTCTTTTGTTATGGTGGACTCCCCCTTGGGATGTGTTGACAACAATGACACCATCATTTATACTTCTTGTGCATCTTTATTTACCGAGGGCATCATCAAGAAAATTTTTAGAGGCTATTTATAGCCAAAAGGCTATAAGTATATATTTTTTATTTTAAAAATGACTAATTTTTAAAAATTATTTATAGGCCAAATAGCCTCAATTTTATACAATTTCATAGTTCATGACACATATTTCCAATATTTACTATACATGTATGGATTTGATTCACCAAGAAATTATATAAGACATGTATAAGTTAGTCTAGAATTATCAGGTGTGTGTGTGTGTGTGTGTGTGTGTGTGTGTGTGTGTGTGTGTGTGTGTGTGTGTAATAAGGACCACCTAGGACATAATAAGATTAAGATAATAATTATATTTTATTCTATGAAAATGTTTTGAATATTCTTTATGCCACATGTTCTTCCTTCTATGTCATTTTAATAACTAAAAAACTTAATAATAAAATTTTTCCAAACCTAATGTTTATTTTCTTTCTAGCATTGAATGTGATGTAGGTAGAATTAAAGCTACAGGGATTGAAGTTTAGATCTTTCCCAAATTTTTAATGAATTGGTGTCAGCATATTAAGGGGCCCAATGTAAAATTTAATGTTGGTCCAATACATCACCCACATGATTAATATAAGATACTTGAGTACATATGTGATGGTTTCTCAATTTTTCTTATCATTTATGCAAGCCATTAGTAGAAATGAAGCTCTGGTAGTTGAAATATTAGGATGAGAGGTTGGAAATGAAGGTGCAAACAATTTCTAAGTTGGTTTTCATATTATTGCAATTGCAAGGTATGGATTTGTGTTTCTTTTATTTTGAATACTAAGAGAAGTTATTTTCATACACAATCATTTGTCCTAAAATGAATAAATATAATGCTAAGTTCCTTGAAACGTATTCATTTAAAGATATTTACTGATGATTTATTGATTATTCTAGTCATTGATGAAACCTATTGGTAGAAGTGAAGCTTTGTTAGTCAAAATATTTGGATAAGAGGTTGCAAACAAAGGTGAAAATAATTTTCAAGTTGGTTTCCTTGTGATTACAACTAAAAGGTATGGATTTGTGGTAATTTTGTTTTGAATACTAGTAGTAATTATTTTCATGCACAATCATCTATTTTGAAATGAATAAATATAAATATAAGTTCCTTAAAAATCATTTCTTTAAAGATATTTGTTGATAGTTTCTCAAATTTTCCAGTCATTGATGCACATTATTGGAAGAAGCAAAGCTATGGTAGTCAAAATATTTGGACAAGGTGCAAATAATTTATAAATTGGTTTCCTTGTGATTGCAACTATAAGGTATGGATTTGTGTTTCTTTTGTTTTGAAGACTAAGAGTAGTTATTTGCATGCACAGTCGTATGTCTTGAAATGAATAAATATAATGATAATGTCTTAACCATATCCATAATCAATAATTATAAGGTCTACCAAAATATCTTAACCATATCCATAATCAATAATGGCCTTTCAAATATTTTTTTATTTTAATTAACAAACCATGCTAACCAAAATATAATTATTACCTTAAGATTATTGTGTCCTAAGTCACAAATGGTCCTTAACACATTTATAAAATGGAGTAAAACAAACATGCTCTTCCTTTTATATGGTTTTAATGATTAAAAAACTTAATAATAAATAATTTTTGAAGTTAATGTTTATTTTATTTATAACATTGAATGTGGTGCAGGTTGAATTAAAGCTATGTGGATCAAGGTTTATATTTTCCCCTATTTTTTAGTAAATTGGCATGGCATATCGAGGGGCCCCAAGGAAAAATTTAATGCTGATCCAACACATCACTCATGAGATTAATGAAAGTTGATTGAATACATATGTAATTGTTTTCTCAAATTTTATTTTCATTTATGGAAGATATTGGTGGAAGGGAAGATGTTGGTCCAATGTAGATACTTACAGTTTATTTTACTAAATATACCTCAAATAAGTTTGGTATAAAATAACAAGAGAACACCTCAATATACTTATGCATATCTATAATAGAGTTTATAACTATTATAGACATGTTCTCTTAATCAAATAGAAATAAAAATATGTAAATTACCTCTTAATCATTCATATACTCTACATTATCTTCAACAAGCTTTCTCAAAACCCTGATAAAATAAATCTCAAAATCGATCACACAATTTGTTGTCCTTCCTTCATCAACCTCATATTTTAGATTCATAAATTTAAAATTTCAATATGCTAATTTTCTTCATTTTGTTCTTGATAATTATTATTTTCATTTTCTTCAAAATTTATTGGACTTGAATCTAGTGTTGTAGAACTATAGTGTGTTTGAAGAATTATTAGTCAATCCTTTTCTTTTAGATGTTAACTACCAAATTGTTAGAGCTCTATCAAATGAAAAATTGAGGACATTATATTTAGTTTTATATAACCTCAATCAAATATCCATTTTTTATGAATTTTATTTCTTAACTTTGAATTTAAAAATGACAATTCACTAAAAATTCTCTCATCTTACACTAAGCCCAAAATCATTGTTTGGCATAAATTAACAAGATTAAAATATTATGAGATAACATCACATAGTATTTTACTCAAACTTAAGGTAGTCCATAGTATAGTGATCGAGCCATCTTTGAAAGCATGGTCTAAAACTTGTTGTGTCAAATAGAACAAATCACTCCCTTAGCTTTGAAAAATCTAAAATGCCTTCAATTCACCATTCAATTTTATACTCTTGTAGAAGTATTGGGCTAAGGTTTTGATTTTACTCTAAAAATTTGATGAGCTAACATTTTTCTAATATTGAGGGTACATCACATCCATGAATTGTAGTAGTTAATCCCAAGGAAAACGATATCCAATCTTTGAATAGACATTTTACAATTTCCTTCAAAGTGTAGCTTACATAGGATAAAACCTTAAGCACTTGATCCCTTATAATAAGAACTTCTTTGAGTCTATTAGATCAACCAACTGTGTCAAAAGTGTCAGTTGTGGTCTATAATCAATTTATACTAAGTATTGTAATGATCTTACCATATGTATTGCACAAAAATAATCCTAGAGCCTCATGATCATGCTCTATTTTATTTTTAAATGTTTAAGGTAATAATTATATTCTGATAAAGACAAACCAGATAACTACATTCTAAGAGAGAAAGAAAATCATATTTTTGAGAAACAAGTTGTGCCCATCATTATGATTATTTTGATAATATTATAAACTTACTCCTGATGATGGGTGTAACTTATTGCTTGAAATGTCAAGTTTGTTTCTCTCTTAAAACACAGTTATCTGGTTTGTCTTTATCAATTTCTATTGTGTATTATGAATTCAATTATATTTTGGTTGTCATGGTTTGTTAATTAAAATAAAAAATATATTTGAATAGTCAATATGGATGTGTTTAAGACATTTTGGTAGACCTTATTATATAGTTTATAATTTTAAAACTATGAAAAAGTTTTGAATATATTTTCAGTTATGTTATCCTCACTTTTCATAGTTGTCTCATGATCATATTGTATCTTGTTTTTAAAAATTTAATGTAATAATTATATTCTAATTGACATGGTTTGTTAATTGAAATTAAAAATATATTTGAAGGCCATTATTGATTGTGGATATGGTTAAGATATTTTGGCAAACCTTATCATTATTGATTATGGATATGGTTAAGACATTTGAAAGACAATGTTTTGAGCAAATATCTTTCAAGAAATAATTTTTAGGGATCGTATCATTATATTTTTTCTATACTCTATTTATTATATTATTTGTTTGGTATTTACCACATACTTATTTTAAACAAACAAGAAATTGATTTTATCTGAGAAATAATGACATGCAAGATAATTCTTTTAAACAATGCACAAAGAACAAACTGAATAAAGGAAACAAAGCCTCATGATCATACTGTATTTTATTTAAGGTAATAATTATATTCTAGCTGGCATGGTTTGTTAATTGAAATAAATAAATATATGAAAGGCCAATATGGATGTGGTTAAGACATTTTGGTAAACCTTATTATATAGTTTATAATTTTGAAATTATGAATATGTTCTAAATATTTTTTTCAGTTGTGTCATCCTCATTTTTCATAGTTGTCCTTCCCTTTGGCCCCATAGTTGGTTTATAATCTATACTATGATTTTTTATCACAATTTTTGTTACACTTAGTTTATTATATTACCTAGTTATTCTTTTGAAAGACTTAAAGAGGTTTGTAATAAATTTATACTTAATCATATGGCCCTCAAATTTAACACTTAAAAAGGACAAATTTAACATTTAAAAAGAATGACAAATTTAATAGATAAAAAGAAGAAACCATAAATAATATCTTGACTTTAGACTCCTCATCTTCTAACCTCTTTCTCCATTGGTTTTTTTGCCATTATTTCTTGATTTGAATATGATAATGATTCTCCACCTATTTATAATTTTATAAAAAGAGATAATAAAAATACCCAATCAATTTATATCGGCATGATGATTTTGCCAAAGATTCACCAATGAAATTATAACTGAAATCTAGGATTTACCAAGATTTTATAGTAAGATTTTAGGGGTCCTTTCTTAAAATTGTCCTTAGAAATCATTGATACCATCATATTGTATCTCATTTATTTCCAACACTTCACCTCATCCACCCATATTATTTATATCCAATTAGTCTATTTCCTTCATTCCTCATCTAGTCTCTTCTTCCTCACAGAATTCTTTTGCTTTTGGGAGAAATAGATTATCCTAAAGTCTCTTAATACTATGTAGGTAGTGCTTGGTCATTGATGGTGCCCAAGGACAACTCAACCACACTAACCAATCTTTCCCTTTCATATTTTGGTAACTTGATCACATTATTTTTCTTCTACCCACTCTTTATTCTCATTTGACACATGTTATGAGTTACACTCATCATTTAAAGTATTAAATCATTATCTTATTTTAGCTCCATAATTTCTTAGCATGTGTCCTTACTTAGAATATATCAAAAGATCATGGCCTTTATCATTCTATCCCATATCTCTCTTTGGCATATGTCCTTGCCTAAGATACATTGAAATTTTGGGGCCTAATTCATTAATTTGTTTGATTTATGGTTCTCCTTTGCATGCATCCTTACTTCAGATATGTCAAAAAGCTTGCAACCCATTCATCACATTTAGGACTATAGCTTTCCCTTGCATGCATCCTTCCTTGGGATAAATCAAAATATTATAGCCTTATTATCTTATCATCCTCTTGTTATGGTTGGTTCCCATTTGAAACATGTCAACAATCATGACTTCCTCGTCTTCAATCCTTGTGCATATGTCTTTGCTAGGGACATTGTTAATTTATATCTCACTACTCATGTCAATTTCATTTTCTTCATCATCAATCTCACATATATAATTCCCTTGTCTATTCCTACACCCCACCCATATTTATTCCTTTAGAGTGGCCATTCATCTCATTCTTTTCTACATGTCCCCTCAAGGGGGAATCCTATGTCCACTAATTTACTAATACTCATCCATGATCATCTTTCTTCTTCGAAAGATCATTACTCCTAGTCATAATGCCCACTCAAAGAGAGGGAAAATATATGCATATAATTATGTTCACTATAATTAACTTGTTTAATTATTCCTAGTATCTTCTAATATCCTATTCATATGATCTAATTAGCATTTAATCCCTAAGTCCCATATTAACATCACCCCTTCATACTCTTAAGTCAATTAATTAATTTATCTATTGATACCCCACTCTCCACATATTCATATTTCCTAATATTATAATATATAATTCACCCCACTCTCCACATATTCATATTTCCTAATATTCTAATTTCTAATTCACCTCACTTTTTAATCACATGCATCCTAAAAGAAAGTCTAGAGATTTACAATCTCTAAAACTTTCTCCACTCTAAGAACCCTTCTTAAATTTGAAATTTATGAGGGAAAAATCCCCTCTATTTCCTTCCAACACCTTTATAAATGCAAGGGGCATCCCAAGAATTTGTATAAGGAATTAATTCAAGCCTATGATGCCTCCATCACTCTTATCCATTAATTTAGTCTTGATCTTGTCATGCTTCACAATTCTACATCCCATTTTGAGTTTTTAATTTGTCAATTCTATCTTCAGACGATGTTATAGAGTCTTCAAAAGGAGATCAAGAGGGAGAAAGATGATGGTAAGGTTGTTTTAATGCCATGACTGATTATTTCATCTCTCTAATTCTTTTCATTTGATGATCATTTAAATTTTGGATTTGGTTAATATTTCTTATGTACTTTTAATCCATTCTATCCAAATTCTTGGTGATATAGATAGGTATATTATATGGGATTATACTTTTTTAAATAAGGCACCATATCTCAAGTCATGCATCAAAGTGCGGTCAAAAATCTAAGGGTGAAAAATTGACTTCTAAGATAGATTTCATTATTTTTCCATACTTATCCAAATTTGTAATTGGCCAGAAAGAGTTGAGTAAGCATGTTGATGAGGTTAGTATTTATATGTGTACAGGTTACAAGACAAAATGATCATATGGTTTTATTCATTTTTGGACTTATTTTATTTAAAATAATTTATAGATCATACGATGTAGTGCATCAAAAGATATGTATTTGCAAAGTTGGGATCCCAAATAGTTTTACTATGTTTTCCCATACTTAGCCAATTTTTTAGTGTAGTAGAAAGAGTCGAGTGATAATTTTGATGGTGCTATATATTACATGTGTGAAGGTGAAAATAAAAATTGATCATATGGGTTTGTTCATTTTTGAGCATAAATGATTTGTGCTAAATTTGAGATCATATATTGAAGCATGGAAAAAGTTATGGTTGATCAAAGTTGCCCTCTCAAGTAGATTTAGACATGGTTGTCTCTATGACAAAAGTTTATGAGAAGGCATGTTAATGGTGTTATATCTTACACATGTGAGAGTTACAAGAGTAATGGGTCACATGGTTGGATTCTCCTATGGAAGGATATTATCTTGTTCAAATTTGAGATCCTACAGGAAATCATAGAAGAATTTATTGAGGTGAAAAAATGGCTACTCATGCATATTGACAGGGTCCCCATAGTAATTTTTCAATAAGTTAAAGCTTGAGCAAGATCAACAGTGTGCATTGATTCCAAGGAGTCAGGAGGTAACGAGATGAGAATAAAATCACACTATTTAACATCTAAGTAAAGGTACAAGATAATGATCCAAGGTGATCAGACATTTGTACAGTTTGATCAATGGTGAGCATTGATCATTATTGACCTTGTTGATCCATAGAGATTGATGGAGTGCATTAAGTCAACATTTCAAGAGGACACAAGATGAGGTCAAAGTGATAGAGGTTTAATATTTGGTTTTGGTAGTATATGCATTAAATATTAGACAAGATCAATGGTGTGAGATTGATCCTGAGCTGAGAATCCATGAGATTCAAGCATTGTGTTTGAAGGTTAATTGTGACTGTTGTTATTCAAATATTTGAATTTAACATAAAAAAACTAGAGCTTTGTATTTTCACCATATATTTTGATATAAGATGAATTTTCTCATGCATTAAAAATAAAAGTGCTATAGGACTGCAAGATACATCTAGATATATGAATTTAAAGATTTAGAAGTGAGTATAAACAAAAATATTGAGCTTAGAAGTTAACTATTTATTTGGGTGTTCTACAAGTGACTTGATAAGGATATTTAAGCTTGTGTTGGTGATGTTTTGATGTCTCACAATGAATTTTTATATTGGGGAGTATTATATACTCTAAGAAGATGATCTATGTAGATTTTTGAGGTGTGATCAATCTATCTTAAGTATGAAAAATGCTTAAGAAGTTGATTGTGTGTTCGTTTATGGTGATTGTGTGCATAAGGTCTGTGTTTGAGTTGTTTGAGCATATGTAGAGGTGAGATGAGTTAAATAAGATTATTTGAGGATGTTGAAGAGGACATAAGGAATGGACCCATGTTTTTAAAAGTGTTCATGTGTTCTTCTTTTGCTCAAGGGTGAGCCTAATGGGTGAATGGGTCTCCATGAGACCTGTAAGAGCTATAAGTGCCTTGTTAAAAGTTATAGCTACTTAAGGGTGATCCATATATATTATGGCTAACATATGTAGATTGTATTGAGCCTTATATTCATATGATATATGTCTTAAGGTTTAAGGCATGCCTAATGTCTGACCAAGGTAGTAATTATCAAGATTGATCTATAAATAGCTGAACCAAATATGATGGGTTCTAGACTTGAGAGTGAGATACAAAGGAGTGATATCAGAGAGGATTATGTGTGTGTTTTATGGATCATAGGAGGGGTAGAGTTACCTAAGGATGTGTTGAATAATATAATAGATTGAGGACTATTTGTATGAATTATTAGTCATAATTCTATTGGTATAATAGTGCTCTTGCATATTGAGTGTGATTGAAGGTGAAGAGAGATAAGCTAAGGTCCATCATCAGATATTGTTGACATTAGTTCATAGATGGAAGTGTTTATAGATTTTGTTGTGGTATCTAAACATCTAAGGTGTTTATAGCCTCCTTACAAGGTAAAACTTGCTAAAAGGTCTGGCTATTATTGCAACTCAACTAGACAAGTGTGGTAGCACCTTGTGGGATTAGAGTCTCACTAAATAGGGATTATAGTTCCTTGATCAGTTGTAGATGGTCTTAATTAGTTCTTGTTATATAAGATAGTAGTCTAATTGTATGTTCTAGTGGGTTTTATTCCCCAAGAGGGTTTCCTATGTATGTCTTGTGTTATGAGATTGATCTTGCATTATCTCTCTTACTTATTACTTTGAATCATATGTATGCTTGTGGTAACAAGTTAAGTAATTATAAAGACAATAATTAAATTTTTGATTATTTGGGATCACTGATTCACCCCCCTCTCAGTGATTATACCTCTAACAAGTACAAATATTTAAAAACTAGAGATTTATCTCAATTTTGGGATAAGAGGAGAGAACCAAGGGGAAGCCACAAGAAATTTTATTCCCTATGGATGGGCCCATTCAAGATCCACCATTTTTATAGTGAAAATTCCTATTATTTAGCTTACAAATATGGAACTAATCTTCCTTGCCTTAAATTGGTTAATATTTGAAACAATTTAAGTAGTGAAAGCAGGTTATCATGTATTATGTATATATATATATATGATTTAGGTTTTTGGTGTGTGTTTTTACCTTTTGTCTTTCATTTTTTATATGTTTTGTTTTCCTTCGTCTATTATTAGTGTCAAGTTTTGATCCAAATTCATGTATGAATATATATCATAAAAGATAAAGCACAAGTCTTAACTAAATATTTCAAAATTATTTTTATTTCCCTTACAATCCTTGTTCCTAATTAGAACCAGCTCTTGTGCCCAAAATTTGAACTCATTAAAAATGTTATATACCCTAATAATCATGGTAAAAATTTGGTATTGGAATGAATTGTCTAAGTATCCTAATTCTTCTAGTAAAATATCCAACAAAAAAATTAATTGTGGAATCATCAAAATTTCTAAAATGAAGAAATATAACTTACAAGTAGTGTTGTAAATTTACAAAATTACAAATGTGCATCCCAATCGTAAAACCCCATCACATTGTATTTAAGAGAATAAGTGGAACTCGAATGCAAGTTTACAAACTAGTGGGAAAATGGATCTTTGAAATAATTTTTCAAGTTTGAAAAAATACAAATGTGTAGTCAAACCTCACAAGATCACCATTAAAACCCTCTATCCTAAGCATTCATGGAAAAATTTCTCTCATGCATGAAAACCCTACTCAACCCATTTTTCAAGTAAAATGATTTTAGTGGGATATAAAAAAGCCTTCAATGTCTATATTTCTAGCTAAGTTCCTAGTAAATTTTTTTCAACCTCTATCTTTGATTGATTGATGAGCCTATCAAACACTTTAGGGTTTAATTTTTCACATGAGTTATTATCTTAAGGAAAAATTAGAAGTTTAACCTAATTTTATAGCTTAAATTTTACTTAAGAAAAAATCAAAACTTTGACTTGCTTTCGATAAATTGGAAATTCAACCTGCTTTTGTAAATTGAAATATCACCAAGGTAAAATTAGAAGTTTTAATTGCCAATGTCATTAAATAAGAGTTTTAAGTCTCTCATATCAAGCTTATCCTTTCTATCCAATGTCTACTAAACTAACAAAATCATAAATGAAATAAAAATTTGTAGGAGTCACTCCCCCTTCTAAGTTAGATGATGCATTCATCACCAACACAAACCTCAGGCATATCATCACAAGTTATTTATAGGAGACAATAAATTTTTGTCTCAATGCATATAAAAAAGTGGTCAACCTTGGGTAAAAATCTTAGAAATCTTGATGCAAATTCCATAGTTGGTAATGGCTTGTGCAAATCATTTCAACCCATAGACAACACTAGCAATGAAATAATACTCTTGCTTATGCCTCTGAATAATGAATATATTGTAATGAATCCTAAATCATGAATAATTTATCATATTTTCAATGGAAGATGATAATAAATATTATGATGATGATCCAAACAAATTCTCAAAGATACTCATCAAATAGTGGCTAAAGAATAAGTAAGTTGTTGTAATAAGACTCTATCAAATAATGGATTCAAAGAAGAAATCAATGATATAATCAATCTCCTCAATAATGTGATAAAAATCTAATTACTCAAGACATCCATTAGTAAATTCACATGTTCATATGCATCACCATCAAAATTAAGTAGTTCATCAACTAGCCAAATCTCATAAGGCTCTAGTAAGTAATAAAAATTGGTCATATTTACATGACTCTATATTTGGTATATATAATGTCTAGAAGATTAATATTTGTTTGGATTTTTTTTTCTACTTAATCATAACTTTTCTTAGTCATGCATTGAAGTGACTAAATCCAAACATGTTGGTGCATTGACATTTCATGTAAGAACTATTTCTTTTACACTCACTCGAAGCACATAGTGAGAAACTGGTTCCCATTGGTTTTGTCATGTGAGGGTGTATTTAACATACATGGGTGATTAAACACATACACTCACTCAATGATTAACTAGAAAAATAAATGAATGGTAACTATGAAACTAAACTCAGTTAACTGAATAACAACATATAAGATAACTGTTGACCCATTTCGCCTGCAGGCAAAATGTTGGTCACCTTCTTCACCTGCTATTTAATGCCAGTCATTTTCAGGTTCAGCGAGTTCAAAGAGTTCATTTCATGCCTTGGTTCAAGTGTTTAGGCAGCTTCTGGTTCAATAGGTTCAAAGGAAAAGGAAGGCTGCAGAGAAGCCAGCAGGCCCGATGACGTCCTACATGGATGTCAAGTTTACAAGTATGAAATAGCCATTTGCCTTCAAATGAAAAAGCATGAATCATGGAAAAGAAGGGCCTAAATGTAGCAACCCACCAGTACGTTCACCCAAGGGGGCCAATGAGAAATAATTAAGACAAAATTAACAAAGTGACACACAAGGAATGAGTAAACAGTTAAGTCCAAGCGGTGCCAATTTGAAGAAGAGACTCCAATAGGTGAAACAGTTCCTTCGAATTGACCACGAGAGGATGCAACAGCTAAGAAATGTAACCAATTTCTTCATTTTTCATTTAATGGGTGGACAAACCACATTTTTCCATTTAAAAATGCAAACTTTGAAGTAGGCAGAGCAGATGGCTCATTAATATTTTGAGCGGCTTGTTTCTTTTCATGAACAACCATTTGTAAAAAGAGCGCCAAATGAGCCTCTTGGACTTTCATATTTACTTGATACTTGTCATTTTGTAATGATCTTTTTAAAATTTTGGTAAGGTGCAACCCTGCTGAAATTTCTACCTGAATCAATAAAGACTATTTTTTACCTCTTCTTGGTCAGATTTTTTGTGTATGTTTGAGTGTTTGAGTTGTGTCCAGTCATTGTCTTTAATGCTCTCATAGTTCTAGCACCAACACATCAATTATCCACAAGGTGCCATTTTCTATAGTTGACAGGAGGAGAGTTCCATTTTGGGGATACAAAGCAGATGAAGTCATTTACAGTATGTATTCTGCAACATCTTGGTGAGTCTCTATTCTTGTGTTTTCATAAGAACCTCCCTGCCATTTTCTTATAGCCTAGTTTCCCTGCCGAGTCTGAGTGTATGTTTGTGGTCTTTGTTCGATTCTGAGAGTAGGTGTGAGAAGATCACCTTTATTTTGGTGTATCACCTCCTTAGAGTAGTTTGTTTTCTTGCACTTTCTTCCCTTTTCACCCCCCAAATTTATATATATATATATATATATATATATATATATATATATATATATATATATATATATATATATAGGCCTGTATGTATTTTTTGCACTATCTGAAACAAAAAGATACATCAGAGGGAACTATTTCATATCTAGAGACTCTCCTCTCCTAATTCATCATCCCACAAGTGAGAGAGGAGTTTCTGTGTTGCAGGGAGAAGGCAGGAACCTATTTTCCTACCATTGGGTGCAATCTCTAGCATCAACAGTTCTGGCACACCCGGTGGGACCTACATTTTAACGCAGTAGAGTTTCAAGATTCATGCTGATCCTATTACAACAAATTGATTTATTTAGCATCTGGCGACTCTGAGTTAAATCAAATGGTTAAGCAGTTATGGAACCATACCATCAAGAAACAATTTTCTGGTATGTGTAAATTCCATCATTTTAAGCTATGAACTCTATTTTTTTTGGCCAGCATGGCTATGATCCTTACCAGCCTTATGGAAATCCTTATCACACCCAATATGGCTAGTCTCAACCCTGCCATGAGCTATATCACCCTTGTGCTCAGTCTTCTTAGTATGTCACTTCTCCCACTCAACCTAATCTTTTCACCAATCAACCAGTTTTTGCTTTCAAGTGAGCACTGCTGGGATACAACAAATATGTAATTGATCTTAACACTAGAAAGGGGTAAAACCAAGATATTCTTGATCATATCGTCCATCAAGTGAGGAATGCACTGGATTAGGTTAAGAAAGAATGGGTTCCTATTGAAAGAGTGAATTGGCACAGGCTTTCAAATAAGATGCTGGATGTGAGCGGTTTAATTACATCTATGGAGGAAAAGCTGAGTGTGCATGAGAGATAGCCTTACCAAGTCTGTCAACCTGCATACTCACTGCCCAAAGCATCATATCAGTCATATACAGCCCCTGTTCTTGAGCCAAGTTGAGCCTGTCAAAGTCTATTCCCCAATCATGTTGAGGAGAATTCCAAAACAATGAATCTTGTGTTTAAGGTTAATCTTGATAAACAGATCGAATTGGCAAACCTTCAGATGCAACAGTCCATTTTGGCAGCAAGGGAGGTAGAATCTAAGTCTTCACTACCTTCTCACATTATGGCCTCATTAACCCCAAAGGAGATGCCCAGTCTAAATTTATTGAGTTGGAATCAAGTGGTTGAGTCATGAAACAACAAGGGGGCAAAAGACATTGTCCAAGAGTGCAAGGTATAAGATCAGGTTAGTCCTTTTCAAGTCCCCCCCACCCTTCCTCAAGAAGCTCCTTACATTCCACAGTAACCTTCATGCGCTCCCCATCTCTATGGTGTTTCTTATGAGCTCTAAGAAGTACAAGGTGAGGATTATCTAGCTAAGCGGGTTGAGGAATTGGAATGTAGGATGAGACTACTGAGAGAAAGAATGGTGGAGCTTTTAGACCCTACAGAGGAGCCTGTCTTGAGGGAAGTAAGTGAAGAGGAGTATGCTCATTTCATGATGGATCATGGAGACTCCATGAGTGCAGATGAGGAGGAAATCACCTTAGGTGACATGGAGGAGCATGGGCAATCTCTTGTTCATGTTTTAAATGATTCATTTAAAGCCATTGAGGTAGGTTGCACTATTCTTCAAGGAGGCTATGAGCTATATAAGAATGAAGAAGGCAACATTGGGTTTCAAACAAGCATGCAAGGAGGTGGTAGTTCTTTAGATTTATCCCTTCAAGAGGTTGGTGAATCTGAGGACACTTTCTCTAAAATCATCAAGAAGGATGGTCATACATTGGAACTCAAGCATGAGGCAAAGGAAAATGAGCCATTCAATGATGCATATTAGGAGGCTTCTAGTGATGAGCCGACAACAATTGACTTCTTGATGGGATGCACCAACCTAAAGGACCAGCATTTAGCAGGCTTCCAAGAACACACAGAGTATGTATACATTGGAAGCATGTTTGAATCTCCCCTCTGGTACAAGCCAAATCAGGTGACAGGCAAGAGGAGCAGGTCACCAAATCTCCTTTTCATGCAGCTACTTGCCTTCCACTATAAGTCCTCTTTCCAGGAAGGGGACTTAGGAAGTTTTCCCTTTGATCTAGGAGGGAATAAAAAAATACATGGTTAACTATATATAGTAGGTTTCTTTTAGTTTTCTTTCCCTATTTCCCCTAAGTGATGTTGCACATGTAGCATTTTTTAGTCTTGTGTGTTTCCCTTCGCTTGGGGGGTAAAAACTTCATGTTTGATTCTTGAATCTTTCGAGCTATTGCTATTTTTTTTAAAGCTACATCTGATTCCGCACCCAATGGATTTTTAAGGCAACTAGATTCTAAGCATAGCAGGCATGCTTCCCCTGTGAGTCACCAATTGTTGACCCATTTCACCTACAGGCAAAATGTCGGTCACCTTCTTCACCTGCTGTTTAATGCCAGTCATTTTTGGGTTTAGTGAGTTCAAAGAGTTCATTTCATGCCTTGGTTCAAGTGTTTAGGTAGCTTCTAGTTCAACAGGTTCAAAGGAAAAGGAAGGCCGTAGAGAAGCCATCAGGCTTGATGACATCCTACGTGGACGTCAAGTTTACAAGTATGAAATAGCCATTTGCCTTCAAATGAAAAAGCACAAACCATGGAAAAAAGGGCCTAAATTTAGTGACCCACTAGTATGTTCACCCAAGGGGGTTGATGAGACAGAATTAAGACAAAATTGACAAAGTGACACGCAAGGAACGAGTAAATAGTTAAGTCCAAGTGGCGCCAATTTGAAGAAGAGACTCCATTAGGTGAAACAGTTCCTTTGAATTGACCACAAGAGGATGCAACAGCTAAGAAATGTAACCTGTTTCTTCATTTTTCATTTAATGGGTGGACAAAACACATTTTTCCATTTAAAAATGCGAACTTTGAAGTAGGTAGAGCAGATGGCTCATTAATATTTTGAGCAGCTTGTTTCTTTTCATGAACAACCATTTGTAAAAAGAGTGCCAAATGAGCCTCTTGGACTTTCATATATACTTGATACTTGTCATTTTTTAATGATCTTTTTACAATTTTTGTAAGGCGTAGCCCTGCTAAAATTTCTACCTGAATCATCTATAAAGACTATTTTTTACCTCTTCTTGGTTAGATTTTTTGTGTATGTCTGAGTGTTTGAGTTGTGTCCAGTCATTATCTTTAATGCTCTCACAGTTCCAACACCAACACACCAGTTATCCACAAGGTGCCATTGTCTATAGTTGATAGGAGGAGAGTTCCATTTTGGGAATATAGAGTAGAGGAAGTCATTTACAGTATGTATTCTGCAGCATCTTGGTGAGTCTCTGTTCTTGTGTTTTCATAAGAACCTCCTTGCCATTTTCTTGTAGCCTGGTTTCCCTGCCGAGTCTGAGTGTATGTTTGTGGTCTTTGTTCGATTCTAAGAGTAAGTGTGAGAAGATCACCTTTATTTTGGTGTATCACCTCCTTAGAGTAGTTTGTTTTCTTGCACTTTCTTCCCTTTTCACCCCCCAAATTTATATAGCTATATATATATATATATGTATATATATATATGTATATATATATGTATATATATATATATATATGTATATATATATATATATATATATATATATATATATATATATGTATATATATATATATAGGCCTATATGTATTTTTTGCACTGTCTAAAATAAACAAGATACATCAGAGGGAACTAGCCCATACCTAGAGACTTTCCTCTCCTGCTTCACCATCCCACAGGCGAGAGAGGAGTTTCCATGTTGCGGGGAGAAGGCATGAACCTATTTTCCTACCATTGGGTGCAATCTCCAGCGTCAACAATAACCAACATCATTGTCTCCATAATTAGAATAACAACATCTAAGTAACAAAAGTTCCATTCATCAAAATAATAAGTGATTTAGAATATTACATAAACAAGTGTATATAGAAACTCAATTATATAACTCTCAATGTTATCCAGTTGAGTACAGTAACATAATATCACAACAATATCCTTAATCACATCAATACAATAATAACCAATAACCTTACAAAGTTGTATCCAAGGATATTTATACATGGTTTTCCCCTACCAATAGTTAAAATCACAATCACACTCATATTAACTCACCAATGATCATCAACACACTTGATTCATTATAGCCAATTACATCAATTTCCTAAGACCCATGCCTTTGTGCCCCTATATTATTTCTTCAGTATTGGATCCTCATCATTGAGTGCCTATTTTCCTATGGGATAGTTCTAAATTCATGTTTGACTTGGTCTATTTCATCTGTGAATTTGTCCCTAACTGTCTCCTACTTCCCACGTGCTCTCTAAGTCTTATGTTAGTGCTCTGAGTCCTTTATTCTCAATTTATCTATTTATTATGCACATTCATTCTAACTTGGTCTTCTTGTACCATGGAATCCCATGCCATGGTCTTCTTCACTATGAATCTTCTGTTTCATACTTCTTATGTATCATGCTTCTTCTACATCTATAATTCTAAAAAGGACTTGGCCAAAATTTGGGGTCTAACATCACCACACACTACACCATTAGTCCATCTTGGAATAATCACTAGTTTTAAGCTATACCAAAAACTTTGGGACAATGTATTGGATCTACTTCTTAACACCTTCCTAATGTGACAAGGTGTTCAAGAACTTGGTCATCATTTCTTCAATTTCTGCCTTTAGCTTATTAATCTCCTTGGGTTGGTCAAGACACTCACTTGATTTATTTACCAAACATTTAATGGATGTGGAAGCATATTTATGAATGCCATCAAGTGTAGTGACCTCAAAAATAACTTACCCTTATAAGCTCCATGAATTTCAAGACTATTTATTGTTTGTGAGGGCTTATTGTTTCCTCCATGGCCTCCACATCATAAAATACTTTGGCACACTCTGATTGATCTTTTATTAATAATAATTTTTCAATCACCCTTTGTTACTGAAGCTATTCCACCTGAAGTTGAGCTTCTAAAATCTTGTTGAGCCAGGTCAGCTTCTCAAAACCCCATCTAAAATGGGAATAACATCTCCAACTCTGTGAAAGGATCTCTTGCACATTTTCACAGCTTTTGTGAACTATTTTTTCATCTAAACTTTCTCATCTTGGTGACTGGATTGTTCTTTACAACATTTGAAAATTAACTCTACCAAGGTTTCTAGCTTATTTATTCACTCACTAGGTAGGGGACCTCCAGCTACTAACACTAGTTCTTGGCTCAAGATTGATTTAAATATATTTAATGTTTTAACCTTGGAAAGTGTTTCCACCTCCAATTGGTACTTAAGTTCATCCAACTCTTCTTCCAACTTTGTCATGGTTTTGACCTCATTCTTATACATTACAACCATCATGATGTATTTATTTTAGGCTTGCCATGCATCAGACTCTAAAAAATAATTCTACATTACAACCTCAAAATCTAATTTCATGAGTGTCAAACTAGCCTATATAGGGTTAAGTTATCATGGATCTACCCAAAGGGGATCGAATAATGTCATTACTTTTGGATTCAATAAAAGACTATCAGAGTCCATCTTAATTTGACATTATTCATTATACATATTAAATAAGAATGACATTTCATGTTAGATCTAATTAAATGCATCCTCATATACAAAATTAGAATATACATACAATATCTTGTTAGGTATTTCCTTCTGGTATTAGGCACATAGGTTCATGGTTGTATCAGGTTTTTCTATTCTCAGAATAGAGTCATCAATTGGATCCTTCCCCTTCAATGGATCTCACTCAATGATCTCAACACCCATGTCTTCCTCTTGGTAAGTATCCCTGATGTCAAGTACACTTAGTCTTAAATCCATTTCATAACCATCCCTCTTTTCATCAAGTATACCTTCAATCTTTATTTATGCCTCCTTGAGGGTGGTCTCTTCATGCTACGTCAACAAAGGTGTCTTTTCAAATTTTGGAATGAATTATTATTATTTAGTAATGATTATTTATGGTGTTCCTTTATGAAAATTTACCTATGATTTTACGTCACCATATTTAGGTACTACCATTTCTTGTTGTAAGGGAACAGTTTATGTTACTAGTTTTGGACCTTTAGGTTGACTAGTTGGTAGATCTTTCTTTAGTGGCACCTAGGCAGTCCTTTGTCATTTTAAATTTTCTAGTTGAGTGATTGTAATGGAATCACTCCCATAGTTCTTTTACTTATTTTCTCATGTTGGTTATGGAGGGAGTTTCTCCCTTTCATGATCAACACTTATTGAAGATTTCTTCTTGGGTTTTGACATATAGAATAAAGAAGATTAGAATCTCCTACCATAGTTTTCCAAAGTTTTATGTCATTTCTATATGACTCTATATTTTACCTATAAGATTTATTCCTAGGATATACATATAACTGACAAAGGGTGTGAGTCTCTAAATTAATATGTTCTACATAAATATTCATAGGATATGCATTGTATATCCATTTAATGGCATTTATGAACTATCATGTTATGAAAGTAAGTGGTAGCTTAATCCATGAAAATAAATCTGTGAAGGAAAACATTAGATGCATGAAAGGGAGAAATTTTGCTTAATAGAAAACTTGGATTGGTCTCTAATCTATGTAGGCAAGTCCTTTGGAATGTGCCGCTCATTCCCATAGGCTTCATTCATCTTATCATACCATCCTTTCATCTTGATTTTATGGGATGGAGTGATTGGTCAAGGTTAGGTGAATGGCTTATACCATTATGCATGGGATTTATTCTTAGGTGGATATTCCCATTTCATCTCTCCAAAGGTTTATTTGGGTACACAAATGTCATCAAACACCATTACCAACAAAAGTGTGCCCCATGCAACCTTTGGTTGGGTTGATGGTGGGTTTTTTATGCATCTTATATGATTTTGGTATCAAAGTACTATGCCCAATTTACTTCCACCCATTAGTGACCTATTTTGCAACATAAAAGTGGTGTGTATGGGATAGCCTTGTTTTTGGTACCTAAGTGCCATGGTTATATTTTCTATATCATCCTGATCTTCTAAGTCATATGTAAGGTATTTGACCAAGCATTACAACCCTATGACTTTGTTGATTTATTCTATCATAATTCTTACATGGCACCCATTGAAATAAATATAATCTTCATGCACTTGTGAGATCAATAACTTCACTGGTTCGACTAGTTTTCCAAAGTAAGGAAGATAGAAAAGTTAGAAGAGAGAAACAAAATCCAAAGAATTGAAAATCTTCAAATCATAAACTATATTTCTCTTAGTTTTTTTTAAATCTACCCTATAGTCCTGTTATAGTTATACTTCATTCTTAGGCTGGTGGTGGTTGTAGTTAAATACATTACAAGTCAACATATTGGACATCTAATTTTTAATGCATAGTACTACCTATATGTACTGCATCTCTTCAATCATAAAAGGTGGAGGATGGGACATAAAAAATTTCTTCTTCACTTGGCACACAATTTATTTCTATGTATCTCTTGTGCATGCTCCAATTTATTTAGGTGCTTCTTCTCTGATCAGTATTATCTCTCCACCCACACTCCAATCTTCTTCCTCTAAAATTGCAAGCAATGGTTCACTTTGTTAAGCATTTTTATTTGGATGCATCACCATTTATGGAGCATAAAGGTTGAGGTGTATCCATAAAATATTCCCAAAGGAATATGTGTTTTCCTTTTTAACTAATTTGGCTCTCTTGCTTTAACATCCTAAAATGGTAATGTTAACTTCTGTAACATGCAACTCTAGAAATTTCACATGTCTTTATAATTCTCCTGACCATGTTTATTCCTCTCAGCTAATACACACTATAAGACTTTAAAGGAACCTAAATCTATTACTCTGCATTCATTTATAAGCTTATAAATTATTTTACAATAGCTCGAATTCACTTGTTTATCTTTGTAAGTTCATAATCATAGTAATAGTAAAAAGTGAAATGACCCCTATTTATATTTTTATTGGTTTGAGGGGTAACTTGCATTTACCACCCCTCCTCTTTGACCACCACTTCATACAATAAATGCAAATAATTGTATTGTCATGATGAAGTTTTGACACACTTTCTATTACCACTATTCTCCTTATATTAATTGCATGTCCCTTACTGTACTTTTATTGAAGTGCATGATAGTTGTAAAGAATTTGAATGTTTTCCATTCCATAGATGATAATCATTCTTTACCTCTACTAACTTGTGGTTATACGCCACATCTGGTGTACCCTTTTATCCTTATGCACTTAAACTTGCATGCCTTTTCTCCCATGCACATTCATATAGACCATATCTTGGCACTTCTATATATGTGACACCCCTACCCCACACTAATAGTTGGTTGTGGTCCTCTAAGATAATTGAAATAAGTATAAAACTAAAGTATTGACTCTAAAGTAACTCAATGGCATGCAACTAGTGTTATGATTTATTGAAAACAAACAAAATCATAGTCTAATCAAATGGCATATGCCTTATTAGTATACAAAAAAAAGATTTATTCAGAAAAGTATAGTCTCAATTGACTACCATTGAAATGACAAAGAAGGAATTGGACATCTAGCCATTTTTACCTGCATGCATTGGTGGGATGGATATTATGAATGACAAAGGGGCCATCTTAGTGGACACGAATCTTTCTAGAGTGGCATGTGAATTTATATTTGTATATTAAGACTTTCATGCTAGAAGAAAAAGTCATTTTCTTTAGATGTCAATTGTGGCATGCTTTCTATTTGTGTTTCTCCACTCCTTAACTCTACTGTGCAAGAAAATGACTCTTATCCAACTGCAACAAAGCATCAAGGTGAGATTTTAAGGATGATTCATTATCTATTCATATTATACATGCAATGTAAAGAGAAGGAACAAGGGATTTCACTGGAAAAACTACTTTGGTATTGAACACAAGATTGAATGGTGTGTTCTTATTTAAGCACTTATAATTGGTCTGATAAGCCCATAATACTATAGACACATGATCATCTCAATAAATGCATCTAATATTATAGATATTGGTCAATGCAGTTTGAAAGATATTATTGAATGCCTCAACTATACCATTAACTTGGGGATGATACAGTGTTATCTTATAGTGGGTGATCATGAACTCTACCAATAGGACACATATAGTCTTGTTAAGGAAGTGTGTACCTCAGTCACTAGTAATACTCAATGGACATCCAAACTTGGCAATTATATTCTCCCAAATGAATCTAGTAGTAGTGGTAGTGGGGCAACCTCATGTTAGCATAGATTCATCCCAATGATTTAGATAGTTAGTAATGGTGATAACATAATGTGCACCAATATAGCTCCCTACTTAGGTGATAGGGCCAAAAAAGTTAATGGACCAATTTTAAAAAGGTTCCTAAGATGAGATAGGATGAAGGGGAATGACATCCCTCCTATTTGGCTTTCCCACTCACTGGAAAATATCACACTAGCATGTGTAAAGATTAGCATCCTTGAATAGGGTAGGTCACCATAAGCTAGCTAGAAGGACCTTTCATGGGGTAGCTTCACCAACATAGTGTCCTCTAGTGACACCTTCATGGACCTCTCAAAGTACTTCATCATGCTCATAGTACATAACATAGTAGTGGAACACTACATCCTAGCCATGCTTATAAAGGTCTCCCCTGATAAGATAGAATAGAGTGGCTTGAATAGTTAGCTACTTCTTTTTTGGAGTGTTGAGGTGAGCTAGTGCTAAGCTAGTATTCAAAAAGGTGTTGATATCTTCTAATTCCTCAAGGACACATGAGATGTAGAACAAATTTTTTTAGTTAAATCCTCTTCTATGGCATGCATTGGTTTGCCATATTTAATGCGTGAAAGATGGTCTAGGTCATAATTGGCCTTACCAAGCTTGACCATTACTAAAAACTAGAATTATTAAAACAACACAATCCACCATCAAATATGACCATGTAATACCATTTTTTTGACCAAATACTTTAATTCTTCATGGCTTGTGAAGAATATAAATGGATTTACTAGGAGGTATTGATGGAACTTTTAGAGAGCATACACCATAGACAATGCTTCACACTTTGTAGTTTTATAGTTTCATTTGGTCAGAGTATGCTTTTGACTTGAAAATTATATTGGGTGATCTAAGTTACCCTCACTAGGTTGATAAATTATATCACCAGTCACCATGCCTAAAGTATCAACATGGACGTGGAAATACTTTGTCTAGTCTAGAAACTAGAGAATGGGTATAGTGATAAACTTATCCTTTAAGGCAATAAATGCTTCTTTGTGAGAACTGGTCTAAATGACCTAACCATTATGTTTCAATAACTCCTTCAGTGGCATAATAATCCTAACATACCCATGAATAAACTTTCTATAATACCTAGTATGCCCTAGGAAGGCACGTACCTCTCATTGGGTGGTTGACACTAGAAGGAAAAGGATGACATCAAACTTTTTTAGGTCTAATAAAATTCCATCATGGCATATTACATGACCAATGAGAATGCCAAATGGGGTAGTAAAAAGACATTTCTTCAAACTAAGATAAATCTAAAGATATCGGTAGCACTCAAGCATGAGCTAGAGATTTGAACAATGGTCCTTCATTAAGTTATTGATTGTATAATAATCAAGATATACCTAAAGGAACTTATGGATAAATTCCTTGAAATATTTAACTATAATCTAGGAGAACATAGTAGGGGCATTCTTCAATTTGAATGATGACATTATAATCAAAAGATTACCACTCAGTTTTAAATGTCACCTTGGGCTTATCTTATTCCATGATCTAAACTTGATGGTACCTAAATAAAACATCCATAAACATATAAATTTCATATCCAGTAATATATTTGAGGATCTCTTGAGTGAAAGGTGTTAGGAAAGGGTCAGTAATGCAAGTAGAATTAAGTACTCTATGATCCACACAAATTTTTATACATCCATCCTTTTTGATATTTATTACCATAGGACTCACCCACTCAAATTCATTGATAGGAGTAATGAATCCTACATAAAACATGCTATCAATATCTTATTTACATGATCATGTAAATTAGGATTCATCTGATAAGGCCTCTTTTTGACTAGTCAAGTGACTTCTACAAACTTGATGTGTATTTTACCCAAAGAAGAATGCACACCCTTTATCTCCATATAGTTCCATGGGAAGACATCTTGATAATCTTTCAATAGCTCAAATACCTTAGTGATCTCAGTATTAGACCAATAATTCTGAAAATATCCATCTTGGGTGCTTCTTCCATGAAAATATTATGTTGAATGGTCTAGAGTGGCTCCATGTATGGGTGTTGTTCATCCTTAATTGTATCACAAACATTGTGTGTGCCATACACCATGTGTACATCCAAATGATGAGTTGATGGGTCAGCTAGATCAAATCTATCACCTTCATCAACCTAGAACACAAATTTTTTATCACCCTTTTAGATTTATTCTCTTAGTGCATGGTTCAGTATAGGTTTGAGTGGTGGATAGGTTACCTTCTCATCAGGTTCATGAAAAATAATCAAACCTTCCTCTCGTGCACCATGTATGTCATGAATTTGATCTTCAATAGGGTATGGGTTATTGATGATAAATTGATGTATAGATTTTAATATAAGGCATAAATCCATCTGAGGGGATGAATATGATAACACTATAATCATGTTACTCTTAAGTAGATGCCAAGAACTTGTATCTAGATGGAGCTCTTCATGAACATACCATGCTCTAGCCCAAGTGTGTAGAGTGACATGAAATGTGTGAACACAAGGTACTCAGGAAAAAAAGTTTCATTTGTCATCCATATTATCTTGAAAGCTTCAAGGTAAGGTTTAAAATCTTGAATACTACTATAATTAATAGTGTTGTGTATACAGTTATCATGGTGAAAGTGATGGTGTAAATCAAAATGAATGTAATCTTAAGTAAGCAAATGCTCCTGATGAATTCACCACCACCAAGTAGCTGTGCCATCAAAAAATATGAATAATTGAGTGTACTTGATAAACATCAGAGTAATAAATGGCTTCCAACTACTATTAGTTTTTTTGAACTTCCATTTGACCATGGAAATTTGGAGCTTCATCAAGTCTTTTGGGTGTTGCAACCATGATTTTCCATGAAGGAGATGAACATATTTATGGTGTTTGTGATAATTTTTTTGAGTATCATCATGATTTCCTATAGTGCCACATATTCTCCTAGTAAGGTTATAGTCACCTTGAGCCTAATAGTCATAGGTGATACTAGTTATGTCAGAGAGGGATTATGCATCCATCCATCCCAAAATGTCTTTTGGGGTAGGGTCATGGCATTCATTACCTTGAGTTATGACATTGTAAATGTGAATTATGTCCTCATCAACATTGATTGGTTCAACATGATGAGGCCCATGAGCATGGTACAATAGAATGGCCACATGTTACTCATCAATTTCAAAGATAATGTACCACTTCTTAAAGCTCAAATCAATATTATTAATGTAACACCATGGATGACCCAATAGAGTTGGGAAGTCATTAATTTTGATCAACACTATTAATTTGAGGTCAACTTGAATGTAACACCAAGGATATTTATGATGGCATTTTTAAGTACACTGATGGGAAAATGATGAGTCTTATTAGCTATAAATAACAAATGGGGTGAAGGTTACAAAGATAATATTTCCATCTATCACTATACATCCTTCATTAGAACATTGACTTTAGCATCAATGTAAACTAAGATATCTTGGATAATCCATCTATCTGGGGCAATGTTAGTCAATATCTCTTTGTCCCCTTTTGGACTAGGATAGATAGAACCATCTTTTCATTGTGCATGGTTTAACTAGATATATTTAGTAGGCTTAGGTGTATTATGCCTTATCCAATTTCACAAAAATGGTATAATGTCCTCATCTAGTAGTTATTTTCTAATCGTTTTAAATTCATCCTATGTTGTGTCATGATCATCTATGGCTCTCTTCATATTGACACGTTGAGCATCATCAAGATCCTTAAGGAACTAGATCTCTCCTCATAATTCTATTACCAAGTTCATAGTGTCCTAGATAACCTCCTTCTACTAATGATCATTGGGATAATGAGTATCATGAGGCTCCTCATGTTGATTTTTTTCAATAGGTAGATTGGACATAGATTGGGACTAACCACCACTTTGTGTTGTAAAATTAAATTTAGGACCCATCATAATGATAGGGAATGGTTTCTAGTTTGGTTTTTCAATACATATCATACCATCTCCCTTCTTATTCCTTTCCTTCATAATATCTATGTACAAGTCATAGCACTCCTCCTGTCGATGCTCATTTTCATAAAAGGCACATGTAGAATAGATTGGGCAAACATGTTAGTAATGCTTAGGATAATTAGACTTATAACAAGTTCATAATGGAAATCATCTTCCTCCACATTCTCAACCTTAGCCTCATACATGATAACCACCTCTATTCTCTTGGTTATTTAAAACATAGGTCTAACGCATACCACATGCATGCCTCATGAATTTCACTAATGAGATGGAAATTATTGGTGTCATGAGTGTATGAATCACATATATTAAAATAGGTTGACACATTTGAATTAGTGGCATGTTTTAACAAAGGATAATCTCAGACATCATGTTCTTCATGGTAGATCTCAAAATATTACTTCAACATGGATTGTATGTTCTTGCAAGCATAATATTCTTATTATGATCTTTGGACTCATATTAGACACACCATAAGCCATTACATGTGTCATTAGCAATGTGTTTTCTAATTGAGATGTCATTGCATCGATATGAGCTTCCATGAAGTGACTGATCCCTATGTTAATATTTCCAACATCTTTGATGCAAATGGAAAATTTCAAGGCCTCATGAAGGTTGGTAAAAAAAATTTGAGATAAGGTTCATCTAAAGGGGAACAAAAAACCTCCCATGAACCATTGATCATGTTGAGAAAAGTTTATCTCAAATTAGAATTTAGATATATGTGCCTTGAAATGTGCATCATAATCTTGCATGCTCTCAATGAGTTTTTGCTTGATATCCTTCAGTGCAAGTATAATTTGTTTCTCAAACTCTAGAATGTCAAATTCTTAAAGGAATGATACCTTGAGCTAATTATAATGTACTATAGCTTATTGAGGATCATACTTCTGGTACCACTTATGTGCATGGTATAGAAGGGTGGTTGCAAATTGGGTGGCTTTCCATTCATAATAAGTTATGTCATGCACTCACCAGATAAGTTCACACTTGTGAACATATTATGTGGAATTCTCTATAGTTTGATTCTCTAGTAAGTGGAACATTATATCATAGTATACAGTGGGTAGTTGGGGTACTTATGATTGTGGCTACTAAGAAACACTCATGGTCCCTCTTATTATTTGGGGTGGATGACCACCACTACCTCCTACACCTCCTCCAAGTCTAATAATTAAAGCACCATCGAATTCTCCATCCACAATAGCAAAATCACCCCAGACATTGAGAACTAAGGGAGGTTGAGTAACTAGTTTGAGCTAATAAATTTCCCACTAGTTATGTTGGGTCCACCATGCATTCTAGGTTGGGTATATAATTAATTTGAAAAGGAAAATAATAGCTAATAAACTACTATCTAAAACATATTTTACTAAGTTTTCTCTCATAGGTTTAGTTTTTGACTTTATACTGTATGTATCCAAATTATGTACAATTATATCATCTAACTCAAAATCATAAGCTCATATTGTAGGTGGGGAATATGCCTGTATAATTCAGGTTCTTCAATCACCACTTTTTGGCTTGCTTCTCCTGTATATATTTTATTTGGTTTCAGGTATGGTCTTATGGTTGGGGAGTCCACCTTATACTCTTCCACTTCCCTGTGTACCCTTACAACACTTTTTGAGTCCTCACGTCCCCTTCTTAGATCATTTTCGCCCATAATCCTTCACCAAACTTTGTCATATTTGTGCTTCTATAATTCCTATTGACTAGCTACTATTTTGAACAAACAATTCTACATCACAAACACCCCTGCATTCCCCCACCAACCATGTTTTTCATGCAAGGAAAATTTTAGCCTTCCATGGGAAAAGTCTCAAGTTTGGAATCTATAAAGAGCTTCTTCACGTCCAATAAAAAGTGTATGAGATATTGACCACATAGTTCTCAAAAAAAGTGGAATTGAGTGTTATTTAGACAAGAATAATTTAAAACTATGTACTCTAAGACATAAATATTCAACACCCCACACCACCAAATATTAACAACATGCATCCAAGGTATTCTCACTTGTTCTAAATTTGACTAACACTCTAGTGTTCAAGTTATTTTTTGTCTATGGTTTCTTGATTGGTCTTGAGCATGGGCCATTATCCAAGCATTTAAATGAATAGGTACCTCCACAAAGAGTGTCTCATACAATGAATTTTATAGATTATGTTCAACCCATGTGCATGTAAAGATTCCTTATTCAAGAAATGACACTAAAAAATTATCCTCAGCACTATTAATCTATCACTTAATATTCTCAATTGACAATCATTTGAGCATTTTCCACCATCGTACAAGCAAGTGTTATGGGTCCCAAAAATGGAACCAAAATGTTGGGATTATTTTATATACTTAAGCATAAATTTCCTTTGTCGTGTGTTGAAGTAACTAAAACCCAATGTGATAGTGTGTTGACACTTCATGCAAGAATAAGTTATTACATGCTCACTTGAAGCATGCAGTAAGGGACCGGTTACCATTGGTTTTTCCACATGAGGGTGCATTTAACATATATGGGAACTCAAACACACACACACACATTAATAAATGATTAACCAAAAAAAAGAAATAAATGGTAACTAGAGACCTAATATCAGTTAACTAAATAGCAACATATAAGATAAACAACATCATTATCTCCATAATCAAAACAACAACATCTAAATACACAGGTTCCATTCATCATAATAATAAGTGATTCAAAATATTACATAAACAAGTGTATATATCAACTCAGTCATATAACTCTTAATAGTATCTAGTTGAGTACAATAACACAATATCACAACAATTTCCTCAATCACATCAACATAATAATAACCAATAACATTTAAAAATTATATCTAGGGGTATTTATACTTGGTTTTCCTTGACCAAGTAGTTAGAATCATAATCACACTCATAGTGATTCATCAATAATCATCAACACACTTGAGTCATGGAAACCAATTACATCAATTTCCAAAAGACTTGGGCCTTTATGACCCTATATTCTTTATTCAATGTTGGATCCTTATTATCGAGCACCTATATTCCTACATGCTAGTGATAAATTCATGATTGATTTATTATATTTCACCTATGAATTACTCCCTAACTATCTCATGCTTCTTGCATGCTCCCTAAGTATTTTGTTAGTATTCTAAGTCCTTCATTCTTATGTTTTCTATCTATTATGCACATTCATTCTGACTTGGTCCTCCCACACCATGGACTCCCATGCCATGGTCTTATACATTATACTTCTTATGTGTTTGTTATTCTAAAAAGGACTTAGCCAAAATTTAGGGTCCAATAATATTCATTGGGCTAGACAAGAATGGATCAATGGGTTCTAACTACAAAATGGTATGTTAATATTATCCCCATCTTGAGATCAAATATAGTGTCAATAATTTCAATTGTGTTGAAAATGATTTTCTTTTATACATTATCAGAATGTTGGAAATTATTTTGAAAACAAGAAAGTTTTTGATGATATAATAATGATCACATAATGGGGTATTTGGTTCATCCAATTCCCCACCTTTCCTTACATCTGAGTGTGTAATTTCAAATATGCTCTTTAAATTTTACCAAAGTATATAAGTGATAAATGTGTGTTATTGGAATTAGTTTGATAACATGAAAAATTACATAAATTCTTATGTAGCAAGCATAAACCTAGACTACTTTTTCTGATCTTTGTTGAAAATTACACTTACACTTCATGGATCAAAGCAAAATGAATAGATACTCAAATGGAAAAGGTGACTATGTACCCATTCGATTTAAAATTCTGATATGATAGTTGATGTATGATTAAACATGTCTTGGGAAATTCATATAAGAATGTTCCATAGATTTAATATTATTTGGTAAATTTATGAACATGATGTATGTATAAGAGACTATTCAAAAATTATCATAGATCAAATGATTGGGTCTAAACTCAAAAAAGGTAATAAGATTGGTAATATAGGATAAACAAGATCTAATTGACTTGACCTATAATCAAGGTAAAACTTATCTAAAACCTATTCCCAAGGTAGATTAGACAAAGCACAAAGAATAAACACTTGAAAATACAACCAAGGTTATCTTATCCCATAAAATTTAATGGATAGATAAAAGGATAGATGAATGTATTGTGGTTAGAGTTTTTTCATCCAAAGGCCATATATCATTTTATAATATATCAGAGCAAAGGTAAAAGTGTTGAACATTTTTTTACTTGTTTTATAAGTTAGTTATCTATATTTATATGGACTAAAAGTGAAGTTGATGGTGGATAAGATTGAAATGAAATAAAAATACATGAACCTACATATAGGGAAGGAATTAAACTAACCAAGAAACCTGAGTTTTACTTTAAGGTCACTATGGATAAAGAAAAGGAGAAAGTGCCCAAAACTTCTAATCCAATATCTACTCCATCTTGTCCTCCTATTGTGAACTCCCCTATATTTCTTATCAAATTCATTCTATAATTTTAGCCTCTAATAAAATTCAAGGCCTTATTTCTAATGTTCCCATCTCTCTAAGACCAATTCCATAACAAAACCATGTTCTTCCATTGTAAAGTTCCCCATAAAAAATCCTCTACCACCACAACCACCAATTCCCAAAATCACACAACCACCTTCTATTTTAGCCCAAATCCCACATCCTTATCCTTAAGCACAAGCCAAAATTGAAGTAAAAACTAAATATGAACCTTTAATTATAGAGGTGATATCTTGGTTGAGTGAACCAATCAAGAATAAGAAGAAGGTAGTTGACCCACTTAATACAAACTATAACTATTTGAGAGTGTCTATATTAACTCCTTGACTAGTTTAGAAGGAAAAAGAGATTTCCTTAATCACAAAAAATGATCAAGGGTATATGTATGTTGAAACAGTTTCTATTATCATTAATAAAATTAAATAAGACATGGTTGTTTTAAACTAATAGGTCTCCAAAGTGCCTCTTAATAAACCCACTAAAAGAGATAATGAAGATTGTGATGTGAAACATATTCAATATGATGGATAAAGATAAAGAAACAAGGGAATGATTGAAATAAAAAAATCTTAGATAATATCATGTGTGTAACACTTGATAAAACCAATTTAAGCCTCTTTGGTACTCAATCCACCCCTAATTATGATATCCATTTAACATATCATTCTAGTTATAGGATAACTTGGCAACAAGGGTAAAGCCACCAAAACATGTTCTTAAACTATGATAATTCAAGGATCCAAATTGACTGATGGATCTATGGAAACATATGATATGGTAGGAATGGATTTGGATGCATCAAAGGTAAAGAAGATGAATGGTGTAGGAGCATCAAGCATGAAGATACCATTTTTGAGTTATTATTAGTAGAGGTCAAAGTTGGTCAAATTTTGGATTTCAATGTGATTGAGGGACCTTATAAGGTCTATTTGTGACTTTGGAGTCCTTTTGAGTCATAAGGTTGTGTTATATATGTTTTAGGAGTTTTCCCTCCAAAATTGGGAATTTGAAAATTTAAATGTTTGAAAAGAGCCTAAAATATCATAAACATGGTATAAGGTGGTTAGATGGGAGAATATTAGTGTAAAATGGAAAATAATACTTTTAAAATGGGTTTGAAGTCATATATGTCTAAGTTATAAGGTTAGAAGTCATGTTTTAGTAATGTAGCCATAAAACCTCATGTTGAAGTTGTAATGTAAGAAGATTTTGTTTTGTAATTACCTTAACAAACATTTAATTTGGATGAATAATATAGTTGTAATTGAATGGTATTAGGTGATACTATGAGAGAGGAGGTGAGAGATCTCCAAGAATGAAAAATAGGGAACAAGGTAGAAAATATGATAAACTCCGCAAGAAAGGTGGTAAAGTCATATGAAGGGCAAAATATGTAATGTTTTGATGATCAATAGGAATAAGGAAATAAATGATTCTATGTTTTCATGTCCTTGAATAGTATTTTAATATTATGAATAAAATAATGTCTTTGAAAGGCCCTTGAGGCCATAACCCTATTGATATTTGTGTTAAGTTGTAGTTTTGGACAAAGAACTATAGGTTACAGTCTGGTAGGGGAATAGTGGGGTGACCTCTTCAAGTTATTGAGATAAAAATTTAATTTCACATTATTATATAAAGGTAATAAAATCATAGTGATCCTCTAGTGATTGAGTTACTATTCCAAGTGTTGACAATTCAGGTAAACAACACTTCTATTCTAGAACCCTGCACATACCTATAAAGGTAAGGTATAGAGTTGAGCAGATGATGTTTATTGAAAGATAAGTTATGTTTTTTACTAATAGATTATCTATGGGAAGTAATAATTGATAAAAATATATATAATTTTGTCTAAATATATGAGTAAGGATAAAAGTTAGTATACAATCCCTACACAAGCAAACACAAGTAAAGCCTTGTTTTAGAAGATTATGGAAGGAAACACATTTGGATAAATAAATGGTCATTATACTAATGAGTTTTTGGTACATATAGAGGAATTATAGGATCTGGTAGAGATATAACTTTATGAAGGCAAACAGGTTTCAAACATTACATAGTCTATGTACCTTGTGTGTTTGACACAATCAAGGTAGATCAATGAGGGTTCTATTAGCTTTAAGGTTTAGATTAAGCATATGACAATTATAACGAGTCATTTTATGATGGTTCATAGCTTTAAAGGTCTTAATAAGTACAAAGAGGCAAAAAAAATCAAATTAGGCCAGTCAATAACCTCTCCAGCCTGTATGCAAGTTGAAATCCTATACAATGGAAATTATGGTATAACTTTGACTGTAGAAAATAAAACAAAACAAGATTAATAAATTAGTTTAAATACATTGTGTTTGAGATAATATATGAGAGTCAAAGAAACTTTGGTGAGGTATAAAGTTCTCTAAACCATCTTTCAACTCTCTACAGGCAGCCTGTGTTAAGAGAACATTGTAGAAATTTATGATTTAAAGGTGGTTAGGAATTATTTAAGATTTCTAAAGATTAAAAAAGTTACTAATAAATATTTAAAACCTTATTCCTATATTATCAAGTTTTGAAACCAAGTTCATCTCCATTAAACTCAAATTGAGCCCTCTTGGGCTTGTCACAGTCTAGGAAACCCTAGTTTAGGGTTAGAAGCTACAAACTTGTATAAAATGAGTTTTCACCAAGGAAATTTGATTAAATTTTTTAATTATTTAGGTTTCCATTTGATCTAAAATATTATGGTGGTTATATATCTATATGTCCCTCATATGTATGGATATGAGTAACTATATTGAAACAGGGGTTAACTAGATCTAAAAAGGCTAATTGGAGGGAAGAAGGAGCTAGAAAAGGGTGAAGGCAAGGGAGTTTGACCATGAAATTTCATGGATACCTATAATAGGATATAGGATGTTTTTAAATGTCCTCATATTATAAATATTCAAATTTACATGTCCATATAGTACAATTTAGTCAAAAAAGGCTACAAACCTAGTAGGAACATTGTGACCTTGAGGTATGAGGAGTGGAGAATAGTGTTTGAGGACTTGAAGGAGGTTATGCCAGGTGGGATATGATCATATAAGACCATTTATGTATTAATATTTATTCCTTGAAACATATATCAATATTTGGTAATTGAGACCTAAGAAGGTTACCCAGAGAAAAGATAGTGAATAAGGTTAAGAAATGTGATAAATAAAATTGAATAAGATGGAGTTATAAGATGAAAATATAAGTAAATTCTTGGTATAATGATAGAAAAGAGAGTGAATTTATATATTATTTTTAATAAGGAGACTAATAAAAATTTACCAAGCCTAAAATAAGACTAAAGACTATTGGTATCTCAAGAGATTTTATGAACAAGGTGAAGCCTTGAATGAGATCTTTACTAAGACCAGAGCTAAGAGTGGATGTTTTGGAGAATTATTCCATATGAATCTACATCATTTGGTATCAGATCAAGGTAAACTTGGATTGATTTTTATTATGTGTTCTTTAACACTTGTCCATTTGAGATTGATAATGCATGTTATGAGGAATGTGTGAGGTAACCTTGTAGGGTATTTTGGTAGGAATATCATAAAATTATAATATATTGAGGTTAGTATAAATGAATAGAATACTAAGAAAGAGAGGAAATAAAATCCCCAAAGTCCTATGAAAAGGACGTGAAGCTAGTTAAGAGAGGATTAGTGAAGGAGAAGTAGAAAGAGCATTGAAGCTCAAGTGAAAGTAAGAAGAGGAAAGACTCCAAGAGAGAGTCTAGAAGGATAAGGAGAGGTATTATATAAAGGAATAAATAAATATAAAATATCTCATAGTTATCTAGGAGGCAAGTAGGTAGCTTGATAGTGTTTGGTTTAGATAGACCTAGAAACCAAAGAAGAAAAGAGAAAATGGATGTAGAAAGAGAATTATAAGATATGAGAAAAGAGTTGGGGTAGATTATTAAGAAGGTAGAGCTCATGGTGAAGGACAAAGAAGATAATGGCTTGCTTTTAGTATGAATAATAAGGTGAAGTGGCCACTAGAGTCACTTGTGAAAGAGAGAAGGTATAAGATGAGTGTCTTGAATAATGAAAATAAGAAAGAGAGTACAACCCATAGAGTCATGAGAAATGAGAAGTTTCCAAGTGAGAAACAAGACAAAGAGATTGAGAAGATAGTTCTCATTAAGGATAACATGAAGGATAAAGAGGTTACAAGAGGAGCACTTAAGAGAGAAGACAAGAAGAAAAGGTTAAGGATGTCTATTCAAAAAACATTCAAGGATACTATATGGTCTCTTATTTTACATGCTAACATTTCTTTTAAACTTGTGTATGTAGGTATGAATAAAGTTTTGGTGAAGGCAAAACATAAGGCCTTAAATCTAGTGAAGGTTGGGCTAAGAAAATCATCCATCAAGTGTAAAGAAGATGATAAAGAAAGAGAACCTCTTGTAGAAAACACATGGATGGAGATTGAAGGAATTCAACATGATGAAGATGAAGTAGAAGAGGAATACAATGATGCCTTGCTAAGTATAGCAGCTAAAACCAAAGAGATAGCTCACTAGGAAGCCATAAAGACAAGCCATGAAGATAATAAAAAAGAGATGAGCTTACAACAATCATGTATGAAGGTAAATGAGTGTTTTAGTATTGAATGTGATTGTATATATGAATAAAGAAAAAGGATAATATTTAAAATGGAGGAAAGAAGGATAAGGTATAGCCCTTAAGAGAGAACAAGGGCATGGATATGTTTGGCCTAAATGGCTCAAGAAAACATGTGGTGAGAAGGAAGAGATGAACCTCAAGTATGAGGTCAATCAATACAAGTACATAGATGGAAAGTAAGAATAAATTTTGAAGCAAAGCATAAAGGGCAAAGAACACCAAGTTGGCATGATAGGCTACCAAGGAAAGAAGGATGAAGGAGATGAAATGAGAAGCAAATGGTAATAAAAGAGAATATAAGGCAACATGTGGTTTTAAAATAGCATGAAGAGATCATAAGAAGAGAATATTGTAGGTGTATCCCAAGAAAGCATGAAAATAAAGGAAGATAGTAAGCCTACTAAGAAAACAAGAGAGATGGTGAAAGAAAACAAAGACCAAGACATGAAGGTATAGATATTTAAGAAATAATGAGTGAATTAAAGATATGTTTTCTCAAATTTTTATTTCAAATGTTTTTTATGATGATGTATATAAATTTGACTCTGATAATGAAGAAAATTTGTATAAGTAAACCATAGCATTGATGGACAGGTTTGTAGAAAATCAAAGTGAGAGTGAAGAACCTCAAATATTTATTAACAAGCATGGTATGTAGAAGAGTGATAATTAATTTAATATCATGAATGAGTTAGTACAAGTACAAGACAAATATCAAGTTGCCCAAGAGGATGAAGAGCAATGTGGACCAAAATTTGATGAAGATTGGGAAGAGGTGGATGTTGTCAAGTTGCAAGAGGAAATAGAGATGTTAGAAGAGATATTAAATACATACAAGGGGATGAAATTAAGTGGAGTACAACAAGAAAATATTTTGGATGATCTTAAGGAAGAGACAGGTAAGGAGAAGCATAATGATGCACAAGGAGTTGTGAAAATAAAGCCGCAAGTAAGTAAGCTAGTTAGCAAGCAAAGGGAGTATGAGAAAGTCAACCACATAATTTATTCAATTGGTAAAGATAAATATAAGTTTATAGTTGATATTCATGAACGTATAAAGTCAATAAGGTGTCAAACAACATTGTACTATGTTGAGGATGAGTGGGACAAGAATTTTCTCTTGCAAAATGAGCAAAGTGATAAAAGGAGATATCAAGAGATGAAGGAGTGTGAAGTAGAGGTAAAAAAAGAGAGTATATTAGAGTAAAATACATATATAGATATGCCTATTAGGTCATTATAAGAAGGTATCAACATTGAAAATAGGCTAGGACACCTAAGAAATCAAGAAT
Organism: Torreya grandis; assembly: GCA_037957365.1. Lineage (NCBI taxonomy): Eukaryota > Viridiplantae > Streptophyta > Pinopsida > Cupressales > Taxaceae > Torreya > Torreya grandis. The sequence continues at coordinate 1,775,034 of JARHVA010001054.1, forward strand.
CAAATGAGAATCATGAGGAAGTAAGCCATAGAATAAGCAGAGGAAAGAAGAATAAGAACCATTTGGTTGTATATAATTATGATTAAGTTTAAACTGACTTGGAAAATTTATAACATGTAATAAATAATAATCTATAGCAGTTAGTATACCTCATAGAGGTAGAGGATACATTTACATAGAAACTAAATAAAGCCCAAAAGAAGAAATGCAAGAGTCTAGAAAAGAGAAAATATCAAGAAATAAGGAGAAATATTATGTTGAGAATGGAATATCCTCAAATTATGAATTGGAAGACAATAAATAAAGTTGGTGGCATGGATTTTCTCCCTTCTAGGGAGTATGATGCTGGAGTATCAAGCATGAAGATACCATTTTTGGGTTATGTTAGTAGAGGTCAAAGTTGGTCAAATTTTCAATGTTAATGTGAGTTAGGGAAATTATAAGGTCCATTTATGTCATTGGAGTCCTTTTTAGTCATAGGGGTGTATTATATAGGTTCTAGGATTTTTCCCTCCAAAATTGGGAATTTGAAAATTCAAATGTTTGAAAAGTGCCTAAAAGAGCATGAACATGGTCTAAGGTGGTTAGATAAGATAATATTGATGTAAAATTGCCAATAATCCTTGTAAATTTATTTTTAAGTCATATATGTCTAATTCATAAGATTAGAAGTCATGTTTTAGAAATGTAACCACAAAACCCCATGTTGAAGTTGTAATGTAAAAAGATTTTGTCTTGTAACTACCTTAACCAATGTTGGATTTGGTTGAAGAATATAATTTTACATGAATGGTATTATAGGATAATTTGAGAGAGTAGGTGAGAGATATACAAGAAGGAAAAATAGGGATCAATGTAGAAAAGATAATAAACTCCTTAAGAAAGGTGGTAAAGTCCTGTGAAGGGTAAAATATGTAATGTTTGATGATCAATATGAATAAGGGTATAAATTATTCTATGTTTTCATGTCCTTGAATAGTATTATACTATTATTAATTAAATAATTTATTTTAAAGGCCCTTGAGGTCATAACCCCATGGATAGTTGTGTTTAGTTGTAGGTTTAGACAAAGAACTGTAGGTTACAATTTTGTAGGGGAGTAAAGGGGTGACCTCTTCAATTTATTTGATAAATATTGAATTTAAAATTGTTCCATGAATTTAATAAAATCATAGTTATCATTTGGTTATTTATTTATTATTATTAAGTGTTTATAATTTAGGTAAACAACACTTCTATTATAGAACCCTACACATACCTATAACAGTAAGGTATAGAGTTGAGTGAATGATGTTTATTGAAAGATAAGTTATGTTATTTGATAATATATGATATGTGGGAAGGAATAATTTATAATAATAAATATAATTTTGTCTAAATATATGATTAAGGATAAAATTTAGTATATAGTCCCTACATAAGCAAACACAAGTAAAACCCAGAATACATAGACTCAAAACCCTATTTTAGAAGATTATGGAAGGACACACATTTGGATAAAGAAATGGTCATTTTAATAATGATTTATTGGTTCATAAAGAGGAAGGATAAGATCTATTAATGGTTTATAAGGAGATATATAGCTTTGTAAAGGTAAACATTACACAATTTGTGTATCATGTGTATTTAACACAGTCAAGGCACATCAATGAGGTTTTATTAGCTTTAATGTTTAGATGAAGCATCCAAAACTTATAAAAAGTAGTTTTATGATGTTTATAACCTTTTATAGGTATTAATAATTCCAAATAGGTTAAAAAAAATTCAAATTAGTCCATTTAATAACCTCTCGGGCCTGTATGCAGGTTGAAACCTTATACAATGGAAATTGTGGTATAACTTTGAATGTAGAAAATAGAACAAAAAATATTGTTCATGGAGTTTCAATGGATTGTGTTTGATAGAATATATTAGATTAAAATAACCTTTAGTGAGGTATAAATGTCTCTAAACCCTATTTCAACACTCTACAGGCAACCTATGTTAAGAGAACACTCAAGAAATTTGTGATTTGAAGGTGGTTAGGAATTATTTAAGAGATATAAAGATTGGAAAAGTTTATAAAAAATAATTCAGACCTTATTGTATTAATATCAATTATTTAAACCAATTTCATCTTCATTAAACTCAAATTGATCCCTCTCGAGCTTGTCACAGTCTAGAAAACCCTAGTTTAGGGTTAGAAGCTACAAACTTGTATAAAATGAGTTTTCACCAATGAAATTTGATGAAATTTTGTAATTAGTTATATTTCCATGTAATATAAAATATTATTTTGTTTATATATCTATACAACCCTCATATCTATGGATATGAGTAATTGTATTGAAATAAGGGTTAATTAGGCCTAAAAGGGCTAATTGAAGAGAAGGAGCCATAAAAGGCAATGGAGTTTGACCATGAAATTTCATGGAGACATATAATAGGATAGAGGGTTTTTTTTAATTTCCTCAAATTCTTAATATCCAAAGGTACATGTTTGTATAATACAAATTAGTCAAAAAAAAGGCTACAAGCTAAATGGGAATATTGTGACCTTGAGGTATGAGGAGTGGTGAATTGTGTTTGAGGACTTGAAGGAGGTTAAACCAAGTGGTATATGATCATATAATATAATTTATGTAATAATATTGAGTCCTTGAAACCTATATCAAGGTTTGGTACTTGAGACCTAAGAAGGTTGCCTAGAGAAAAGATAATGGATAAGGTCAAGGAAGGTGATGAATAAAATTGAATAAGATGGAGTTTTAAGATGAAAATAAAATTGAATTATTGGTATAGTGATAGAAAAGAGAGTGAATTCAGATGTTATTTTGAACATGGCCACTAAGATAAATTTACCAAGCATCAAATAAAACCAAAGACTATTGGTATCTGAAGAGGTTTTATGAGCAAGGTGAAGAATTGAATGAGATCTTTAACAAGACCAAAGCCATGAGTGGATGTTTTGAAGAATTCTTCCATATACCTCTACATCAACAAATTTTATTAATAAATATCCTCTATTGATAATATGTTTCCCAACTTGAAGATTATGTTACAAATGGATTTTTCTTACCTATTTTTTAAGGTATTCTTTTTGAAAAGAACCATGATTTTCAACATGAATGGTTTAGGGAATCCAAGTGACAAATGAAGTTACTTGAAGATTGAAAAAACAAATTCAATGAATCCAAATATCTAATTCATGAAGCCTTAACTAATGTTCACAAATTCATTTAAAATATCCTTCATTAATTCTATGCCTAACATGACCAAATCAATTCAACACAAATGATCAAGGAACAAGTTCCAAACTTAATCAGAGGGGAATCATCTACAACAATTAGTTTATTTATTTATTTAATTATGAAGTTCTTTTAATTTTTAAAATTGGTTTGAGTATAAAATGGACTATTAACTTTCTTAAATACCCTCACAACCCAAACCAAAATTATTGATATCCAAATTGATAATGAGGTGTTTCTCAAATAATCAAACAATCCAAAAGAAGCAAGCACCAAGTATCCAGTTGAAAAGTTTAGAGAATATCATCTTAAAAATAAGAGTTCAAGTTCACAACCACTATCCATTGAAGTGCTTGATGATAATCTTCAAAATATGACTCAAGTTTGATTAGGAGCCACCTTTGGATAGTTTTAATAAAGTCATTCATAAAACTACTTTATTATACTTTTCTAAAGTCTTATATTGTAATATTTTAAATTATTTTAATTTTAAGGTGACTTTATTAAAGTCTTGGTTAATATTAAGATAATTATAATTAGCTTTTGTAACCACTTAAGGGTTATAATTAGGAAGAGAAATGTAATATCTAAAATGTTTTGACACCATAAGCAATTTTTATAGAGAGGAATAATTGAAGAACATTGTGTATTCATTTCTAAAAGAAACACAAGGAGATATTATGGAAATTTATGTTCAATTGATTCATTATGGATGAGCATTACTCTTATGCTTAATGTTTTATCCTTTCTTTATCTTTATTATATAATAATATGCCATGTCGAAATGTCAACATTTATAAAATTTTTATTTTTGCATGTTAACTAAAAGCATAATTTTCTTAGTTTTGCATTCACCCTTTTCTTTCCTTTCTCACATTACCTCTCTTTCACACTTTTTTTTAATTTTTAATGCAAACTCCAAATAATATAATTTTTCCTGTGAATATTATAAATATTTAACTTTAAGTATTTCCTAATTTCAATAAAGGGAACCTCCCATCATAATAGAGGAGGGACTTTTTGTCCCTTTACTAGTTTGAAAACATTCATATTTGTATTTGGGCCAAATATTTTTCTAATAGTTTTTGGTACCCACTGGGGGGCATGTTTTTTACAATATCATATGTCCACAAAAGAATTTTTTAGTTATGGCCAGTCCTAGAAATCAAGCACCACTCCTTCAATTGAATCTTGATTGGTTGCAAGCCAACAAATAAGGCTTTTCAAATGATCTCCAAGATTTTTCATGGGATAATAGATTGATTGTTACACAATTTAAAAGATTTGTATCCATGTTAGATGAAGAAGAACAAAGAGCAGTCCTTATACAAATGATTTTTGTTGTCATATATGAAGGAACCCTAATCAAGTGGTGGGTAGAGTTCAAAGAGGAGTCTAAAGAGATCTTGTCTTACCTATTATATAAATAGTATTTAGAAACTAGATAAAACTATTATTTACTTAAACCAATAAATATATCAAAGACTTAGATGCATTCTTCAACTTTCAAGAAAATTTTAACTTTAAAGTTAGCCCTTCAAAAAGGAAAAAAACCAGAAAATCCACAAACCTTCCCTCAAACTTATAAAGAGAATTCCCAAGAAATGAAACAAAATTAATTATGAACCTATCTCTTCAAATAACACTCTCTCTAAATGTTATAAAATTTCTAAGCATGGCCACAATTCCTTAGGGTATAAAAATGGGACCATTAGAATTAGGAGTTCAACTTCACAACATACCCAAAGGCTCTAGAAATAAAATTCCACTATTCATTAGAGATTGGAAATAACACCTTGATGAATACCTTTTTATTCCTTCATTATTTCATGTAAATTTATATGAGTGAAACAAAAATATTTAGTAGTTATATTATTCATAGAAACCCTATATGAAGGTGTTACTAAATGTAACTATCATATTTTTAACGGTTTCATCACCAACTAGAAAAATATGAAGATTAAATTTGAAACTAGATTCAAGATAGTAAAATATGAACATGTCTTATTGGATCAATTAAAACACATGAAAAAAGAATCCTAAAAATGAATGAGAGAGTTCATGGCCAAATTCAACAAACTTGTAAACACAATTCATATCACATCCATACCTATAATATAAAGTCATAATTATTTTTTTCAATGGTCAAACACAAAATGTAACCTTATTTTTATAGAGTAACCAACCATAAAATTTGGACAATGTCTAATCCTAAGCCATTGAAATATAACATGATCTTTTTCTAGTTGGAAAATTTCAAAAATATTTAAATACATAAAAAGTTCAAACCCTATCAGACCAAATGAAAATGTAAATCATATAAATTTATTGGGTTTTGGTTGTATTTGTATGAGTCATTGTGATTATGGAATGCTAATTTTTTATATGAAAAAAACCAATTACTAAGTAAATATGTGTTAGTTTCAAGCCTAGTAATCTAGTGAACTATGTATTTAAACATAGATGTGCTAAACATGTTGATATTTGTATGGAACATAACATGAATGAAAATGATTTTTTTGTGATGACACTATTTATGATAGACTCAGATGTGTTAGTTGTTTTAAACATGAACAAATAAAAATCTAAGTTTATTTCCAATAATTAAAATTAACTTAATGTTATGATATATTTTCTTTTTTTAGCCAACAAATGATAAAATTGGGAACAAGTATATTATACTTTTAAAATATCCATTGAGTGATTTTTCCCTTCTACATCAAGTGGTGATGCTATTAATCCTCATAAAAGTCTTTCACCTATTATCACACCACCTTTACCTGGTATTACTGTTTATGATGATTCTTTTCTTACTCCTAATAATCTAAAGACAAATGTTCCTCCAACAAATTTATATATTCATTCTCTTCAACATAAACACACTAATGCTAATACCAATGGGAAACCTACATTTTATGGTGTATCTACAGATTCAACAGTACAAAAACAACTCAACAATATGAAGATGCAAATTTCATAATAATTTATTAAACCTAGACATGTGTTTTCATCTTTGGACATAGTACACAACTTTTTTTCTCAATAAATCCTTGTTAATCCCTTGCTTTCATGATTTGGTATATTTGGGTTTATAACATTTAATGAAGATGGGGATCCATCTCAACACATAAAAGCCTTCTTTGCATATTATCTTAGGTATCACCATGATGAACTATTCATGACCATAAATTTTATTATAAGACTCAATAGGTATGCTTTAGATTAGTTCTATATTTTCCTAAAGATCTGTGTATAGATTTTATGAGCTATTTGATCTCTTCATAGTGTATTTTTCAATAAAAATATTCAAAAGGTAGATTTATCACAAATTTCCCAAATCAAACAAGGACCTAATGAATGTAATGTGGAATATGGGATTAAGTTCAATACCATGCCTACCAATATATCACAAGTGCTTCTTAATAGTGAGCTTCACAGCATATTGTCAAATAATTTTATAAATATTCTAAAAGACATGGTTGTATTTATTAAATATGATTCATTTGATGAACTTTGTCATGGCTTGCATAATATCTAATTAATCTTATGGATGATGATTTGTTAAAGTATATACACATTGCTTTAACATTTAATGCTCCATAACATCAAGTAAAATCAACATTCAAACCTAAGACTAATGATGCACTTAACTTTCAAGATAAGAATGAGGCTAATATTATTAATACAATTTCAAAAATGCATGATAAAATGACATTTCTTGACCCTAAACAAAGAATAAAATTTACACCATTACCAGTTTCACTCTATAAAATAATAAATAGGATACTTGATTATAAGGTCATCTATTTTCCTATACCAATTCAATGAGATAAAATACAACCATTACCTAAAGGATATAATCCTAATTTATTTTGTGATTATCATCATGGTTCAAGACATGCAACCAATAAATGTTTAAATTACATCATAAAATCCAAAACCTAATAAATATTACCACCATTGAGATATATGGGCATGAATCTAGTTTTAATACACTAGTATCAATACCTAATAATCACTTGTAAATCTTTAACAACCCATATCCAAAATATAACACTCCAAAGCAAAACAATGTGAATATGGCCACATCTGTAGATCACTCTACCATTAAACCTAAGCTTGAGATTTAAAAAATCATTATCATGGCATCAAGATATAAAAATCAATATCCTCATATTATATTTTATGTCCAAAAAATAGGTAACAATGAATTAAATAATGGTTCAATATACATGCATGGGTTTATTGACCATTTTTTTCTATAACATATAAGATTATGATCAATAATGGATTTCACAACAACCTCATTTTTATGTTATTCCTTTCTAATTGAGGTTATAATCACAAATTATTATGCCAAAACATTTCATGGTTATTATGGACATGATAATATACCCTTGAGTGGTATTACATTTCCACTCATAGCTAGTCTTAGGACATTCCTAGTTTGATTTTTTGTTATGCTCAATTCAGGATCATATAAGTTATTTATTTGACACCCTTGGATTAAAAAAATAAAATTAATATCATTGACATTATACAATTTTCTAAACTTTTTTAATAATATCAAATTCTAATTGTTTGTGGCTCACTTTATGAGAGATTTATTCATTGAACACCTAGTGCACCTTAAAAGTTGAAGATCATTTACCCTAGTGTGGTTTCCACTTCTCTTATATCAATAGAACCATCATATGATTCTACCATATTTGAATCTGAGACATCATAATCTATTATGTGAGTTACTTAAGCTCTGATTCCTATAGTTTCACCTCCAATATGTACACCACCTTACCATATATGTCCTAAGTTTTGAGAACTAGACTAATCATTACATCATGATCTATCACAACATAGTATTTAGATACCCCTTCATGTTATGTACCTAGGTATATAATATTATAATGTATAAAGGTTGATGGAGATACTGACATGTAACACACAATCCTTTTAGTTAGTTGAATGGGTCATATGAGTAACTTGTGGAATTAGTTATTTTGGGTAAGGACTCAACCTACAATGGGATTAGCGGTATACCCATCCATTATTAGTAATATATATCAATATAAAGGGTATGAATATCATTGTGATGGATATCCTATAAATGGAAAATCTTCTATTTTTTAGAATCATATTGGATTTTGTCCCCTAAAAGTCGCATTCCCATATTGGGATATTGTGTGAAGTTGTTGCTTCCTTAAAGAGTATTGTATGATTTTGCCTTAATTTAAATGTAATTATTATATTTATAAATATATTTAATTTTAAGTCATTTTGGACCTCAAATATTTTTTGTGTTGGGTTGACATACATTATATTCTAATATTTTTTTACCATCATACTTTACCTTAGGGATAATCACACCCTTTTGTGCTATGCTAATATGATACTATCTTTCATTTTCTATGGGCATGATTAGATTAAAATTCATTATAACTATGGAATTTTTCAAAAATATAAAATGGTATCTATTATTTTTAATTTAATTACATATGTTTAAGGATATTTATACTTTGTCTATATTATTTTCCTAACATATGATGCACTTAACTTTTTGTTTTGAGATGAGTGATTACAACATAGGTCTTCATCTCTCACCTCAAAAAGGGATCATATATCAAGGAATTTTAAAAATAGAGAAAAATTGAGTGAAATTAATCAAACTTAATTTTTTTTTTATATGTTTCCTTGATTAAGAAGTATATTTGGCCCTATTGACTCCCAAAGAAGTGTTGGTTATATTTCAACACCTATCAAAATTATAATACAAGAAATAATTTGTTGAAATGTTTGAGACTAATAATATCCAAGAATATTAATTCATATGATATCTTTTAAAATTAAAAATTTCAAAATTAAAATTTCAAATTTCATATATCTACCATGAACTTTGACTACCTATACAAATTGGCATTTATTTTAGGTACATTAGAAAACTTATGTCAATGAAAGTTCAGCTTGAGAATGCATCAAATACATCCACTCTTCCCTAGGTAAGAGAAGATATGTTTTTCAAATTATTCATAATTATATTTTGAAATATGTAAGCATTCATTCACACTCACATACCCATGTCAAAGTTGGTGAATTATGTATACGCCTAAATTTGGTGCAAGATCCTTTTCCTTAGTGTCTTATCTTCATTCATCATATTTGGCCTACTTGAGTATATTTGCATGTTTATAAGACTTATTTGACCCTGCATTAGTTTTAATTTAGCCTTTAAGACTATAAAATCACACCTAACTCTTATTATAAACTATATATTAGCATCATTAGATTAAATTTTAATTGTTATCATACCCCACATTAAGATCTAATCCCATGTTTATTTTAGGTTAAAATGTGCCATGCACGAGTCTACCATAAGTAGACACATGCCTTGTGTGGGTATACCCCATTATATTTAGTGGGTTTTATTTCCCATTTCCATTGATCATTCACCTTTAACATCCCTCCTTATCATTTCTAAAGTTTGCATGCATGCATTAATTATACTATAATAATAAATATATACAAGTCATCTTAAGAAATTTTAATGGAGATCAACCAATAAGTGAAAATCATATTTTTTGGAAGTAAAACCACTGAGGGGGGTGTGAATTAGTGTAAAAAAATTTACTTTAAATTTCATTTATCATTAATCAAACATTCAAACTATTCTAGAGATATTGTAATGCATGATCAACCATTCATATGAGCATGAAGCAAGAACATAACACAAAAACACAAGATATTTGTGGGAAACCATAATGAGTTATAAAACCCAATAAAACACCAGTTTTAATATAGTCATATAAGCAATGAATCAACATTTAGTGAGGCACCAACCCCAAAAGGAATATCGACCCCTCACTAGTCAAGCACCAACTCAACTAGTCCTTTAGCAAACTCCAACTCATAAGGATGAACCAACCCCCTAAGTGACTCATCACCAACTCAAAAAATTCAAGATTTTTTTTCAAGATTAAACCTTAAATGCAGCTCCTACTCCCTCTTTACTAAGCACCAACTCAACCAAGACAAACTTGATCACCTTTATAACACCTTGTTGCTCAATCAACAGATGGTGACCTCTTCTTCAGCTCTCTATCTTCTATATCTTATGTCATACATTATAAAAAAATATTTTATTCATATCTTATGGTATATAAATTTAAACTAGACTCATTTATCTCTCCTCAACCTTTTACTCCTCCCAAAACAGCCTCTAGGCTTCTTTGCTCAAACATGCCTCTTATTAGGCTTATTAGATCAACTGATCTTGTCATCTACATGTAAAAATTCTGATAGATGTTCATGACTGATAATATGATTCAAATTTATGGTTTACATGACCTAATTATTATACTAAAATATATATTTTCTTCTCTTATAGTCTTATTCCTCTTACTTTCACAAATAGGCCTAGTATGCCTTGTATTTATACCAAACATTAAAACACTCACACTCTTGGTCAAACAAGAAATTAATCCATTAGGGTAAGACCCAAAACATGTTTAATTACATGTTACACATAATAATAAATCAGATTAATATCATCATTAGGTCATCCAAAAACATTTAGACCACCTTCTCTTCTTAGACCTACTTAGAGACCTAATGCATTAGGTCTATTCTCTTCATAGAGCAACATGAACTACTAAGGCCCAGTTGAACCTCAAAAAATTCCTCAAACATTTACAACACTTAATTTTTTACCTAAAATTACCTCCTCCAATCTCAAAATGTCACACATCCTTCACTTTCCTCATGAGGGCCCCATTAGGCCTAATTACCCCAAAAACATTATCTAAAAAGATACAACTCAAACACCCTGTAGAAACACTTTAAAGGTAAAATAAATATATGTATGGAAACTTAATAACCTTAGGGTCACCATAAAATAAATTATAAATCTTCTATCAAGTTTCAACCACTCTGAAACACTACTTCAAAAATCTCACTCTGATCTACTAGAAAGTTCCAATACACAGTCAAGAAACTTTGACCATCAACATCCAGACATATGATTGAAAACAATCCAAATGAATGTATTATATCATATGGTACCTATAATACATCACATCAACGTTTGTGTACTTCCAAACTGGTCAAAATTATATATGAACATTATTTTCACTTACACACAAAAACTTGCCTGTAACTCTAAAAACACAATCATGAAGAATGTTGTCTTTAACACTTGTAATGGAACTTACATGACTTATAATTCACATTAATATTTAAAATTTAATATATATAACATCCTTATATATATATATATATATATATATATATATATATATATATATATATATATATATATATATATATATATATATATATCATTTATTCTAGTGTCAATCATTAGTCTTATAGACCAATTTGTTAAGCTTCTCTTTCACAATTCTAACATAGCCATACAAGTAATTTTGACTTCCATATCTCAACTCCTTAAGGTGATTATAAATATTATATATATCATGTATCAATAATATGAATTAAAAATTATATCAATATATATATATATATATTTAATAAACTCGTATCATATTGTCTCAAACTCTTCACTTCATCTTACATACCCAAAACTGTCATTTTGTCTTGAGAACTAGTCATGGTGAACTTGCATTCCAAAACCTGTGTAGATACAAAAAATAAGTATTGATGCATGATTTTGATTCTCATACATATTTATAATATCTAAAAACATAAATTAATATAGGTATAATACAAAATATGAAACATATAGACCAATCTATGATACTTACACCTTCACTGTCCATCTTCACTAGACAAGTCATCTTATGAACAAATTTTTACTTATTTCTGTGCATCACCAAAAATTATAATCAAGGGTTAAAGGTGATATATGTCTTGAAAAATAACCTCAATCAATTTTATCCATTCTTAATCCATTGTAATATTTTCCTAAACACATTCTCACTCTTGCTTAGTTTTTCTCATTGACTTCTCTATTAGGCTTTTTGGCAATAGGATAAATTTTATGACTAGTTTAGAAATTTTGAATTTTGTAACCTACTAAAAAATAATCATTGTAATTAATTAAAATTATCATATTTTTTACTCCAATGATTTTTATTCTTTGACCTGGTCAACCTTTCCTATTATACCAAATTTCTAAGAAATAAGTGATTTTATATAGCTTCCACTCACTCTCCTAAACACTTAATTCCAATTGGAGAGACTTGGAAGAGTCCTTTACATGTTCCAATCATCAAAATAGCTTTACCAAACCATTATGGGAAATCAAAAATAAAATCTTCACCATTAGGTCATTATAAGGGTATAGAGAGGGTCTAACACATGTTCTGGTGTTAATGATTTTTCATATAGTATTGCCCCTCAAATGCCAAAATAATAATTGGAGATCTTATCTAGGACCCTTTCCCATCTCCCATAAAAGACTCAGGACACCATGTAGAGTTTACACATTCCAATGAGCATAATAAAAACCTTCTCAGGCTTAGAGACCTTATTCTATGATCTCATGAGACTTCAAAACACTATTTCATGTTATTTCTTGCAAACCTTAATCTGATTATTCATGTACATCACCAAAAAAAACTCACATTACCATTGGAAATGATCATAAGATCTTACATTCCTTGTAAATTATTATTCTCACCATGTTAGATTAGCTAGGGTCTTAAATAGATCCAAGTGCAGACCTAATCATTAAGACCTACCTCTTTACATTTACTTTTCAAATTTCTTAAAGGGTTATCCACCTCATATGAATGATAAAACATGTTCATACACTACTCATGCTTCCTTACCTTTAATATTGACCATTAATCCTTATTAGGCTAGGCATGGTTTAGGAGAGGTCTAGGTATAGATCTAGACTGAAGTACCAAACACCATAGGTTCACTTTGAGACCATTCTAATAGATCCTATACCTTCAATAACATGACTTAACATTTTCCAATAAGAATCCATACTCATATAAAAAAATTTCATCATATTTATACCTACTCATGCATCTTGACTTTCTCCCCAATCACTCTTGTAGACCTACAGATCTCTTTAAGACCTCATTGATTAAAGTTGCTTTCAAATTTTCTCTTTGTCACTCATGACAATATTCCCATGAAGTCATCATACACTCTTGAAGACTTTGAACCTTGTACCTTGACGGTTCATCACATGATTCTATTTTCTCATCACCTCATGACATCATCCTTCATTAAGGACCTATAATATTATCTTCTAACATCAATGAATTATGCTTACTTGATGCCATCATGACATCACTCACTCTATCCATACATTAATGACAACATGCTTCTCCTCTTTGACATTAATGACAATATCTCAACAAACTCCCCATTTGTCATTGATGGTAAAACTTATTTATGGCAAACACACTTCAAGATAAACATCATTTCAATAGATAACCTCTCCATCAATCTGATCTCTCTCCCCCTTTGACATTAATGATAAAGGGTCTTTACAACTATCACCTTTTATTTTCACTCCAACTCAACAATGATACTAAATAAAATTGACCAAATACGTAGCTTAGAATGATTGAAATGTTATCTCTCAACTTGACCTATTTCTGAACAACTTGACACATGTCTATCATAATTCCACAAACCTTCCTTATAACTCATAATTTTCACTTGATCTTACCTAAATCATTCATCTCTTCATCTAATCTACATTTTAAATATGGACTATCTCTCACTTGAAAATACTTGGAAAAATATCCTTCATACTCTGCCACCTGATCCTTGGACCTGAACTTGATGACAACCCACTCAAAGATATCCTAAATAAATACATGAGCTCCCCTTGACTTCATGCTCATCATAAGCCCTCGGTTTTGACAAGTAGATATAAACCTTAGAGAACTCTTCTTGATTACCCATAGACTCTCAACATCTACCCTTTTCTAACTTGAACACATGGCAACACCATATGCTACTTGACTTAAACTTATTCTAAACAAGTTTAGGGTCTATTTTGTTGACCTCATACTATGTGCACACTACTGATCTCCTTTTGATCAATCCAAATAGAAGTTCACCTCACTTTAGGTTCATATTTATTAAAGTAGACAACTTCTTAATCACAGAGCTACAAAGTTCCCCCTAAGACCATGCTCTCCTTTTAAGTTTTCCTAAATCATCATAGGCCTTCATACACATGAACATCACTCTTATTTATTGATATCTAGTAACATCTAAAGAAGGAACTCCTTTGATAAACCATCTTCCTATAAACATATTCAATTAGATATTATAGAAACCTACACATATTAGGCCTATCTACAAATAATATTATTATTCCAAAGAACAATCTTAGTCATCTATACACAAACATATTCATTGTCCATCAGTCTATCCCCTTTATGTTTCACAATCCATCATGGCTCAGACTAGCTCAAAATGACTTCCACATAACAAATTACCAATTAGGTATGTGACACTTCAATCTTTGTGGTAGATCTCTATCAAATATTTATCAAACTCTAATCAATTTTACACCTCAAAAGCATTTTTAAGGACTTCATATACTTTCAATATGTATTACATGATTATAATATCATTTTGACATCCACCAAGATCACTCAAATTTACATGGTAATGACTCAAAACAACCAACTCTATAGTCATCTTGCACTTACTATATTTTCATGGTTTCACTATCCCATGGAGTTTTGAAAAACCTTAATCATGTCATTCATGTAATATTATTCAAATACCTAATGAAGGATCAATCAGACCTCATATCACCAATAGGTCTCATCGACATACTCAGGCCTCTTAACATACCTCTACTCTTTTATGAGATCTTCACAGACTCAACTCAGCTTCTCTATCTTGATGATCAACTTATTTTTCACTAGGATACCTAAAAATACTTTTTTACAAGTCCTATAACAAGGTTATACAAGACACCTTGATTCCTTGATCTGATTCATCCATGTTGTGACCTCAACATAACATTAATCAAGTATATTTAGACCTGCACATTTCTTTCAACATGTCTTCAAAGTCCTTAGGTTTGATTTTTGACTTGGATTCAATATAATCTTGTTTTTTATTAGTCAATATTGCTAGTACTAACATGCAATCCTTTATGCAAACCTCAATCATGAAACTCATAATCTTAGCCATCTTGTGCTTCTAGGATCACCTACAAGCTATCAAGCCTCCTCCAAAGGACCTATTTTGATACCAATTATTGGAAGCACAACCACTGGGGGTGAATCAATGTACAAACTTTTACTTTCAATTCCACTTATCATTCATCAAATAATCAAGTTATTCTAGAGATATGGTAATGTATGATCAACCATTTATATGATCATGAAGCAAGAACATAACACAAGAACACAAGAGCTATGTGGGAAACCCTCATGGGGGATAAAACCCATTGAAACACCACTTGTATTATAGTCCTATAAGAAATGAATCAACATTTAGTGAGGCACCAACCCCAAAAAGAACACTAATCCCTCACTAGTCTGAAAGACAAAATGGAATTACATTAATAAAATCACTATGAGAGGTGCTTATTTATACAACACTAAGTGAGATTAGATCTCCTAATCTATAGGAGATTATGACTCATAATATAACTAATCACATATAGGAAGTACCCCATATAACTAAATTATGTCAATCAAAGATGTAATACTTTGAGACATTTATTACAAAAAGGCTAGGATAAATTAATTATTCTAACATTCCCTCCCTTAATTGATCATAACCTAAAGAGAAAAATAGAGAATTTTTGAATACCTCAAAATTATCACATGCAAGTGACTTGATGAAAACATCTACACACTGATCTTGAGTGGGGAAATACTAGATTTGTATGTTATAATGTTGAACATATTTATGTATAAAATGAATATGAATATCGATGTGATTGGTTCTCTCATGAAACAATGGATTGTGAACAAGATGTAGAACACCCTGATTGTCAGAATTAAAAACTATAGGCTCAGTCTGTGGAACTCCAAGTCCTAAAATAATGTGATGTATCCATATCACTTCACAGATAGCTCCTGATATAGTGAAATATTTTACCTCTAAGGAAAACCTAGAAACACAATTTTACTTCTTAGTTGCCGATAAAATTAGATCAAATTCTAGAAATAACATAAATCCAAAAGTGGATTTCCTATCATCAATAGAAGCTACATGATTTGCATCTATGTATCCTATCAATAATAACTTGTCATTATTCTTGTACTTCATGACATACTCAATTGTACATCTGATGTATCTCAATACCCAATTTATTGTTTTCTAATGTTTCACCTTTAGTGCCTATATGAACTGATAAAGATAGCTGACAACACAGCTAATATCTATCCTAGTATATGTCAAGTAAATGAGACTCCCAATCAACTAATGATAAAGATTTGAATTTACTTCTAGTGATGGATTTTTATGAGACAATTGAAGTCTTATCTCCATATGTGTTGTAATAGGCTTAAAGTCTATCATCCTAAATTTATCAAGAAATGTCTTCGTATACTTCATCTATGAAAAAAAGTAATGTTCCTTCTACCATACCTCTAAACTAAGACAATAGTGTAGCATCCTAAGATCTATCATGTCGAATGATCACTTGAGATCGTTCTTAGTTGTATAGGTCATCTTCATTGTATTACCAATGATGACTAGATCATCAACATAAACAATCACTATAAAAACCTCCCCCCATGTTTTTTGAGGTAGAGGCTAGGATCATATACACTCATATTTAATCCAAGTTGTATAATATGTTTATCAATCTTGATGTACCAAGATTAGGGAGCCTATTTTTGACCATAGAGAGACTTGATAAGCCTACACACCTTTTATTCCTAATTAGGTATCATAAATCCTTCAGGTTGAGTCATGTAGACTTCATCTTTCAAATATCCATTCAAAAAGGTAATTTTTATGTCCATTTTATGGACTTTCCATTCAACTATGCATCCATAGCAAAAACCATTCTGATAGTCTTTATCTTATCCATGGGAGCAAAAGTCTCCTCATAGTCAATACCTCTTTTCTAAGCATACCCTTTTTCAATAATCCTTGTATTGTACTTATCAATACTAACATATTGTACTTGGTCTTAAATACCCATTTTCAGCCTATGGGCTTCTTCCCTAGTGGAATATCAACAAGATGCCAAGTGTTATTCTTTATTAGTGACTGATATGCCACATCCATGGAATCTTTCCAAGGTTTTAACTGTAGGGCTTCTATTATTGTTGAGGGCTCATAAGTTTCTTTAAAAATACTCATAAGGGCTATATTAACCTCTTCTTGAGCCATGCTTCAAGTCCTTAGTCTTGAAGTGGATGTATCTAGTACTCCATTCAAGTTAGCATCTTGTATAGTACTTTTATACCACTTGGGCATATGTTGAGCTATAGGTGGTGGTGATGAAGGTCCTGTTTGACTATCTTCCTTTTCAATTTCACCATCATTATCTAAAAATATTACAAGTTTTTTACTTATATCATTTTCATTTTTATAAAGTGGATTGATTCCACTCTTTTCATCAAACACTATGTCTCTGTTGACTAATACCTTCTATATTTCTAGATCAAGGAGCCTATATGCCTTTGATTATGTACTATATCCCACAAAAATACATGCCTTTGTTTTTTATCCAACTTCTTCTTTTTCTTCTTAGGAAAATTCATATATGTCTTGTAACCAAAAACTTTAAGGTGAGTAACCTTTGGTTTATTCCCTGTCTAAGCTTCATTTGGTGTGATTCCATCAAGAGATTTGGTGGGTGACCTATTCAATAAGTAGACTACAGTGTGATAGGTTTTTACCCAATATATATTAGACAATTTTGCATCCTCAACCATGTTGTGAAACATTTCCACTATGACTTTATTACACAATTTTGTAACTCCATTCTAATGAGGTGAGTATGAAGCTATTAATTACTGACTAATTCCATTTGCAAGAAGATAGGATAAGAATTATTTACTGGTGTATCCCCCCTAAAATCTAAGTGGAGGGTATTTATTTTCCTACCAATTTCATTTTCAACCATGGCTTTGAATTCTTCAAAGACTTAAAAATCTTGATCCTTAGTCTTCAATAAATATAACCACATTTTTTTTGAGTAATCATCAACAAAAAGATGAAACTATTTGTACCCTCTTAGACTGGGAACAAAATATCTGTAAAGATTGATGTGCATCAAGTCTAACTTACCAAGTGACCAATACTCAATCTTTCTAAAGGGAGTTCTTCTTTATTTTCTTGCTATTCAATTGGTATGTATATCAGAATATTGTTTGAATTTAGGAAGACCATGAACCATATCATGTTTACTCAATTGTACCAAATAACCATAACTTAAGTGACCATATCTTTTGTGTCATAAATTGGCTAGTTCTATATCTTTGACCATAAGTTCTTGATGATAATTTTGAACAAAAATCAAGATAAAACATTTTACCAATGTTGGAAGCCTTGGTAATCATTTTGAAATGCCTAGACTGGTCTTTGATATGGAAAAAATTTTGACCATTTTGGTGATCAAATTCAACCATGAGGTTGTGGTCAAGTAGTTGATTAACAAATAACATATTTTTTGTAAGTCCTGGAAAATAGAGAAAATTTGAAATGTTGAAATTTTTATTTCCAAGTTGAATTTTGATGTCACCACTGCCTTGTATTGTATATGAGGTATCATCTCTAAGTTATACATTACCCTTTGATTCTATTTTGGTCAATGTATAAAACAATTCTTTTCTCCCTATCATGTATCTGGTTGCTCCTAAATCAATATACCAAATTACACTTGGATTATTGGTATACTCATGTGTTTAAGTAGCTAAACCATATTCCTCATTTGAAGAATCATTATTTTCAGCAACATTGTCATTTTATTTAGGCTTGTACTTTTTATGTTTCCACCTATTTTTTATTTTGGTTTCTTATTTTATGTTTTTGGTGAATTTTTCAAAGAGGGATTCTTGCTTGATGAGTCCTTTTTAAATTTATTGTACTAATAATGTTTTAAGTCATGTCCCTATCTTCTGTAAATTTGACATGCTTTAAAAGAATAAGAATTGTTCCGTTGTTGGTTTTCTTGATTATTATGCTTTGGAGATTACTTTGGACCCTTCATTTTTTTCTTACCCTTTTGATTTGATTCGAGTGTATTCTCCTCATATACTTTCTCTAAATTTTTCAAAGCTTTCTTTTGTTCCAATAAATTGATAAATACTTCAAAGGTTAGTTTTTGTCCTATGACATCCAAAGTTGTCATAAATATCCTGTATGTAGGGGGTAGTGATCTAAGGACTATAAGAACCAAAGAATCATCTATCACTAGTTCACCCAAAGATTTAAGTGAAGCTTGCAAAGTGACAACCCTTCTAAGGAATGCTTCTACTTTTTCATTTGATTTGAGCTTGAGAGTGCATAATTGGCTTTGAAGATGTAAGGTTTGATTTTGATTTTGATCTTCATATACTATTTTAAGCTTATCCCAAGCATATTTTTTAGTTTTATCACTTTAGATATGAGGTTTTACCTCACCAAAACTCCAAAAATGATTATTAACTTAGCCTTTTTACTAGCTTTATCATATTTTTGTTGTTGATTGACATCTATTGACAGACCCATGTGCCTTCTACCACTAACCAAATATCTTAAAAATTTATATGTGTTTGTACTTTTGTTTTTCATGATATGTAATTATCATTTTGAAGTAATTGTGTGTCATGGAGGACAAATATAGGTCCTAAACTAGACATTATGAATAACAAGTTGCATATGACAAATTATAAATGTGGTGTTTTAGTGTGGAAATGAAATGTGCGTTTGAAAATTTTATGTGACTAAAAATTCAAAAATTCATACACAAAGAGGACAAATCACACACCAACACATAAAAGGATGTCAAACTCTACCGAAAATGTATCCAAAAAATGTAATGGAAAAATGAGGAAACTAGACGTCAGTCTCAGCCAAAAATGCATCCAAGGAGCTTACAATTTTCCCATTACAAGATGATTTGAGGTGTAGATGAGAAAATAAAATATGCCCACTTTTTATTATTTGCAATTGTGAGAAAAAAAAAATCCTTTTGGTCTATAAAATTCACCATTCTAGGAGAAAAAATGACTTTTTAAAAAAAATCACAAGATGAAATTTTTTAATAAATTTAGCCCAGTTAAAAAAATCCCTCTTCCTCTTGGTTAAATATATGGGTTTGATATTATATAATTATATTTAAATATAATTATATAATAAATATCATTATATAATAAATATTATTATTTAAATATAATTAAGTAAAAAATTGATTTAGCCCAAATTTGAAAGAATTAATTAAAAAAATTAGTGAACCTATAAGAAGAAATGCATGACTTGGATAGGTTGACGCTGAGGAAAATGCATGCCTGTAGTTACTTATAACATTGGGTGATCTCAGTTGGCCAATTTGGGAGGTCTTTTGGCACCATGTGTGTCAATGTAGGTCTATGAGGCTGGCATGCAAGCTTGACTTTAGATTTTTGATTTCACTGCTACCAAATGAACATTACCAAATAAAGTTGGGTGACACAGAAAGAAGATATATATTTGATTCTAGAAGTTTGGTGATGCTAAAAAAAATGTAGTTGGATATTGTTAAGGGAATAGTGGTTCTTTGGGTGATGCAATAAAAGGAGCAGTTGATATGCCAGGATGGATTGATCTAATAAAATTTGTAGAAATCAAATGTGTTGGTCAGTCTAATCTAAAAAGGTCAATTATCTATTGTAAGATGTCATATAGATGCTAATATAGGAGCTCTGGAAAGGGCTAGGCACTGGAATTTACTTTAGGAACTAGAATTGATTTTTCTTAATTTCTAGATCGATTTGATAAACAAATTGTCCAGAGGGTCGATGGAGTCATGCCAAGACTTATAATAAATCTATAAATAAATATTATACCAAGATTTTTGATATAAAACAATTATTATATTCAAATCTGAATAGATTTGATATATCTACCAGATTTAGATCAAATCAAATTCTCAATAGTTTAGAAAATATATGGCTTATGCTAGGACAACAAAAGAGTAGATATATTCCTCCATCAATTCAAAATTGGATCTTGGCCAAAAATAGTAAAAATACATTCAAAGCTCTCAAACCTAATCTCATGTTTTCTCAAGCACATGAAAAATCATATCTAAAATTGTATGGTCAACCCCATATAAAAAATAAGAATATTTTTAGCCCAATTTAATATAGATATGGGAAAATTTTATCAAAACCAAAAAAATTCTTGTATTGACAACTATTTTCCTTTTGTAAAATTGGCTAGAATTTTGGTAGTGTTTCAGCTTGGGATGGTAATAATTAGAGCAACATGTCTCATCCAAGGATCTAATGAAATTTTCTCTCAATCTCCACTGAGTCTCCAATACTTCAAAAACATCTACAGGATAACTTGTTTTGACACCAAATGAAAGATGGAATGGAATTGCATTAATAAAAACACTAGAAGAGGTGCTTATTTATACAACACTATGTGAGATTAGATCTCCTAATCTGTACAATATTATGACTCACAAAATAAATAATCACACATAATAAATACTCCATCTAACTAACCTATGTAAATAAAAAGTGTAATACCTTGAGACATTTATTATAAATAGGCTAGGATAAATTAATTATTCTAATATAGTTAAGCACCAACTCAATTAGTCGTTTAGCAAGCTCCAATTTGCAAAGAAGCAACAACCCCCTAAGTGACTCAGCACCAACTCAACCACTTTAAGTACACTTCTTCAACCTACAGCCTATAATGTAGTTCCTACTCCCTCTTGACTAAGCACCAATTCATCTAAGACAAACTTGATCACCTTTACAACACCTTATTGCTCAATCAATAGATGGTGACCTCTTATTCAACTTTATATCTTCTATATCCTATATCATAAATCAATAACATATCTCTAATTCATATCTAATTGTTTCTAAACTTAAAATAAACTCATTTATCTCTCCTCAACCTTCTACCTCTCTCAAATAGCCTTTAGGCTTCTTCACTCAAACATGCCTCTTACTAGGCTTATTATATCAACTAATCTTGTCATCTACATGAAAAATTTATCATGGATGCTAATTATTGATCCTCTAATTCAATTTTATGGTTTACATGACCTAATTATACTTCTCAAATATCTATTTTCTTCTCTTATACTCTCATTCCTCTTACTTTCATAAATTGGCCTATTATGCCTTATATTTATACCAAACAATGGAACACTCACACTCTTGGTCAGCCAAGACATTAATCCATTAGGATCAGACCTAAAACATGTTTAAGGTCAGGTTACAAACAATAATAATTTATATTAATATCATTATTAGGTCATCTAAAAACATTTATACCACCTTCTCTTCTTAGACCTACTTAGAGACCTAATACATTAGGTTTATTCTCTTCACGAATCAACATGAACTACTATGTCCCAAATGGACCTAAAAAGGTTATAAAACATTTAAAACACTTCATTTTTTTATCTCAAATTACCTATTCCATTCTAAAAAATTCACACATCCTTTGTTTTCCTCATGAGAGTTCCATTAGGCCTTAAAGACCTATTAGGCCTAATAACCCCAAAAACATTATCTGTAAAGATATAGATCAAAGACCCTATAAAAACACTTTAAATTTAAAATACGCATATTTATGGAAACTTAATTACCTTAGGGTCATCATAAAATCCATTATACATCTTCTATCAGGCTTTAACCACTCAAAAACACTACTTTAAAAATCTCACTCCTAATTCTCCAAAAAGCTCCAAAACACAGTCAAGAAACTTTGACCATAAAAATTTGTCAATGTGCTTAGAATCACTCCAAATTAATTTATTATATCCTATTTAACCTATTATACATCACCTCATTATTATTTTACTTCCAAACTGGTCAAAATGACATAGGAACACTATTCTCACTTAGACACAAAAACTTGCCTGTAGTTCCAAAAAACATAGTCATAAAGATTGTTGTCTTTAACACTTTTAAGGGAAATTACATGAATTATAATTCACATTAATAGTTAAAATTTTATCTATATAAAATCCTTCAATATATATATATATATATATATATATATATATATATATATAATTTTTAGTTTCAATCATTGATCTTACAGTCCAATTTGTTAAGCTTGTCTTTCATAGTTCTAACACAGCCAAACAAGTCATTTTAGATTCCATATCTAAAATCCTTAAGGTTAATCTCAACCTTATATACAACATGTATAGGTAATATACATTCCAAAAAATATAAATATGTGTATTAGATACACTTATTCCTATCATAGAGTCTCAAACCCTTCACTTCATCTTACATACCCAGAACTATCATTCTATTTTGAGAACCAGTCATGGTGAACTTGCATTCCATAACCTATGTAGATAGAATAAAATAAACTTGATGCATGATTATTATACTTATACATATATATAATATCTCCAAACACAAAGTTATGACCTGGTTAACCTTTCCTACTATACCAAATTTTTGATAAATAAGTGATTTTCTATAGTTTCCACCCACTCTCTTGAACACTAAATTTAACTTGGAGAGACCTAGAAGAGTCCTTTACATGTTCCAACCATCAAAATATCTTTTATAAACCATTTGGGCAATCAAAAAATAAATATTCACCATCGGGTCATTATAAGGGTTTAACACCTATTCTCATATTAATAATTATTCATATAGTATTGCCCATCAAATTCCAAACTAATTCCTATATATATTATCTATGACCCTTTCCCATCTCCCCTCAAAGACTTAGGACACCCTAAAAAGTTTATATGTGCCAAAGAGCATAAGAAAAATCTTCTCGAGCCTGGATACCTTATTCTATGAGCTTGAGAGACTTCAAAACACTATTTCATGCCATTTATTACAAACTTTGATCTCATTCCTCATGTAAATAACCAAAAAAAAATCACCTTACCACTTCTAATGCTCATAATATATTTCATGCCTTGGAAACTATTCCTCTTGCCTCATTAGGCTAGCTAGGGTCTTAGATTGATATAGGTATAGACCTAATCACAAATACCTACCTCTTTACATTTAATCTATAAATTTTATAAAGGGTTATCCACCTCATATACATGATAAAACATATTCATACAACTTCTCATGCCTCCTTGACTTGAATATTGACCATTAATTTGTATTAGGCTAGGCATGCTCTAGGAGAGGTCTAGGTGTAGATCTAGAATGAAGCACCAAACACCATAGGTTCACTTTGAGACCATCCTAACAGATCCTATACCTTCACTAACATGCCTTAACACTTTCAAATAAGAATCCATACTCATATACAAACATTTCATCACCTTTATCCCTGCTCATGCATCTTGACTTGCTCCCCAAGCACTCTATAGACCTACAAACCTCTTGAAGCCCTCATTGATTAAAATTGTTTTCAAATTTTATATTTTTCACTCATGAAAACACTACCATTAAATCCTCATACACTCTTTAATACTTTACACCTTGTACCCTGATGGTTCTTCACATGCTTCTATCTTCTCATCACCTCATGACATCATCCTTCATTAAGGACCTATATTATTATCCTTCGACATAAATAAATGATATTTACCTAATGACACCATGACATCACTCAATCTATCCTTTCATTATTGACAACATGCTTCTCCTCTTTGACATTAATTATAATATCTCAAAAATATTATGAAGGATCAACACCTAGACCAAATCCAAACACCAAGCTCCATTATTCTTCCTACTTCAAGTTGATCTTCATTGAATCATATATTACAAACTTGTGATGTAGTGGTTTATCTTATTATTTAAACATGATCTTATATTAAAATAAATTTTTTAGTTTGAATTTAGTTGTATCATCACATATAAGGAAGATGAGCTTAAAAATTTACACTCAGAACTATGTGGAGGTTTGATTGTAGTATGTGGGATATATAGTTTACAACACCACTTTAGTGGTCACCTAAATACATAACTTCATATTTATTTTTTAGTTCCAAGATAGGTCAAAGAGGAGGAATTAATAATTATGTACATTATTATTATAAAAATAGTGAATAAAACATACAATAAGATCATGGATCGATAAATAAACTAGTGACAAAAAAATCAGTGTAAAACCTTACACATGTGAGATTCGAAGGAACACAGTTAGACCCAGTAGTGTGAATTTTCTCAACATGAGTATTTCTAGGTTAAAAACATGTATAACACAATTCTACCTAAGATCCCTATATTTCAAGATCATAATACATACATTCTTCATGGTCACATTCTACATCTATATTTTTATTATTGCAAAAAGGTGTGATTATCTCTTTTACTTTGTACTTACTTTCACAACCTAATCCATATATCTCTTTGTCTTATTTCTATTAATATCCAATTGGATAGTTGTAATTTTTATACTTTCATAAATTTATTTTTGGATCTATTCATTTTAATCATTTATCCTTATTCTTTATAAGCCCATAATTTGGGTAAACAAAAATAAGAACCCCTTTTCCATAGTATATGTAATATTCAATTAAAATTGATAAAATTTTTATAGGTATTTTCAAAGGAGCACTACAAGTTATAAAAATGGCACTAAAAAACATTTAATTGTTATTTTATCTTAACTTAGTGCTTTAAATGTCACTCACAGCCACTAAATACATTCTTGCATATTAAACAAACTTGGACTCAAACATTACATTGACTTTAGGGGATGCCTTTAGTTGAAATTAGGGGGGATACCAAGATGATATTAGGGGTGACACAGAGGTGATGTTAATCATAACACTAGGGTGGCATTATATAATTGAATTTTTGGGGTGTAACCAAAGTATCATTAGGGGTGACACTAGGGTGACATTAGGGGATGATGTTAGGGTGTCATATACATGATGTTAAATGAGGGAATTAAAAAAATTAGCATATAATTTTTTTGGGTGTCTGGATTAAATTCATCTAAATAAGACATGATTGTGATGAATTGAGATGAAATTGGTACTTCAAGGTAGATTGAGGGTCAATTGGACTCTTTATGCAAGCTATTGAGTGTGAATTTATTTTATCAAATTTTGGGAAATAGGAGATACTAGATCCTAATTAGATAAAATGAACCAAGATAAATCCTTGTATGAATTATAGTAGATCATTCTAGTGTAAAATTTTGATTCAACCGCTACAAATGGAATAAGATTTATTTCTAGTGCAAAACTAGCAAAAATTTGGTGCAAAATATAATATGATATGAGTCTAGTGTATACATAATGGAGAATGACATGGCTGCCACTATATCTTTTAAAATTGTGCAAAATTGAGCAAGGAGGTGGTCATGTGTTGCACATATGACCTAATCTAATATTTGGGTATGTATGGATTCTATAATTGAGTAAAAACAAGTAAACTTTATAAACCAACATGTGTAAATCATATTTAAACACATGTGCCACACATGATTCCCAAACTTGGAATAAACCTATGTATTTTATTGAAAAGTATGTTTGGGTACCTATTGAAATCTACTCTATATTTACTGTGATTCTCATAATTTCTAAAAAAAATTGTTTTTTCTGTTGGGACAATAATACACTAGTTTGGACCTGGTCAACATGTGCCCTTATCCAAATGAAAAATTACTATCCAAAACAATATTATGGGTATGGATCATGATCATCTAAGTAAAACATGTTAATTTTTGACTATTTTGTATATTGTTTCAGCTTAGTCTCTAAGACAAGCCACTATGTATTCCCCTTCTTTTGAGGTGTGTTATGAAGCTTGTGTAATAACTTAATAACTTAACTCAAAATAAAAAGTTATGTAAGTGGTGTTACAAAAATATTTAAAACTAATTAGTAATGATAATATGAAGATCATAGCATCATGATTTATAAATTGAGTAAAATAGTGATATAATATGCATATGAAAACAAGCATACATAGTGGCATTATCAAGATAGATGTTAGCAATTAGATACATAGATAAGTGATCATATACTAAATATAAGTAAAATTAATTATTAAAACTTGGGGAGGATACATGATTTCCAACATGTCATAAAAAAACTTTGAAGATGCATGATATCCATCATGGAATTGAAAATGGAACAAACTAATTAAACAAGTGTTAAGGCTATGATAAACACATATAAAGAGTACATGCAGAGCACAAAAATCACACAAGAAGGCCAAAGGATAACATATAAGTTACATGTTCAAATATCACTCACACATAATGAAATCTTAGATCCCCAAACAAGGATATGTTCAAATCTCCATAATCCAAACAACATGTATACACATAAAACATGACGCAAGGAAGAAAACATGAAAAACATGCATGAGTAACTAAATTTGATAAATAGGATAAACATATAGCACTAGTATATTCAAAAACTCAGGTATATAGTAATATATCAACTAAAATTAAGTGGATAATAAAGTGGGTAATGTAATGTACCAAAGTGTGAATAATAGGGATAGTCATAGAATGATAAAACTTGTGTAATAATATGCCCCCAGTGAGCTTGATCTAATATATGCAAGTTGTAGAATATGTGACTAATTTTAATATGGAAAATTATAGAATGTGTTCATTGGGACAAGTTTGACATAATCAGATAAGAGTGTAGTGCATTACTATCTAGGATAGGGTGGTTTTATCTATGTAGAGTTTTCTCAACTTGAGAAAATATCACCATTTATAACTATATCTATAAATGACAACTTATATGTTTTTCAAATAAATAAATACACTCTTGAATCATATTTGATATAAATATAGATACATAAAATTATTTCATATACTAAGCATAAATTCACTGATGTAAATGGACTAAAAAAAGCATGCATAGGTCCTGATTTTTAGAATTTTCTAAAATATTATATTTTTTTGTATTTTTATATATATGAAAATTAAAGACACATATTAAAAAATGACTCCCAAAATATCCTCATAATGAATAGGTCATATATCTAGCATAATAATAATTATCTCTTATAAATGGAAAGCATCATGCCACTATGAAGTAACTGGTCTCAACTCAAAATCTAAAAACTGGTCTGACTTTGAAACATGAGTACCATGGTCATTATAATTTTATATATTATAATATGTATGTATTTTATCATGCTGAATTGTAGGACTCTTCAGAAACCATCATGGAGTGTAATAATTTTGTGTCATTATCTTTTGTGGAATATTCTTAATACCTTACAATATCAATCTAGGATGTGTTGGAGTAGAGAATGGCTCTCGAGAATATGTGATAAATCTTTGATTAAGTGGCCATTCAAGGATGGATCTCCTTGTATAATAGATCACTTTCTTCTTAATGCTCTGATTAGGTTGAAATAATTTAGGTTGTTTAACTAGAATCTAATGTGTAGTAATAATGGCCTTTAATTGAAGAAGGTACTCATAATGAATACTGTGAATTATGTTAAATGTGGATCAATAATCCACATTTTCATTTTAGATCAATTCATCTCTTATTCAGGCTCACTTGATAGATACACATTTCCTTGGTACCTTCTTACCAATCCCCTTTTAGTCCCTTTCTTCTTTAGACCCCCTTTCTCAAATTTTACTTAAGTTTCAACCTTCATCCACTTTCAACACATGGTAGCATGATGCTCATCTGGCTTGAGGAGACTTTTTTTTCACTCGAGTGGAGCATGAGCTCAACATTTGGTGCCCCTATGCTCTCCAAAGCCTTTATATTTTGGGTTGGGCCTCTAAACAACACCATTGGCCAATGAGAGGAAATATGGGCCCCACTAAGTAGTTAATGAGAAGATTGATGCAATTTTTGATGCATGACACCCTCACACTCATTTTAGGTAGGGGAACATCAAGCTCTCTTTAGAAGAGCATTTATTTGACATGTGATACCCTCACATTAAACCTCACCAAATAAGACCCCAGCCTCTCTTGAGAAGCACCACTTTGACATGTGTCACTTTCACACTTACCCAAGAGTAGTGTTGGTTTGCAAAAATTTAAATGAGTTCCATTGGATAATGGTGTGGATCCCCCATTTTGAGCAAAGCGTTTGAAACATTTTAGGCTTAGCCTACGGTGTAATTTATTGATTTTTTAAAGGACCAAGGTCATTAAATGTAACATAAGCATGATAGCTCCAAGAGTACACATGTGGTGCCACCTCATTTCTCCCAAGCATAGTGGCCTTAATAGAATAATTTAATTGCACCATATCTAGGATCTAGAGGCCAATTACACTCATGAGCTTAAGACCTCCTTTCAGTTACAATGACATCATCGTGATTGAAAGTGAGGGAATCTCTAGGTATCTCTTCCCTTACGAATTCACTTCACCTATTTATTCATATCTCATTACTTTTGTAAGGGTTTGGTTATTATTTTTGCATTTTTTGTTAGCTTATGAGCAGCCATTGTAATAGACTAGGATAACAATAGTTATGTTTTCTATTCTACAAGCTTAATAAGTACACCTCATGGATGTGTTTTGGACCCTTTATATGTGCCCTTTGTGGCTTTATATATTATTTTCCCCATCTACAATGAAGACGATGTGATGTTCTATGTTAATTTGGAGTGGAAAGTTGTCTCTATTTGTTATTTATGTTCTTTTTCTTCTATAGTGTAGATCTTTGCTTGCATTATAGATCTTAAGTCATGATTCAAGATCCTTTATGGTCTATAGTGTTAAGGATTTGTGCTATTTTATGTAAGTTTAGGTAAATTTTTCAAATATCTTGGTGTATCACCTCTATTTAGATTTATTTATTTATTTTATTTATTTCTCTTCCTCTTATCTCTTTTCCCCCAAATTTGAATGAAGTTTGGATTCTAAAATCCTAGAGGTCACTTTACAAACCAAACTTAGACACACATTTGTAAATCTTCCCATAGAGGTTGTTTAACATAAATCAAGAGTTTTAAGCATCAATAGTTTTATTTTTTGGTACACCTAATAGAACACTATCTACTAGTCTGATCAACTAGAAGCTTTAGTTTATGAGCCATAAGCTCATAACAAAACCATAGACTAGAAATAATCTGAATCTACTAACTCCACCTTTGGGAGCTCTTACTTACCAAAAAGATTTAAGATCTTTTAATACACAAAAACAACAATAAATGGCACATATAGGTCCACCAAGAAACTTTGTATTATGGGACAGTGATAGCCTACTTATCCCTCTAACACCCCTAGTCGTATGGGATCCAATCCCTATCATGCTTTAAATGTGCTTCCTAAGTTTCTAAGAGAAGACTTTAAAATGATGACCAAAAACCTCCAAGATGTGGCTAATGTGTGTACCATGTACTACATCAATACATATAATGTAGTCTTAAGGCTACTAACAACCTCCTTCAAAGGGTAGTCTTTTGACTAGTACTGATCTTTATCAGCCAACTCGATCAAGACCTAGGTTCACCTAGGCAGTAAGTTCTTTGAGCATTTTAATGAGAAGGTATAATGATCATCCCTCTTAAAATAGTTAATAACCATCAAGAGGGCCCTAAAAGAAGCTATGGTTTATTTTAATACCAAGTTCAAAAAGACCTAGCAAAGGATCCCATTGATGGCTTGACTACCCCTGGGCATGGAAATTATTTTCTATCTCAAGGCCCTCAATTCAGATATTATAGTCATAATCTATTCACTCAGAGGCTAGACACTATCGGATGTATACAACATCATGATAAGGGTTGAGAATAACTTGATAGATGTAGGAAGACTCCCTCTTTGGTCATCAATGTTGATATTACTTGAGATATTTATGCCTATGCAAGAAGAGATCCCAAGTACCTTAGGAACCCTACCCCCTTCTATGTATGTGTACCCACCCACTTAGGTGAGCACATCTGTTGCATCTTCATTGGTAGCTGAAATGAATGATATGAAGATTATTTTGAGGAAAATATCCAATGAGATAATTAATCTCAAGAGACAACTACCAAGAGAGAAGACCACCTTATCAGTAAAATCAATATCAGCAAAGTTAAATACCAAACCACCAAGATTTGAACCACTAAGCACCAAACCATCAA
Organism: Torreya grandis; assembly: GCA_037957365.1. Taxonomy (NCBI): domain Eukaryota; kingdom Viridiplantae; phylum Streptophyta; class Pinopsida; order Cupressales; family Taxaceae; genus Torreya; species Torreya grandis. The sequence goes on from JARHVA010001054.1 coordinate 1,806,338, forward strand.
ATGTAGCCCGTAAATCAAATGGTTATGGTTCAAGACCCTTGGCACATAGTCTCACCAAGTGTGAACATATAGCTAGTGACTAGCCATAATAACTTGGAAGATTATTCGAATTCATGGTGTTTCCCCTATAATGAACCCCATGGACCCTAAAATTGTCTAAAGGGCAACTTACAATAGAATTTCATTAAGTAGAGGTGATAAGGGAATGTACCAAACTCAGCCTATACATACCAATCCCTGAGAGTCAAAGACATCATACTAATGGCACAAATTTAAGGTATGTCCCTAGAAAAATAAGAAGAAATAGACTTAGATCACAAATTTTTCTCCTAGATGGAAGGCAAAGATGCAGTCTTTACTAATGAAGTATTGGTGTATAGAGCTCCATATGTTCAATCAAACTATTATACACATTCTAAGAAAAGACTAGCCAAAAACCTTGAGGCTTCTATAAGGCCCATAATAACCTTAAAAAATACTCTAGCACCACAACCTCCACCCATGGTCTATCTAAAGTGGGGTGAGATGGTACAAAGCAAGGGAAAAGACCCTGGGGTCCCACCTCCAAAGTCGTATAACATGGTTGAGAAACTAAATAAAGTATTAGCTAACATCTCCCTTTGGGATGTCCTATCTATCCTCGAATAGAAGTCTCTACTAGAATAGGCCTTAAAGGAGAAGGAGAAGCCCACATAAAGAATTTTGACTACAAAGCCTATAAAGGAAAAAGGGAAAGAAGCCAGCATGGTCATGTAGCCCTGAGTACCCTATATATTCATCAACACTAAGGAAGTAGTTAGTAAAATAAAACCCATCCCATTTTATGTAGATTTGATTGTGTGTAAAAGGTTGCTGCATAATTCCATGATTGACTTGGGAATGAACACCAAGGTGATGCCCAAATAGATAGTTGAGGTGTTATTATTGAAATATGAACCCTTAAATAAAGGGGTGATGTAGCTAGATAGGAAGAAGGTTCAGACCCTAGGGATCATCTAGGCCCTTCCCCTCACATTGTAATCTTGTCCAAGCATCATTGTTCCATAATAAATTATAATGATAGACATCCCACCCATTTCTAGGCTATGTTTGTCAAGAGATTTCACCACCAAGATTGGTGGATATCTATCATTGGACTGGTCTCACTTGATTTTGAGGACCAAGTATGGGTTAAAGCTAAAGGTGTTGTATAAATTTATTCACCCAAAACATATAACAAATGAATTAATGGTGAACTTTGAAGCAATAGACACCTCCTTCTCAAAGATAGATATGTACTACATTGAAATTCTTGAAGAAGAAAGGGTAGATGACAATAGAAGCCCTAAAGAGGAGGACCTAATTAATGAATTTATTAAAAGTGGCCCATTCACAAAATTTGATGTGATGGGCCTTGGAACCTATGTTATTTATGATTAATAATAGGTTATCCCTATGGTTATGAAGAAGTAGGGAGATCAAAGCAAAAATCTCAGGGATGAGTGTGACTTCTAGATGCTACATTTTGATGGTATAAAATACAAGACCAACTTTGGGGTTAGTATTTGACTAACATCCCCATCCAAAAAAAGAGACCCTCTAGGCCTTTCAATTTTAGTTTTCCTATACAAATAATGAGGCTAAATAAAAGGCCCTACTCCATGGCCTCAGCCTCGTTGAGTGAATGGGCATCAAGAAGCTAAGGGTATTCAGTGATTTTGAATTAATAGTAAGATAAGTAAGAGGGGTAGTGGCCATGAAGAACATATATATGAGATTTTACTGCCACTACACATGGAACCTAATTATAGCTTTTAAGGCCTTCAATATTTAGATTATCTTAGGAACCATGAATGTAGATGCCAATAGGATGGCAATAACAGGTTCCTAATTTGACCCAGTAATGGACTTATTCACAGATGAGCAATCAATATGGGTAATCATCAGACCTACGATCCCAAATAATGACTAGAACTAGCAAGTGTTTGAAAATGATGCTTAGATTAGAATTTTCCTCTAGTAATCCTATGAGTTCATGGAACAACTTTAATCAACAACTAAGGAAGCCTATGGAGACCAGATTATATAGTTGAAAACCAAAAATCTCCTAAGGGGCCTCATCACCTTAGAGAATCTCTTTAATTTTGATGATGTAAAGATGGACAAATGTAAGTTTTCTATGGATAAAAGTGATTATTGTGAGATTAACATTGGGCGTGGAATAAAGCTAAAGGTAAAAAAGGAGGTTCCTTAGAGAAACAAGGAGTGGTTAGTGTCCTTTTGTGACAAATACAAAGGTGTCATCACATAGACTTATGATGACCTCATAGGATATGACCGAGAGGTCATTCAGCACACCATAGATTTGATGGAAGGAGATAAGTTAGTTAGGAAAAAACAAAGGCCAGTGAACTTGAAGATTGAGTCCTTAATAGCCCAAGAGCTAAGGAAGCTAATTAAATTAAAGATCATATACCCAATCAATCATTTAACTTAGGTATCTAACCTGGTCCCTATGCAAAAGAATAACAGAGAAATATAATTATGTGTGGATTTCTAAGATCTAAAAAAGGAATCCTTAAAATATCATTACCCTCTCCCCTCTATGGAATAAATCCTCTAAATGGTAGTAGGAAAAAAGATGTTTTTATTAATGAATGGTTTCTCTAGGTATAATCAAGTATGGCTGAAAGGAGATGATTAACACAAAACCACTTTCGCCACAAAGTGGGGAACCTTCACACATGTGAAGATGCCTTTTGTCCTTTCTAATGTTGGGGTAACATTTTAGCAATTGATGGATGTGGCCTTCAAAGGTATAAGTAATGAGATCATCCTCATTTACCTAGATGATCCCAGTATATTTTATAAGACTAAATAAGATCACTTTGACCATTTAGAAAAGGTTTTCTAAAGGTACTAAGAGATTAGGGTGTCCTTAAACCCCAAAAAATGTGTCTTCAATGTTTCCCAGGGCAAACTGATCAAAGACATAGTATGCAAAGATGGGATCACCTTTTATCTAGAGAGGATAAGGGCCATCAAATACCTAGTTTTTCTAGTGTATAAGAAAAGGGTCCAATGTTTCCTAAAAAATATCAATTTCATCAACAGATTCATATCAAACTTTGTTAGATTGGTTAGGCTAATCACCCTAATGCTAAAAAAGGACAAAGTTTTCAAATACACACTCGAAGGAAGAGCATCATTTGAATAAATCAAAAGCACAATATCCACCACACCCATACTTTTTAACCCTAACTTTTCTAAGGACTTCATTATGTATGTCTATGGGAGTGAACATAGCCTTGTGGTTATGCTAACTCAAAAGGAAGAGGAGGGAAGAGAGGATCACTTGACTATGTTCTACTTTAGAACATTTCACAGGTATAAAACTAGATATAACTTTGTATAAATACAAGCCTTCACCATCTTTAAAAACCTTAAGAAATTTAGGCACCTAGTGGTATGTATTAAAATAATGGTATATGTGGCACACTTCAATGTTCACCAATACATCATATAAGGAGAGATTACATAAAAGAGGGCCAATTGGATGACCAAAATCCTAGAATATGATGTAGAATTCAGGCTGACAAAGGTAATTAGAGGGAGAGAGATCTATGAGTACCTAGTTCAGTGTGTAGATGTCCCAATGGAGAATCAAAATACATCCAAATTAGATGTAGTGAACTAATTCAAAGTGAATGGGTCTTAGGTGATCAATAGAGTCTAATTCATATAGGCTGGTAGGTATCCTAATGACCTCCCCATGCATAAAATAAATTTCTACAAGCTACAAGGGTCTAGCTACACGTTAGTCCAAGGATAACTATTCAAAAGATGAAGATCTCCTCCAATGTGTTGATAAGCCCCAAGCAATTAAAATTCTCTAAGATATGCAATTCACTCCCCTTAGAGGTCACTTCTCAGCCAAAACTACAATGATTAAATTCATGCATATAGGATATTACTAACCAACCATGTTTTTGGATTACCACCAAGCAATCAAGAAGTGCCAAAAATGTCAATTCTTTGTCGAGAATAGAAAAAATTTAGCCATGCCTTTCAACTCGATCATGATCGATGAAACCTTTACATAATGGGGATTAGAGTTTATTGGGATGATAAACCTAGTCTCTAGTGTAGGCCATAAATGGATATTGATGGTCACTAACTACTTCACCCGATAGACTGAAGCGGTCTCACTGAGGGAGGAAATTGAGAATGTGATCCTCAATTTTTTAGAAGAGCTCATCACTAGGTTCATCCTACCTAAAATAGTCATCTTTTATAATGTGAAGGCCTTCCTCAAATCTAAGATCTAAAAATTTACACTTTGTAATGGCATATTACTAAAGACTTCATCTAATTATTACCCATAAGGGAATGAGTTGGTAGAATCCATAACCAAAAATTTGATCAGGCTGATCAAGAGGATGAATGATGACAAGCAAAGGGAGTGGCACTTACATGAAAGGATGGTACGATGGTCTAATTGCATCACTCCTAAAAAAATATTGAAGACTTCCCCATATGAACTTGTATATGAGAAGGAAGTGATTATACCAGTATCATCAGAGATCTTGATGCGATAGCTCTTAAAGGTTGTTGAAATTGAATAAAATGGAGAAATGAAAGTTTAACTTGATAAAATACTCAAAATCCAAGAAATAAGGGAATAAATAGGTGATGCAAAGATCATCCATTAGTAATTGATAAAAAAATGGTTCAACAAGAAGTCGTTAGACCCTCGATCTAAACACGGAGACTTAGTTATCAAATATGACCAGTGAGCCATGAAGCCAAGATGACATGTAAAGTTTGATTCTATTTAGAGAGGGTCATTTCACATTATCAAAGATAGATAGAGAAACACTTTTGAATTATAAGACCAAGAGGGAAACACATTAGAGATCCCCATCTATGGGATCAGATTAAAGCATTTCAACTGACTTGCCCATCTTCCCCTTTGTACATAATTAGTTATTTTTCTTTCTCTTTGTTTTCCTTATTTTTGTTATTTCCTTTTTCAAATAAGTGTCATTGGCACAAGTGGTAGATTTGATCACCATGCATCCTTCCCCCAATCTTCCTAAATCTTCAAAAAACATTCTCTAAAATATGGTTATCTACATGACTTACCTGCCATTTATGTCAGATGATCCATTATACATGATTCCCCATGATGATCATTGTAAACCTCTCGCTAATGGCTCTTTTAATGTGTGTGATGCCCTTATCATTTATATGGGTGATCATTTTTGAATTTCCATGATGAGTACACCTAGTGGTACTAGAAAATAAATATCCATTCTCTCATTTCAAACCAAACACTTCACACTTTGTGATTTTGGAGAGAGAATTGAGTAAATTGAAAAGAGAAGAAAAAGAGTTTACATGTCAAATGAGATAACAAAGAACCATCGATCCAGTCATTCAAGCAAGAATAGAGAAGGATTGTTAAAGAAAATATAAATATAGAGGCCTCTACATCCTCATTCAGGAGCGTAAAACACTCCTCAATTCATAAATCCCATGGTTCAAGTAGTGGTGGAGATCCTCCTCCTAGACACACCATGAGAAAATCAGAGGTTTTATCCCCTACTCAAGAAAAGGAGAAGTTATCGAATACCATAAAGACAACCAAGGGAGCATGAAAAAAATAAGATTTGGTAATTGACTCTGTGGATGACATTTTTGACCCAAAGTTAGCCCAAAATCCCAAAAATTTGAGGGAGGGTGCACATGATTGAATGAAGGATAGGATCAGTAGGAAATATTATGGCTCTTTTGGATGCAAAATATGGGACTACACATTAGCACAATACATGGTGCTATATGTGCACCCATACCCTGAGATTATCATTATTTGTGTAGAGAGGTACAAAACTACCACTAGAGTGATCATTGATAATGCCCATTTATGGGTAAAAATAAGTATAGATAATATCAGATAGATGTTCTAACTTAGGTATAATTCAAAGGCCACTATCTACAACATTGAAAACCTCTAGAATGTCTAAGATTCATTGGGATCTACTAAAGCACACTTTCTCATATCTCTCCTTAAATAAGATTTCATGGAGATGCCTCCTTTGCCCATTCCCTTTTCAACTTTCCCCACATAATAGTTGAAGGACACCCTATCCATGTTAGCCATCATCCTGGGTATGGATGTCAATGACAATGTTGATGACTTCCAGTTGGGTGCACTCTACCATATGACTTTGGCCAAGAAGGGATAAGAGTTCAATATGGACTTTGCTAGAGCCATCACCTCTACCATGAGGATATATTTGGATAATTTCTTGGTGATGAGTGCCTTCTACCCATCCTTATACACTTGATTTTATCCTAGAACTCCTAGTTTTGTTCTAGGTACCTCCAACTCAACACCTCCAATAAAAAGGTTTTTCCCAATGTGGTGACCCCCAACGCCATATAGACTCATATCATATCAAATATCATGGAATAATATTAGTTATTAGAGCATTTCATGGCTCCAGTTCTCATAGACCTTAGCTGACAAGCTATCACCTCAAGAATGATAGATTGGCAATAAGCTTGGTTCATGGGCAGCAGAGTTCCCATCAATTGGTTCTAGGGAGCCCAATTTTAATTAATTTGAGTAAATGGATTAAATGTATATCCCTTTCTTCTTCCCCACACATAGACTGATAAAACCCTATTCCTTGATTTAGCTCATCAACTTAATGTAGTGCATTTTATCTATGGGGTGGGGAAGAAGAAAAGGGCATATATGATATCTCTTTTACAAGATATGATATCACAGTATAAAAAGGCACCAGGGAGCCTCCTCATGGCCAATATATAATATTTAAAATTTGATTTTATAAATTACCAATAAGACTATGATCTAAAAAGATACATAGCCAACTTGAAGACTGTTAGTGCTCTAAGCATCAACTTTGACCTTACTTGGAGTAGAGGAAGTCACCCACAGAAGATGTCCCCCAAAATCATGTAGACATGGTTAAAATGTCAAAATATGTCCTTAATCCATGGGAGTATTTTTATACCAAGGTCCAAAAATATGACCCAACTAAAAATTTATCAAAAAGAATGAGAAGGAAGCTACCTTCACCAAGTACAAGTTTGATATAGACAAGCTAGCCAAGGGCTTGTATGATGAAGACCAAGATGAAAATTTTGAGAAACTCTAAGATGAGTTTCACCTAGAAGAAGTCACATATAAGGGATAATCCACTCCCAAAATTAAATTAAGCAAAGATGAAGAATGAGAAGACACTCTTAAGGAGGTGGTAGGGGACATGCCCTTAGAGAAGGAAGCAATAAAAGTAGACGTCATGGCCACCTAGATGCCTTCAACATGGCCACTTCTCATGTTTCCTTATCCTTTGGCCCTATAGAAATATAAATGTCCCTTTGTACACCTTATGGTTGGGTCCTCCCAACTCAAGCATACCAAAGCATGCATTTCTAACGCTCTACTAGTTCTTCCCCAAAAAAAGATTTCTTTCATGGATACCCTCATTTCCACTTCTACTTCCTTATCCACTACCCCTTCCCCCTCTACATCTCCATTATAGGTTATTCCATAAGCTACTACCCAACCAAGCACTTCATCTCCCTTTTTCACTTCATCATCTACCCTGGTAGTCCTACTATAGGTTTTAACACCCTCCACTACTCAACCTGACACCACCCTAGCTCCAATCTTCTCTTCATTCACTTAGTCTTTTGCAGGGCCTGACCCCTTCTCTTCTATATTTAATATCTCCTCTCATATGCCTTTCCTCATTCCCCCACCTTCATCATCAACCTCATCCTCCCTTATAATTAAATCCCCATTTTCCCTGCCCTATGGTCTCCTACTTTTCTCTCCTTCAACCCTCACCGTTCACTCACTTGCCTCTACAAGAGTGGGGTCTACTGGCTTATTGTAATAAATAGATATTTTTTTCATACTACCATAGGGAATCCCCTTTATGGGGGTGATGATCCAAGCACAAGATTGATATCATTAGTAGGTGGACATAAAAAGGGTGGCCAGTGAGGCTTACATGCAAAGAAAAAGAGGGAAGTAGGCTAGGGCTGACACTGAGGTTCATATGTTGTTATTTTATGACCCTACATAGTAATCCCTAATGATTACCCATCTAAACCCCCAAGTATTCAATCCCCAATAATAAATAAAATTGGGATACTACACTGTAAAAGTTTTCAACCTTAACCTTAGTCAAGCTAGATCCATTGAGTAGGTTGAGCTCATGGAAGAAACATAGAATTCTATAACTAAAACAATATAAAGGTGGCCTAGTTGTTAGAAAAGACCAAGCTATAGCTCTCAAAATTAAAGGTTATGATTGACCACCTTAATTTTGAGGTTAAGGCCAAAGATACTAACCTCAATAAGGCATGGGTTGATCTCTAGGGCAGCATCCTAAATAAAAACTTCCAGGTGGAAGATATCCTATGATTAGCTACCAAGATCAAGTTGTAAGAAAAGGAGGAACTGGCTGAAGTTCTCCAAAAGATCTATGATTCATATTGATCATATCAATAATTGTAGCACCAGGTGCAATAAGACTGCTTGGTTAAAGACCAAGAGAATGAAAAGTTAAAAAATGACCTTGTCACTTGCCCATAGGCCACCACAATCCTTCACATAGTCCAACAGCTATATAGATCCTAATGGTAATATATCAAGACCGTGATGGTAAACTTGAATATAACACTAACCTTAATTACAAATGCACAAAAACTATCCTCTCGAGTAAGCACATTTATTGATTAGATTATTACTTTCATCTCCCCAAAGGTCCTAGAGTCTTAGAGCCTTATTCAAAAGCTCTACAACACTTCTCTCAAAGTGTTATAAACTGTAGGGGTGATCAACTAGAGGTAGGTAGTGGTGAAGGTTAATGAATTATTGGGTTGAAAAAAGGTAGAAAATAAATGTAAGGCATTCCTTAATGCCTTGAAGTAGGCAGTCCAAGAAATATGGGGACACATGGAGTAATTAATCTAATTGGGACTCCCTTCCCCTTTCTTGGCTGATAATAACATCCTCTTTGAGGACCAAATTAAGGTACTTATTGACCAAAAGTAGAAATACCAGACCATATTCATGTCTCCTGATCAATCACTTAATGTCTCCAAGGTGGAATTTTAGACACTGGTAGTGTTTAAAGGCTTGGGAAACATCTCCTTCAAGGAGATAATTGATCTAGATAGAGGCTTAAAGGTTCTTAATAAGAAGACCTATCCAAAGGAGGAATAATATCCACCCTTGTAGGTGGCCCTTCAAAAGTTGTATTTTTCCTTACTTTCCTCTCATTTTTACAATTTTATTTTAACTAGTCTGAGTGCAAGAGCTTTTCGGTTCTCCCGCCTAAAGGCAAATGCCCATGTGAGCTACCAAGAACTATGGATAAATAATCCATGTTTTTATTTTGGAGTAGTTCATCTCTTCTTTGAGCTTTCTTGGTAGATACATAGTTCCTTGGTACCTTCTAGTAGATCCCCTTTTGGTTCCTTTCTTTTTCAAACCCCCTTTCTCAAATTTTGCCTAAGTTATAGCCTTCATTCACTTTCAACACGTGGTAACACGGCACTCATCCATCTTGAAGAGAGTTTATTTTCACTTAGGTGGAGCACGAGCTTGACATATGATACCCCCATGCACTCTAAAGCATTTTTATTTTGGATCAAGCCTTCAAGTAGCGCTATTGGATGACAAGAGGAAAGATGGGCCCCATTAAGTAGTTAATGAGAAGATTGATGTGATTTTTGATGTATGGCACCCTCATGCTCATTTTTGGCAAAGTAATGTCAAGTTTTCTCTAGAAGAGTGTTTTTTTGACATGTGGCACCCCTACACTCAACCTCACCAAGGAAGACCCCAACCTCTCTAGAAAAGTTCTATTTTGACACGTGTCACTTCCACACTTACCTAGGAGTAGTATTGGTCTACCAAAATATAAAGGAGCACCAATGGAAAATGGTGTGGATAGCCCCTTTTGATCAAATATTTTGAAACATTTTATGCTTAGCCTAAGGTTTAATCTATTGATTTTTTGAAATACCAAAGTCATTGAATGTAGCATAGGCATGATGGCTCTAGGAGCATACACATGGCACCAACTTATTTATCCCAAGCATAGTGGCCTTAACAAAACAATGAAATTACACCATATCCAAGATTTAGAGGCCAACTAGACTCATGAACTTGAGATCTCTTTTTAGTTACAATGACATCATCATGGGTGTAAGTGAAGTAATTTCCAGGTGTCACTTCCCTCAGGCATTCACCTATTTATTTAGATTTTGTTTCTTTTGTAAGGGGTTGGTAATTATTTTTACAATTTTTGTTAGATTATGAGCAGCCATTGTAATAGACTAGGATAGTAATAGTTAGGTTTATTATTATTAAACCTTAATAGTTACACCTCATGTATGCATTTTGGATGCTTTTTGTGTGCCCTTTATGACCTTGTATATTTTGTTCCCCATATACAATGTAGAGGATGTGATGTTTTATATTAATTTAGAGTGGAAATTTGTCTCTATTTTCTATTTTTTTTCTTTTAATTCTATAGTGTAGGTCTTTTCTTGCATTATAGATCTTAATTCATGCTTCAAGCTCCTTTATGGTCTATAGTGTTAAGGATTTGTGCTATTTTATGTAAGTGTAGGTAAATGTTTCAAATACCTTGGCGTATCACCTCCATTTATATTTATTTCATTATGTTATTTGTTCCCTTCCTCCTATCTCTTTTCCCCCAAATTTGAATAAAGAGCTAGCTTCTAAAATATTGGAAGTCGCTTTACAAACTGCACTCAGTCCCATGTCTATAAAACCTCCCATATTGGTTATTTAACTTGAAGTGAGAGTTTTAGGCATGAAATATAACTTCATTATAAAAAATGTATTTAAAAAATTTGTGTATTATAGAAGGAAATATGTGAAGCTATTTAATCTAAGGATATCCCAATAACATATCAAATACCCCTACATTGGGTACTACTATAAATTTAATGGTCATATGTGTTTGACCAATTTGTAATGGTAGTGTGGTCTCACCAATATAACTCTAAATGTGACCATTGTAGCCCTTAATTATTTTGGTAGTAAGATATATATCTCTATTTTTGTATCTAATATGAGAGAGAAGTGTGATAATGCACACATTCACACTTAAACCATTATCAACCATGACACTCTATATAGGTTTATGATCAATGTAAGCACGAATGAATAAAGAGTGTAAATTTTAATCATCATCAATTAAATCATGCTATAAAAGTGATAAGAAATATAGATGGCACTAAAACATGATATGTACCAATGATGCCATTCAAAGTATGTTATGCCTCAGTATGAGGATGATAAGTAACTAGTGGAAGATGTGCATTAAATGTGTAATGAACTTCTAATTTATCTATTATTTCCTGATCTATATGATTTACCATTAAATATCTTCATTTTTCTCTTCTCACTTGGTTGTGGTGCCATATGATAGTCACAAAAATAATTATGATCAAATCCTTTTAGAAGAGGATTAATTATACCAAACTATTTAATTAAAGGGAGAAATATGATTTTGCATTCCAATAACTTTTTGTAATACCTTGTATGAATCTTATAGTAAGTTGGTAAATTATCTCCTTGGAGGGGTTGATAATATAATATGCATAGTATTTTATGAAATTGTATTAACTATTACCTTTTGATCACTCTTATTATTAGTTACTCTCACCTTTTATGGTGGCTTACTCATATTCTTAGCATGAGAACTAGAAAAAATATTCATTGCATACTTAAGCTTGTTCATTAATAATAACTTGACCTATCTTTCCTTAATTATATGACACAAACCCATGAATGATAGAATATTCTTAAACATAATAGATTCATGTAGAGGTGGAAGTAAACTTTTCTTGAAAATGTCTTACAATTCCTTATCTACCATATGATTCATCATCTTGGATAGCATGGTCTTATACGTTAAGACATATTCGAATATAGGCTCATTTTATTCTTTTTTGAGTTGCATAATTTGAATAGATGAAATATTTTCACTGATATTGATTGACAAATTTAAAATGAAAAAATACACCAAAAGAATGAATGCATGAACCGACAAATGTGGTAAATCATAAAACCATCTTAGTGCATATTGTTTTAAGTTCCTTGGAAATAACTTGGTCAACAACCTATCATTGGACACATAGTCCAAACATGTTACTTGAAATGCTCTCAAATGTTTCTCAAGGTCACCTTTTCTATCATACAAGGTAAGTTTATGTGTCACAAAACTAGTTGGTAAAAGATATGTTGCAATATGTTGAGTCAATTGAGTATGCAACAAAGTCTATGAATCAAGTGTCTAGTTTGGTTTGAAATCACCTTGTTCCATATGTAACACCCTTAGTTGTAATGCTTTAACCTCTTGCATAAGGGATTTATATCAATATTATAATGTGTTTTAACCAAGGGTTGTGTCACCAATGACTAATCAGGAATGGGCAAATTGATTTATGGAAACCCATAAGTTTCCCACATAGTAGATGGTGGTATAAATGGTGTATCAAATATAGTATAAAATGGTAAGTAGATCATAGTGGTTGAAGTTTCCTCAAATTTATTAGTTATACTTGCATTTTTATTTCTAACAGATTTTGAAATATTGTATGATGATCATAAGATTGATCACAAACTACATATAGAATTTTTTTTAATAATTTTCACTTTATTTACTAGTGGTTTTTCACCATCTAAATGTGGTAATTCATCATGATGTTCATCTTTAAATTCAATTCTACTTTTATTAAATTGTTCATGCTCAAAATTATTATCAAACACTTCTACATATTTAGACTATGCATTAGTCTTGATATATCTTGATATACCATTGTTATTATCCATCTTACATGCCTTATCAAAATAAATCTGAGTATGTTTAGCTTGATTACCACTTAATTTATCACTTATTCTAAGAGAGGTAGAAAAAAATTCCTAGACTGCATAAAATATGATATTTAAACTTGGAATATTGCTGCTAATAAAGAATACAAATCTAAAAAAACCTAAGATAATAATTTAAAAAAACAAAAATAAGGAAATAAACCCTAGGGATAATTATGGTTAGGGTTTGTAATATTAAATCCATAGATAGGTTCACCAATATGTTTTATCAAATTTTGGGAAATAGGAGATGTTAAATCCTAGTTAGATAAAATGAATTGAGCTAAATCACGATGTAAAATATATGCATAAATTAAGAACTCACTAATTTTTAATTTAATATATTTGAAAATATATTAAAAATGGAAAGTGTAAGAAGTAAATAACTTATCTAAAAAATAAGAATTTAGGACTAATACTAAGGTTGTAAAAATAATTATGTGATTTTTTGATGACATTATGAATTAAGAATAGGGTTTTGTTTAGATTTGGGATAAGGCCATTAGATTTGGGTAGGGGTGTGTCACACTAATGTCCTTAGGGAGCTCCAGAATCTGATAGTGGCTTATTCTCTATGATTGATATGACAAGTTTGTTTTTTCTTGTGTGTCATGTTTGACTATATAGGAAATCTTGATTAATCATAAAAACCATTATGTACATTTTTCTTCACCAACACCCTAGATCAATGACACAAGAGGATGAATGTAATCATGGCATAAAAAAAGGTTAGCGATTGAAAATTTTATTGAGCTCAACACCCCCTTTATTGAGCACTACTTACATACCAATACTCTGAAGAGGGATCAAACTCCATATAATTCTCCCATGATACAATAGTGTGTATTAAATTTTGGTGAAAAATGTTAAATGTTGGTGTAATTAGATATTTTTAAAATAGCATATGACCTTAGAGGTGTTTTCATAGGGATACTATAGTTATATGACTCTGAATTGGGGAAAACGGGTTCTTTTATCTCAATGTGTCATTAGATGTTCTACTATTTTTCAATCATATGAGCCTCTAATAGATAATGGTTTGAAAATGTGGCTTTATAGTGATCATTTTATAATTCCTTCAAATAGGTATTATGAAACATTTGGTGAATTTGAATTTGATAAAATGGTCATTATTTGGTGTGAGGACATGACTGGCAGAATTGGATAGCATTGGGGAGTAGGATAATATAAATAGGGTGATCTTGTCTAAAGAGAATATATAACTAAACTAGAAGTGTGTATCAGTATAAAAGTGAAATTAGGATACTTAGGATGTTGAATAGGGATATTTAGAATTAGAATATACTTGATAGGTAAGTGGCATCCACATACGTGAAGGAATGGTGGTCAAGGACCTTGTAAATAGGCATGAGATAACTGTGTATGAGTGGTCACAAGTTTTTTTATGATAAATTTTAATTTATGTGTCTATAGAATCAGACTATTTCTACAAAAAATTGAGGGTGAATTGCTTGCACAAAACTCACTTGGGAAAATTACATATTATAGTGAACCAGTTATGTGATTGTATTAGTAAAATATGTAATGGGGGAAAATTGAGTCCCAATTGACATTAGATGGATTTAAATTATTTCAAAAGGCTCGATTGACATCAAATCTATATTATATTATATAATTACATGACTAAATTGATATGGTATGCAATCTGGGTTAACTAAACCCTAATTCATAATCGCTTGATGTAATTACTTACATGAGGCTCGATTGGCCCTAGTTATGTATCATATTAAACTAATTATGTGATTGGTTTAATATGGTATGCAATGGTTCAACCAAGCCCAAATTGACATTAGATGGATGTAATTGGTTACATAGGACTCAGTTGGCTCCAAATTCATATCAGATTGAGCCAATTATGTAATTGGTTTAATATATGACATAATGAGGCCAAAAAATCCCTAATTAACATTAAATGGACAAAATTTCATGTATGGGGCTCAGTTTGGTCCCAAATGCACATCATTTTGAACCAATTATGTTAGTGGTTCAATATCTTTGCGAGTGACACCATGGTGATGTTAGGGGGTGACATTAAGGTCACGTCAGATAAGTGAATTTAGGGGATAATGCTATGGGTTAACACCATGGTGAACTTAGGTGGTGTAGTTAGGGTGTCACCTAGGCAATGTTAGGGGGCATTAGTAAAATCAAGGAATTAATTTTTTGAGAATTTAAAGTGAAATTATTTAAATCAGACATGATTGTGTTGAATTTAGATGAAATTATGAATTCAAGATGGATTGAGGGTTAATTAGAATCTTTTTGTAAGAAATTAAGCATGAATTTCTTGCACGAGGCTTTTTTGTCCCTAGATGTATATCATATTGAACTAATTATGTGATTGGATCAATATGGTACACAATGGGGGAAAACCAAGCCCTAAGTGACATCAAATGGACGTAATTTATTGCTTGAGACTCAGTTGACCCCAAAATTATATCATGTTTAATCAATTAAATGATTGGTTTGATATAGTATGTAATCGAGGATGTAGTTGACATTAGTTGGACATAATTTATTAGATGGGGCTTAATTGACTAAAATATAATATCAAATTGAACTAATTTGTAATTAGTTTAATATGGTATACAATTGGATCAATTGAGTTGATATTGACATTAGAATGATGTAATTACTTACATAGGTCTTGGTTGGTTGAAAATGATTATCAAATTAAGCCTATTTAATAATTAGTTCAACATGGTATGTAATATGGGGGCAACAAAGCCCCACTTGACATTAGATAAACACAATTCCTTGTAAAGAGCTTAATCAGTCCCAAATGCATATTAGATTGAACTAATCACATGATTAGTTCAATATGTTATGTAATAAGGGAAACAAAGATATAATTGACATTAGATGGATGAAATCTATTGTATGGTCCTTAATTGGTCCCAAATTCCTATTAGATTAAATTAATTACATAGTTGGTTCAATATGGCATGTAATTAGGGATAACAAAGTCCCAATTGACATTAGATGGATGTAATTACTTACATAGGGATCAATGCACACCAAATTTGTATTAAATTAAATCAATTACATGATTGGTTCAATATGGTATGTAATTTGGGCCAACAGAGCCCTAATTAAACTTAAATGGACATAATTTCTTGCATGAGCATTAATTACCCCCAAATACATTTTAAATCAATTTAATTTCATAGTTAGCTCAATATGGTATGGAATTAAGCCCAATGGAGCC